>CM077266.1:13447500-13810000 GCA_039654775.1 Spinibarbus caldwelli | reverse complement strand
AATTGCTTGTCCCCATCGAACCTTTTAAAGTGTATGAGAGAAAATGCAACTCATTGAAGAGGAATTAAAGTAGAGCTCAGATGCGGCCGTGAGACTCCCTTGGTTTCAAATATGAATTCATCATTTGCGAAGACATGTACACACTAACACACACTTGTCTAAAGGAACTATCATACATTATATTACACAGTTACACAATATATTACACAATCAACTGTTTTTAATATTATAAGGAATTGGTCTACTTTTATGGAGAACAATGAGCATTCATGCTTGAATGTTCATAAGTAATGTGGCTTAAAATATAGATTGGTTCAAGTCAAGTGCAAGCCATGATGAAAGTGTTTAAGATATTTCAAAATTCTTTCCAGGAAAAGAGCCAAAAAAAAGCATAGATGTTTAAGGATTGGATCACTTGACTAAATGCGATGTGACACCCTGTCATTAATGCGGCAAATAGTGCTTTAAAAAAAAGGGGCTTTTATTTCAGACATAAAATGATTGATGTGTGCTTTTACTCTTTACAATTATGGAAGTGAATTAAATTAGTAATTTCCTCTTCCTTCAGATTTTTAAACAATATAAGACTGCTTTGTCTGCCAGAAATTAGTCTCGCTGGACCTTTGACTAAACAGCACACCACAGTGTAGCTTTTTCTTTGCCACTTGGACAGAAATGTCTGGTATTTAAACAAGTATTGAAAGCAATTAAATAATATGTGTATATATATTTTAATAAAACTCGGGGTATTTTTGAAATATTTGAAACTATTTTAAACTAACCTGACCTTCTTTGGCAAATGAAGTAATTAGTTTTTCCTCAAAGCCTGATCATCCTTTTGCCCATACTCATTGATGTAGCGTAAATCCAGCCAATCAGAAAATTGCTTTTCAGTTTTGTGTGCCAAACGCATCAGACAGTCAGCAAACAGACTGTGAGAGTGAGACTACCCAAGAACTATCCAAGAACCAGTTTGACACAGATCGAGTAGTTACTTCACAGTTTCCAAAACCTTCACACTCTCTGTTCCTCTCTGGTAGAACAAGCTGCCAACTTCCACCTCAACTGTTGAGACCATAGGAGCCAGGGTCTCGAGCACCCTTGGGAATAGCTCGAGATATTCTCTATCGACTATCTTATTGGCGAAAAAGATCTGGCAAACTATCCAGTGCATGTTTGTGTTTACGCTCTGGAAAGCGTCAAAAAAAAATTTTAAATCGTGTTTTTCGCAGTGTTGAGCAGTGTAGTCAATCCCCGTCATACCTGTTGATTTATTGAATGCAATTGCCAATTTTTGTCCTTTGCTGAGATTTGCAAGCGCACAAATCCTCTCATTATAACAAAACTTAATGAGATCGCGATGGACTAAGATGAGGGACAGCTTTTTAGTGATTATAAAAGGAGTGCTCTTTGCGTGCTTGCTTTTTATATATAATCCGTAATCCATTTTTCTAAAAAACTTGTTTTTCGGCCACAAACGCACTGCAAAGTTTTAGGAATATTGCATATTTATGTGGAATTCACTCTCGAAAGAGCAATGGATGGGACAAAAATATACGTGAAAATTTATGTGCATTGAGGCTAGAGCACACTCACTAATTTTGAAGCACCCTCAGTATTTAATTCTGGAACCAGGCCTGGATAAATCTGTGTTTGAACCATTTTCATCATCAGTAGCTCGCATGAGTTTTATGTGGCAGTCGGATATAAGTAGGAAAAAAGCAGGATATTTGTAAATTGCCACCGTGAAAATCTCTATGCAGTTGAATGCAGAATGAAATGAATGCACACGGGCTTTATCGAATACTCCTTGCATCTGTTGATTTCATCTTATGTGTAGATTATTTGGTTTTATTTATTGCGAATCTCCGGTTTCAACAGCTCTGATAAGTAATAATATGATATGCGGCTGGTCAATGCTATTTTATTCAAAATACAAAACATTATTTATCCACGTTTTGCTTTAGGCATCCTTTACACATTTTGGTAACTCTTTAGATTACAACCCGCAACGTACTGCGTAAGTAAACAGAATTTACAGTGTAACTTTTTTGTAATTATAGTGTACCTATTCAGTACCTCCGTGTAGGTATAAGGGAATAATATGTGAAGTTTGGGGAATAAAGGGGTAATAACCTGTAAAATTACAAATTATTTCTACTGTAAATATTTTGAAACTAAGGGGTACCTATTCTAATATTACGTGGTATGTAGGCTATACAACAACCTTATATTTGCAAGTGATTTAGGAAAAACATACACTGTGTAGGCCTACTTTTTAAACGCGCTGGGTTATTGTTTCAATCCAAACGATCGGTTGAGACTGTTGGGTTAGGAATCTGACTTGATTTGACCCGATTTGGGTTGATATCAGTAATAAGTAACCCAATGGTCCTGGGTTAGGAACAGTGTTGCCAAGTCCGCGGTTTTCCCGGGGAAGTTTTACCGGGGAACCCCCTCGAAACACGATTGGGATAGTTTTGAGTAGCAATTGGGCGGGTTTTGTTGTGAAAACCTGGCAGCCCTCATTATGAATGTGTAGGTTCAAACGCGAACGGTTCTGTGTGCGATGAAATCCATGTCTGCAGTGCTGAAGATGGAAACGTGTGGAAAATAGGAAAAAAAAACTAATCGAAGCGCAGACGAGGGACAACTTTGAAACTGTCTGGAGAGTGTTTGTTTAAAACTGGAACAGTGAATGTGGTGAGCGCGAATTGGAAACAGCTGGAATGGCGCCTGAGACGGGTCTATCTGTGTTTGCGGCGCTCATGACAGGAGTGTGTGTCAAAAATACAAGAAAACTAATCGAAGCGAAAAGGAGAGAGATTTGTAAATCTGACTGGAATGTGTTCTTTTAAAACTGGAGGGTTTTGTCTGAGTATGTTCTCACAACATTGAGCTGATTGAAACTGGGAACTGTGAAATAGTCAACATGGTGCTTGAGGACGTGGATCAAGAGGGTAAAATCAAAGACGGTAAAATCCTGTCAGTTCGCTACAATACACAGTTTAATCTGGACTTTAAGTGTTTATTACTGTGTTTATTGACATGATTGTTTGGCCATAATAGTTTGACTTCTTTCAAAATCTTAAAGGGGTCATATGATGCTATTTCAAGTTTTCCTTTCTCTTTGGAGTATTACAAGCTGTTTGTGCATAGATAAGATCCCTGAAGTTGCAAAGACTAAAGTCTCAAAACCAAAGAGATATTCTTTATAAAAGTTAAGACTCTGCTACGCCCCCTAAAACGGCTCATTCAAACACGCCCCCACGTCTACGTCACGGTGTGGGGAGATTTGCAAAACACCGCCCAAATGTTTACGCAAAGAGAGAGGGCGAAACTTTTATTCTCGCTGTAGTATTGTTACTGCTGCCGGCGCCATGTCCTGGAGACTCTGTGTTTCGTTGTGAAAGCAAAACTACTTTGTTTGGGCTTCCAAAAGAGGCCACAACTAGAAATCAGTGGTTAAGTTGTATTTACAACACTGTTCCAGAGCAGTTCAACCCAAATATTAGAGTGTGTGCAGCGCATTTTACGGAGGACTATTTCCTGAACCTGGAAGAGTAGCCTACAATGCTGGCTTGCACAAAGGATGTTTCTATAAAGTGGGGCAATTCCAACTTTGCAAGGACAGTCTAACGCTTCTGACTCACAACCTGTAAGTATGTTTCCGCCACTGACTATTCAAACACGAGTTTTGAGCTGTGTAGAGTAGCACTTGTTGTTTGTCGTTTCTCCGATCATAAATGCAGACATGGTAATGTTTACGCGACGCAACGCGTAAAAAGACAGTATAAGTCATTATAATCAGTAATTATGAGCACACCTCACTTCTCAGAACGATGAACTTTGTAAAAATCGGCACGTTTCAGAAAGGCGGGGCATAGAGGAGCAACAATAATGTACAGTATGTGGAAAATAATGTTTTTTTTAACCTTAAACCACATAAATGCATTGCATTACATCAAATACACAAAATAATGTTCTTTTTAGCAACGTCATATGACCCCTTTAAATTTGCTTTTCGTGAAAAAAGCAAATTTAAAGGGGTCATAAAACAAGCTTTTCAAAAGAATTTGGTTTAACTGTATTAGCTGTATAAGTATGGAGTTGCTTTGCTTTTTTTCTGAACTGGTGTAATAAATCTTTTATTATCTGTTGCCTGTGTTGTTACTGTTGTCATATTGTGTGTGATTTTAATTTAAAAACCCAAATTTCAAATAATATTTGAATTAAATAAAACAGTCACCATGTTTATTGATTTATTATCTGATATATAATGTATGACCTACTGTATAAACAATCGTTTCAGAGCAATTTGTTGTAGCCACTTACCCTTTAACTACATGGAATAAGGGGGTAACAAGCACCACTTTAATTTACAGCCCACAAATGTTGCATTTACCCAGTAACTACATGGAACAAGGAGGTAACAAAGCACCACTTTAATTTACAGCCTGCAAATTTTGTATTTACCCAGTAACTACATGGCACAAGGAGGTAACAAAGCACCACTTTAATTTACAGCCCGCAAATGTTATGTTTACCATGTAACTATGGAATAAGGGGGGAACAAGCACCACTTTAATTTACAGCCCGCAAATGTTGTATTTACCCAGTAACTACATGGAACAAGGAGGTAACAAAGCACCACTTTAATTTACAGCCTGCAAATTTTGTATTTACCCAGTAACTACATGGAACAAGGAGGTAACAAAGCACCACTTTAATTTACAGCCCGCAAATGTTATGTTTACCATGTAACTATGGAATAAGGGGGGAACAAGCACCACTTTAATTTACAGCCCGCAAATGTTATATTTACCCTGTAACTATGGAATAAGGGGGGAACAAGCACCACTTTAATTTACAGCCCGCAAATGTTGTATTTACCCAGTAAGTACATGGAATAAGGGAGGAACAAGTTGAGCTTAAACACAGAACAAGTGTATATTTGCACAGTAATTACAGAGAAAAATATTGCACTAGCCTAGGTTTAATTGTTTGATGGCCAAAATAAACCTGTTTTTTTTTTTTTGTTTGTTTTTTTGCGCTATAAAAACATCACCGTATACATCCACTGAAATACAAATGTTGTATCATGTATTTTTTTTTTTTTTTTCTGCAATCAGCTGGAAAGAGGGAAGCTTGTTTTAAGCTGCATTGAAACTTGATGGTATAGCATGCAAAGTTATTTAGTGATAGTGGTGTTGGGAAGTTGCTGGTGTGACTTAGCTGAGATCGACGAATAAGCTTTCATAAGGTAAGCTGACTTGTGAATTCTAAATCATAGCTGAAACTCATTAACTCATTTCACTAGATGTCCAGTTTTGTTGTTCAGTAATCTCCATCATGTTTCCTTTAATAATAGAATGGTTAAAAATACCTAGGCCTATAATAAAATACCAGTATAAAATTATAAAAAGAATCATCTTTCTAAATCACTCCCAAGCATAAGATTATTGTTTAGGCCATACCATGTAATATTAGAATTGGTACCCCTTAGTTTCAAAATACTTACAGTATAAATGATTTGTTATTTTACAGGTTGTTACCCCTTTATTCCCCAAACGTCGCCATATTATTCCCCTATACCTACAGAGGTACACTATAATTACAAAAAAGTTACGCTGTAACTTCAGTTTACTTACACAGTTCTTTGCAGGTTGCATATCTGGTTGTTACCCCCTTATTACCCAAACGTAACACATTGTTCCCTTATACCTACACGTACCTTCTTTATAGGTACACTATAATTACAGAAATGTACACTGTAAATTCAGTATACTTACGTAGTTCTTTGCGGGTTGTAATCTAAAGCGTTACCCAGATTTTCCCTGTGTGTTAATGTCAGTATTTATGACTGTCGAATACCTGACAACTTGACTCGTATTTTGCAATCCGTGTGTTTCTGGGAAGGGGGAGCGGTTACGGAGGTTGGGCACCCACCGGCAGAAACATAAATCGGCGCCTTTGGTTGAGACCATCACAATTTTCAAAAAGCAGCTGAAGACAAACCTCTTCCGCAAGCACTTAACTGTCCCACACTCTCAAACCAATGCAATTACACACACACACACACAAACAAACACTCACATTGGTATTGTGTATTACAACTGTTGTTGGCTCTTTGACAAATTGCTTTGTCATCTTTCATAAGTCGCTTTGGATAAAAACGTGATCTAAATGCATACATGTAAATGTATAATTTGTACATTTTATGTCTACTTTTTAAACTGACTACTCCTCCTCGTATATTTAGAAAATGCTGCATTTAACAATTAACATCTAAGTGACAACAAGTGACGTGAAGGAAGAAATCAGCACATAATGTGATATTGCCACGGTAGGATCAAGTTGTACGCTGGTAACTTGAAATGTGATAGTGTGAATCCCCACAAGGGCAGGAAACACCTTAAACTATATAATTTAGTTCACCTTAAAGACTTTGTAGTGTTGTTAACTTCGACACATTTAATAGGGAATAGGGAAGTGGTGTGTGGCCAAGTATGGTGACCCATACTTGGAATTTGTGCTCTGCATTTAACCCATCCAAGTGCATACACACAGTAGTGAACATACACCTGGAGCAGTGGGCAGCCAATGCTGCGGCGCCCGGGGAGCAGTTGGGGGTTTGGTGCCTTGCTCAAGGGTCTCACCTCAGTCGTGGTATTCCCTGCCGGACCCGAGACTCGAACCCACAACCTTCGGGTTACAAGCCCAACTCTCTATCCATTAGGCCACGACTGCCCCCGATAAAGGAGGCAGAATCACAAGGGGATCATATGCATAACCAGTGAGTCATCATCTGTGGTCTAGTTTAAGATGCTGTCTTCTGGCCTTTTCCGTTCCACATTCATGTGGCTTCACAGAACACAATAATCCATCAATACAAGTCCTCATTCTAGAAACTAATATGGTCTGTCGCTGAGCACTGATGTTGATCTTTATCCTCCTAAGATTGTTTGTGTGTGTGTGCAATCCTACCCTCATGCTCATCCATTATTCAATGAGTTGTATTGACTACCTGCCACCTGTCTGAGGCGTCAGGCCCACCGTCACACACCTGACTTTGAATGCAAATAGAGTCAGGTGTTCTTGGACATTTGTTTCTGCTAAAGTCCAAGTTGACTTATGCGCATGTGGTTATTTCCACCTTGTACTTGCAATATGTGTGTGTTTGTGTGTATTCTTGTGAATTGCAATGAAGTGGGAGGTTGTTTAAATTCATCAAGGGTGTTCGGTCACTTTCTTTCCATTAATTTTTGTTTCCAAATGAAGAGTTTTTCCAAATAGGCTTCGTTGTTTTTCTAATATAAAAGCATATGCTTGTGGAATATTAATGTGGGTGTCAGATTAATTTACAGAATTCTTGCACTTAGCATATTTGCGCTAACAGCCTGAACAGATTTTTTTCAGCTGCATTATCTATTCATAGGCCTTCAGATGGACTGATTTTGTAGTGAATGGTGTGCATATAGATGTGCAATACAGAAAAGGTTGTTTTTGATCAAAGGTACGTCTTGGTGCATTTTACATCGAAGTGTCAAAGAAGTATGCAATGTAGTGGTTTAATGAGTCTTTCCTGGTTAACATAGCTTTTGATCTGAATGTGATTGTAGTGAATTTAATCTTGGCAAGTGTGTGAGTGCTGTACAGCTAAACTGAGTTTACTGTTTGAGTCTGTGTGAATTAAAAGCTCATGCTGAACTGTTATTGCCAAGCAGATTACTAGCAAGTATTACTGCTACTGTTGCTCATCCTGGGGGTTAGGGATTTGAACAAAACCATTAATATCATGTGACTTGTTGAGGAAAGGTGTATCATAGCTTTTCTAGCCACTAAAGCAGATATAATGGGAGAAAACATTATCCCATAAAACATTAAGGGATTTAGAGAATAATCCCATAAATTTACACTGAAGAAGGGACCCAAGCAATATCCATATTATGGAGTATAACTATTACATTTTTTGAATCATACAATTCTTAATATTGCAAGAATAATTTATAAATTAAAAATGCACATTTTGGACATTTAATTAAAAAAAAATATATATATATAAATAAATAAATGGTAATCTAAGAATTTATGTTAAATGTGTTCTCTCATAGTTCAAGCATAGTTTGTGTTCTTACAAAATGAGAAGTCTAAAATGCACATTTAGGAAATTTTATTTACAATGTAATGTTTCTGCCCAGTAATTTTCTACCATAAAAATGCAAAACCACAAATTTGCAAAACCAGAATTTACTCACTAAATGTGTTTCTGAGACAGTTTAAGCATAGCTTGTCTTCTTACAGAATAAAAAGTCAAAAATGCTCGTTTTGGACATTTTATTAGCATCGTAATCTTTTCATCTAGAATTTTTCTAGCTGAAAAAAATCAGAATTGTTCAGTCATAGTTTCTCTCAAAAAGCGTAGTTTGTCTTCTTACTGGTTTTGAATGGAATTTTGTATCTTAATGTTTCCATTTAGCATGTTTTTAATGCACTATTCCAAATTTGCATGAAAATATGAAGATGGAAACCCTGACTATATAGATTTGGGTCAATAAGTAACCATCTATCAACCATATAACATTATACTAAACACCCAGAACACGCTAGCAGTTTTGTACAATATGAGTTTTAATTATTAATTATGGACATTTGTGATTTTAGTTTCTATGGATTCTCTTTGCATATATAGTCTCTAGTAATACAGAAAAGCCAAGATAATGATGTCTGTCTTTGATATTTCATACTACACAATATGACGTCTTGGCACAGGGACATGCGTTTTTGTATGTTCAATCATATGATTCCTCTCTAGCGCATGACGTCGTCCTCCAGGGTCTCAGCAGGTGGTCCCCAGCCTCTTTTAATATCAATTTAACAACATCTGATTACATCCATGAAACAGGATTAAAAACACCATGCGCTTGCCTCCGTCATGCTAGTTCGCAATCGGGCTTCATCAGCACACTGATATACCAGGATGCACAGGCAGTTTGTTGGTGGGTGTGTGAAGGATTCCCTGCTGCTGAAGATTTAATTCTGACAGGCAAAGCCCAGAGCCAATCAACAGGCAAGGATGAAAGAACAGCACGTCTGACATCCTGCTTATTGTTTGGAGTTCTGTAGGGGTGTATAAATTCATCCTCATTCTGTTAAGATGATTGATTCATTGTTCAGTTTTTAGGCCAGAAACATACTTTTAGAGGAGTATGCAAATGCATTGATTGATGTGATTCAAAAATATACGCTGCGAAGTGTTGTTGTTGGAATTTGTTTTACTGTCACAGCTTCCAGTACACAGAGACAACAACAACAACAACAACACACAGATAATAAAAAAATAAGATGTGAACAGAAATACACACACACACACACATACATCCCCCACAGCATGATGCTGCCACCACCATGCTTCACTTTTGGGACTGTATTGGACAGGTGATGAGCAGTGCCTGGTTTTCTCCACACATACCGCTTAGAATTAAGGCCAAAAAGTTCTATCTTGGTCTCATCAGACCAGAGAAACTTATTTCTCACCATCTTGGAATCCTTCATGCGGGCTTTCATGTGTCTTGCACTGAGGAGAGGCTTCCGTCGGGCCACTCTGCCATAAAGCTCCGACTGGTGGAGGGCTGCAGTGATGGTTGACTTTCTACAACTTTCTCCCATCTCCCGACTGCATCTCTGGAGCTCAGCCACAGTGATCTTTGGGTTCTTCTTTACCTCTCTCACCAAGGCTTACTTAGGACCATGTGATATTTCAGTTTTTCTTTTTTAATAAATCTGCAAAAATGTCAACAATTCTGTGTTTTTCTGTCAATATGGGGTGCTGTGTGTTCATTAATAACGAAAAAAAAATGAACTTAAATGATTTTAGCAAATGGCTGCAATATAACAGTGTGAAAAATTTAAGGGGGTCTGAATACTTTCCGTACCCACTGTGTATGTATATATATATATATATATATATATATATATATATATATACATATATACATATATATATATACAAATATACATATATATATACATATATATACATATATATATATATATATATATATATATATATATATATACATATATATATATATATATATATATATATATATATATATATATACATGTGTGTGTATATATATATATATATATATATATATATATATACATGTGTATATATATATACATAAATAAATAAAAAATTACAAAAAAAAAAAGATACTAATAATAAATTGAATGTACAGGTGTGCTATAGATAAAATAAAATAGAAATAGAATAAAAGAATAAGATGTAAGGATGTACTAGGATGTAGGGTGATAAATAAATATCAGTGATAAATTGTATACAATGATAAATTGTATATTAAACATGTAGGCTACACTCTGACCAGTACAGTATTATTCTCAAACAAATGATTGTTTTGAACCATTTCAAACAATGTAATCTGATTCCTGAGCAAATGACACTTATGAACTGGTTCATTTTAGTGAATCAGAAACATACAGCACAATCTGTCGTTAGACATGGTATATTACTGACTAGTTTTTTTTTTTTTTTTTTTGTAACCAGTTACAGCCAATAATTATAACTACTCTTTTGAGTCAGCTCTTTTTAAAGGGTTAGTTCACCAAAAATGAAAATTCTGTCATTAATTACTCACCCTCGTGTCGTTCCAAACCCAAAAGACCTTTTTTTCATCTTCGGAACACAAATTAAGATATTTTTGATGAAATCTGAGAGCTTTCTGACCCTCCATAGCAACACAACTGACATGTTCAAGGCCCAGAAAGGTAGAAAGGACATCATTAAAATAGTCCATGTGACATAGGTGGTTCAACCTTAATTTTATGAAGCTGCGAGAATATTTTGTGCACAAAGAAAACAAAAATAATGTCTTCATTCAACGATTCCTTCTCTTCCGTGTCAGTCTTCGACATGCGTTCACGAGAGTACCACGATGTGAAATTTGCAGAACAACGTTAAATGTGACCACACCTTTATTGTTTGTGTAATAAGGATATCATGTGTCTGGATTGCTTTTGAAATTACTGGATTTCCAATTCGAAAATTTACAGAACAACTGTAAATGTGACCGCACCTTTATTGTTTGTGTATTAAGGATATTCTCTGTCTAAGAAACAGGAAACTTTTAGTCGTCTTGTTTCAAAGCACACAGATGTTACAATGCAGCTTATCTTTCATGAAGCCTACTGTAGTTAATTTAAAACGTGTGACTGTGTATCGTGCTGAGCTTTTTGCCCGCTCGGCAGGACCACCGCTAGGCTATCCCCAGGTTGCCTGCCTTGGAGATTAGAGGACCTTATTCTCCATTTAGCCCTTTAACACCTGCTTTCTCTGGTGGGCGAAACTCGCTGCCTACAGGACAGCTGGGCTGAGCATTTTATTGAAAAAATATGCCATATAAATTGTTTTGGGCACTGCAGTGGAGCAGAAGCCTTATAAAGACCTTTTCGATTCCCCAGCGTCTAGGCCAGTGGCATTTTAGGACAAAAAAGAATCAACAAAACAAACAAAGATGTGGTTTCTGTCTTTTTCAGGTCTGAGTGAGGAAGGCTATTCTTTTTCGACTTGCAGTAACACTTGAAGGTTTTCGGGGGGGTGGGGGGCGGTATGAATTAGTAAGCAAGGGAAAGGGGAAATTTCAGAAACTACTATTTTTATCTTTGGTGTAAAACACAGCAGACTGGGTCAGCTTCAGACATCTGTCGGGCTCCAGCACAACTTCTTGACCTGCTCAGAGTCATTTTTAGCAGTCTCGGTTTGTGCAATGCAGATGCCTCTGCTGTGATTTGCATGTCTTGCTGAGTGCATTTACACATTTTCATCTCACATGCTTCGAGATACA
This sequence comes from Spinibarbus caldwelli, assembly GCA_039654775.1. Classification (NCBI taxonomy): domain Eukaryota; kingdom Metazoa; phylum Chordata; class Actinopteri; order Cypriniformes; family Cyprinidae; genus Spinibarbus; species Spinibarbus caldwelli. Next base: position 13,798,133 of record CM077266.1, on the reverse strand, counting down.
GAGACCCCGTTGTCTAAGTGGCTCTTGATATGAAGAGGTTTGTAGGTTCACTGTAGGCTTAACCACCATCAAGCTGTAAATGCCTTCCTCGATTATATTTACTTCACACCTCTGTGTTAACGTTTCACACAAAGACTTTCTAATGGCGTTGATTGCTATTTAGATTCTTTTGTTTCTATATAATTGTCTATTGTCAACATTGTTGGGTTTCATTGCAGAAAGATTAAGAAAATAAATCTAGATGTCAGATGCTAGGATTTACGTTAAGTGTCTTCACAGAAATTGCCTAACTGTTATTGCATTGCAGATTTGTTCGACCTCAGTTGTTGGTTTGGGGAAGCTCATTTTGACGTTGTGATACTAAAAACACACCATCTAATTTCATTATTGTGCGTCTTTCAGAATCATCGGCATGACAGCTAATCCGAGTTTACCTCATGAGATCATCAAGATTGTTGCATTCAGACTGAAAATGTCAGGGAAACAAGCGTCATCTCGGCTTCAGTGTCTCAGTATGTGGGCTTTGTGGAATAAACGACTGATGGAGACCCGTGATATACACATGCACGCACAATCAGAGGAAGTGTGCCCTCTTTATGCATAGGCCACCTGCTGTGGTGTTTGTATTGCATGTTAGTCTCTATGGCTACGTTTACTTTACGTGCTGTAAAGCTCGATTTCAATGTTTTAATCAGATTCGATCTGTTTGTTTTTGTCAGCTTAGTCATGTTTGTAAGTCACCTGTGTCAGTCTGAATGGACACATATTGTATGCAGACCTGTGGACAGGTGCACATCAGCACCAACAAAAAATGGTGGATAAATAAACTATTCTTACAGATATTTTACTTTCAGACCTATAAGAACGCACCATTATTTTTATTTATTGTTTGCACTAATTTGTTTATTTCTTTCATTTGTTCCATTGCTTGATTGTTTTATCGTTCTAAGTGACCTTGATTGCGTTTAAAATTTAAAAATGAACTATTTCATCAATCTTTGTTCATTCTGTTGATCTATCTTTCATATCTCTATTACATGTTCGTTCTATTGATTGCTTGTTCATTCATTTTATATATCATTTGTTCTATCTATCGTTTGTTCTGTCATTTGTTAGTTTATTCATTTTGTTCCATCACTCGTTTGTTCTATTGTTCGTTAGTTTATTTAGTTTGTTCTTTCACTCGTTTGTTCTATCATTCGTTAGTTTATTTAATTTGTTCTATCGTTAGTTAATTTATTTAGTTTGTTCTATTGCTCGTTTGTTCTATCTTTTATTAGTTTATTTAGTTTGTTTTATTGCTCACTTGTTCTAACATTTCTGAATTTTGTTTGTTCTATTGTTTGTTTTAGTTTGTTCTATACTCGTTTGTTAGTGTATTTAGTTTGTTTTATAATTTGTTGGTTTATTTAGTTTGTTCTATTGCTAATTCTTTCGTTCTAAGTGCCCATTAATGTGTGATCTATCTATCTATCTATCTATCTATCTATCTATCTACAGTGCCTTGCGAAAGTATTCATACCCCTTAATTTTTTTTTATGTTGCTGCCTTGTGTTAAACTGCTTTTAAATTACTATTTTTCCACATCAATCTATGCTCCATACACCATAATGCTAAAGCAAAAAACAGGTTTTAACATCTTCGCAAATTTATTAAAAATAAAAAACTTAAATTATTCCATTGCGTAAGTATTCATACCCTTATCTGGGACAGTTGGCATTTAGCTCAGGAGCATTCATATTGTTTGTAGCTGTTACTACACTTTGAGTGGAGTTAACCTGTGGCAAATTCAATTTAATGGGTATGATTTGGAAAGGCACACGTCTTAATAAAAGGTCTAACAGCTGAAAATGCATATTAGAGCAAAAACCAAGCCCTGAGGTCCAAAGAACTGCCTGTAGAGGTCAGAAACAGGGTTGCGTCAAGCCACAGATTTGGAGAAGAGTTGAGAAAAAAAAAATCTGCATCAATGAAGGTTCACAGAAGCATGTAGTCTCTGTTACCCTTAATGGAAGACGTTTGAAACAACCAGGGCTCTCCTAGAGCTGGCCTCCTGGCCAAACTGACCAATTGATAGAGAAGGGCTTTGGTTGGTGTGGTGACCAAGAACCTGATGGTCACTCTAGTTGAGCTCCATGATCATATGTGGAGACAGGAGAAACCTACAGAAGGACAAACATCACTGCAACACTCCACCGATCTGGACTTTATGCCGGTGTGGCAAGACTCAATCCTCTCTTCAGTGTAGAAACATGAAAACACACTTGGAATTTGCAAAAAAAGCACCTAAAGGACCCTCAGACTGAGAAACAAGGTTCTCTGGTTTGATGAACCTCAATTCCAAGCGTCATGTTTGAAGCAAACCAGGCACCTGCATCACCTGCAGAGTACCATCCAAAAAGTAAAAGGTGGTGGTAGCAGCCTCATGCTGTGGGGCTGTTTTTCAGCAGCAGGGACTGAGGGATTCATCAGAGTAGAAGAAAAACTCAGTGCACCAAAATATTGAGAGAGCCTTAATGAAAACCCAGTCCAGAGCATTCAGAACCTCAGACTGGGCAGAAGGTTCACCTTCCAACAGGACAATAGACCTAAACGCACAGCAAGAGTGGTTTATAGACAACTCTGTGAATGTCCTTGAGTGACCCAGCCAGAGCCTGAGCTTGAACCCAATCAAATATTTCTGGAGAAACCTGAAAATGTGCATCTGCCCCATCCAACCTGACAGAGCTTGAGAGGTGAAGAGGTGAGGTGAAGAATGACAGATAATTGTCAATTGCTGATGAGCAAAGCTTGTCGCATCAAACAAAAATGACGTGATGCTGTAAAGGTGATTCAGCTATATTTTTAGTTAAGGGTATGGATACTTATGCCATGTACTTATTTCAGTTTTTTATTTTTTAATAAATTTACGAAGTTGTGACAATTCTGTTTTTGCTTTATCAATATGGTGTATGGAGTGTAGATTGATGTGGGAAAAAAAGTAATTTAAAGGAGTTTAACATAAGGCAGCAACATAACAAAAAAAAACATGAAGGGGTATGAATACTTTTGCAAGGCATCTATCTATCTGTCTATCTATCTATCTATCTACAAATTTAATTATCAGATTTCTTGCATTCACACCGTTTTAGTCAAATCTGTGGTTCCCTCTGACACAACATTTCTGTAGCTTGAATGTAGCCTATGGTCCTGTAGTGCTGATAATCACAGCTCTGATGACCCTGTTAAACATGTGACACCAGTAACTCGTCACTGCAGTCTGTGTTAATCATATCACTCCATTCTGTGCTCTCTGAATCTCTCTGAACCTCTTTAAACTGTGTGTGTATATTTAGGACTATATATAGAAGTCTCTGTCCTTCTGCTGGGCTCATGAGGATCTGCCACGTTGTCTTGTTTATCTTATTTTACTCTCATCTGTTACTCGTGCAAACAGGGCAGATAATTGTATTAATGTGATGCATGAATCACCAATGCAGCCATGTGAGAAATTATGGCAGTGGGCTGCGTGCAGCTGCTGCATAGTCCTACATCCTGACTACTGCATGCGGATCAGTGCAAGCAGCATCTCTTTTACCGAAGCACTAAACAGAATACATCACTCAAGTCTATTTTCAATACACTCAGCTAATTGTTCTGTTCTGTCTGACCTACAGTAGCGCTCTGTGACCTAGAGCTTGATTTTCTGTCACTAATCGATCTGTGCCATCATTTTAAATGACGTGAAGCTCAGTTAGTGTGCTTGAAGGGTTTGAACCATGATTGAGACGTGCCTGATAATCTGTGTAGCTATGACGTTTCACATTTTTACATATTTATTCTGCTTTTGATAGTAATTGCTACAAATATGGATCATTTGCAATTTTATGCAACCAAATTTATCAGTATACTCTTCAGTTTTGATTTTTCCTGAAGTATAGTGACTTGTATTAAAATGCTGTATCACCTGGTTGTTTTAAATTTAGAGTATTTCCAAATAAATGTACAGTAAATTCTATTACTTGCTACATTTTTTCAGTAGTGTAACATCAGCTATACTGTTTTCAAAATAATGTACACAAATAATGTACCTTTTCCAGCTACTTATTTTAATAAAGTAATGTGTCAAAAAGCTTCGTGTATTTTTAATGTCACATTGTATTTTGCACATAGCTTTATAGGAGCTTATGGAGTAATGAATCACACTTGACTAAACAATCTGATTAATTTGGTTCATTTAGACCATTTATTATAAAGAAAAAAAAAAAGAAACAGTTCACCAATTCAAATTGTTTATTTTGTCTTTCTATAGAGGAATTGACGTTTTTAAACATTTTAGTGTGTATACACATATGGAATATATCTACATATTGAAATACATATCTCAATATGTGTGTAGCTTCAAGATTTTGCAGGTTAGTATGTTTCCCTAAAACCTCAGTGTTTTAATATTTGACCAAGAATTAGCATCTTCGGCAGACAAACTGAGTCTCTTATCATTGCGAGGCTCTTAGAGTTAGCGTAAGAAGACCTCAGATGGCGAGATGTGTGTTTTGGGGTTTCCGGTGACAGGTGGTAAGACAAATGTGCGGGAAAGTGATTAAGGGAGTCGAGTGGGGGGGATTAGAGCTCAAATATTTTCTTTGGAACAACTGTTAGCGAGAGGTCAGGGAGGTTAGCGACAAACCCACATCCTTTCGAAACTTTATCTGCTTTCATTCATTACGGATCATCAGGTGTTTTAAACCTGCCTCTCTGCTAGATGTGTGATGAACAGTCGTGTTTATTTCCTAATTAAGGTTCATAATCCAGAACGCTGTCATAAACGGCTTCTGTAATTGTTTTGTTCCACCCATTATGAAGTGGTAATTGAGGGGCACTTGGGTGGAGAATTTGTAGCTGTTTACTTTTCCAAGCGCCAAGCCCAAAGCAACACTTTTTACATAACCTGTTGTCCCACATAGGCGCATATGTTTATGCGCAAACATGCAATTGCATACGCCGCTAAATAGCAATCCAAATAGATATAGGTGAGATGCTTTAATAAGCGAAGCTCGTATGAAAAACTGTTGGTTGTTTACTATCCTCTGAACCCTTAGTGCATTTACGTAACTTGTTTTCCTGAGAGCAGAAATTAGGTTTTGTGGCCCTGGCATGCCGCACTGTTTTCCCATTTGAGCTCCATTGTGAACGAGAGCACTCCATCCCAGACGGGCCGCGCTGCCTCTCTCTCGGGCAGCCGTGCGGGTTACGTCACGGCCCTGCCAACCGAACTCATCAAGCAGCATTAGACAGGATCCGGCTGGACGAGAAAGATGTGATGATGTAGCTTGCAGTCAACACACACACACAATGGTGTAAACCTCTACACTCACCAATTTATTAGCTGCTTTATTGGCTGCTTTCTTCTGTTGTGTTCAGTGATTGGTATTTTTTTCTTCTCTCTGCCTCTCGCCCTCCCTTCACGCTCTGTGAGCTGAATACCAATTGTGGATTTGTTAGACGTCAGCGTCGCTCTTCCGGTCTTTAATTTGTTCCATCCAAACATACGCACCTGATGCTGAGTGGGTGCTTTCGTCACTGTTTTGTTTTGTTGGTTAAAGGTGAGTGCCCAGACTTGCCGTGCCTGCTGCTTTCATCCTTTCAGGTCCACGTTTAGTGATTGTTTTTAAAACGTTTTCCCTCACTGTACATTTGTTCCTATCAGACACCATAGGGCGAACAGTAGCTCCTCGAATACTGTGTTTTAGAGCAGTTTGTTTGGACAATCTTGTGACTGCAGAATCAAGAACTTCCATTCAGGTTTTTTTATGGTTCAGCATTTTAGGAAAAAATTATGTACTGTATACCGTTTACTTGCAATATACGCTGTACTCATCTAGTGTATGCATTTTAGTTGCCATTAGCTTTAGCATATTTAGCCTCTCTCTTCATCTACACAGAATAAATTCTCAAGTATTCCACACTTGTCTTTCGGTTAGACAAGTTAAAGGCATTTGTTATGCTGTTTGAAAATCTATTCACATCCCGATAGCAATCACTAAATGGTCTAAATTTATTTGTATGTATTTATATCGTTTGTGGAAGGCGTAGGACCAAAAAAAACTTTGTCCAATCAAAATGTTCAGTCCGAACATTACAATAGGCTGTCCTACCTGCCTGTCAAAATATGTATCTTGCTTTCAAAGCTAACTTGCTATTGCTAGCCTTTCTGAAATTGCCTACCCTACCTTTAACTGCACTACATTTCACTGTGTTTTTTAGTTGTGAGCACACTAATACTATAAACAGGTGTTGAATAGTGTAGACTCATGCTAATTAGAGCATACATTAGATTTGCTAAGATGTTCTGGGTGATTGCTAGTTGAATATTGTCCATGTCAAAAGATCCAATATGGATCCAACAATCTTATGAGAAAACTGAGGTGGTGATTTTGTATAAATTTGTACAGTGAGGTTTGTACAAAAACATACAAATGAGATAGTGGCAAATTTTTGGGAATTTGTACAAATTCAGGAAAACTTAAAACAATTACAAATTGCCATGAGGTTGTGTCAGTGAATGCTAAATATAGCTCAGGTTTCTCCTTCACTTTAAAAGTTTCTTTGTACACCAAAATACATTGAGCAAAATGCAGTTATCTCAATAGAAATCCAAACAATCAGGAAATTCACATGAAGTAAAGAATTCCCCCACAATGATTTCACGTTGGATTAAAGTTTGTTGAAATTTGAACACATTAATTCTGTGCGTTCACCAGTATAATGCTGCTTAATTTAGAAGTTTTACCGGTGCTGCATGCATCTCTACACTATTGACAATGGAACTTTTTTTTTTTTTTTGTGCAAAATTTAGCCAAAGGTTCATTAATGTCTATGGGATTTTTGCCAACCAGGTCAGTTTGCTTACCTTTCAACAACAATCTGCAAGATCCACAATCCGTAACGTCAAGTATGCTTTCATGCTCATATTTATTTTTGAGTTCATGCAATTGGCATTATATATAGAGCACAATCATGCATTTGACAGATGCTTTTATCCAATTTGTCTTGGGTAATTTGAAGGAAATGCACAGACAGATGAAATGCAGAGCTTTTCAAAGTGATTGCGTGACCTTGGTATGGTTTATGCTAATCATAATGCTTGCCTTGGCACTGTTAAGAAAAAAAGGAGAAGAGATAAAGTAAAAATGCTCATTCATGTTATCAGTACTTACAGTATGTATACATACACATACAAATATGTAGGTGGCTATAGATGGATAAACAGGCACAATCTTTTTTTCTGTACATCTAAATCTTTTTTTCTCTGCGAGCTCCAGTGATGCTCCGTTTTCGAGGAGGAAAGCTGTGTTTGTGTACGACAGTCTGTCGGGAAGCAGACCTGCTCGCTCCTTTAAGAGGCCCTGAAGCGTGAAGTGCTGCTAAATTACATATCATTGGCTCGTCTTTTCATTGGGCTTAAATGGGGCTGTAATGAACCTTTGCCGGCGTCTCTTGATCTTTCGCTGCCATCTGATAGTGAGAATAGTCAGTGATTTTATGTATCCTTGTGTGTGTGTGTGTGTGTGTTTAGGACTGGAAAAGGCCTGACATTGGCCTCCTTTAGTCACAATATGAAAGCTCTGACTAATTCCAAAGTTTTACTGAATTTTACAGATTCCTAAAAGATGCGTGCCTCTGTTACGCTCAATTGAGAGTTTGTGGAAGTTGCTGTTGCAGTGTTAAAGTGTCTGATTGCCTTGTATAGAGTGATTTTTGGTCGACACATCCTCGCATAAGCGATTAACCTCATTGAGGGAACGCTCTTTGATGTGTTTGTTTATAAAGTGTGTACAGTCCAATAGGGAAAGCGCACACAGCCCGGGAGGGTGGGAAAGAGTGCACAAACTCAGTGCAAGCCACACACAAGCACTCTGTCTTTGAGGAAAGGAGCAAATGAGGCCAATGAGTGCAAAACTCCATAGTGTATCATCCATTAGTTGTGAAAGTGAAACCTTGGAGACTTTTGGCTGGAAGTCATGGTTTGTTGTTGGATGTGATGGAGAGATTCAGGACGCTGTGTGTACATTTAGGATGCTTGTGGTTTCTGTGACCACGAGTATGGGCTGTGAATGGACTGATAGAGGAACCTCTCGAGGAAAACAATGTAACTCTATACTGTCTGCTTCGGGAATCATGCATATACAGCAATAACTGAGTCATAGATTCACCGACAGATCTGAAGATGCTGACAGACTGAGTTAATCGATCTGGCTGCACTTTCAAAAATAGAATTATGCTGAATGTTTACCGTATTTATATATCATGGTGTTTACATGGTATTGTCATGGTGCATATGCAAAAACATGGTATTACCAATATGCCTTACTTTATTTGTTAGCAATATGCCTAATGCCTTATGTATGTTTTCTATATTTTAGCTGATCATTTTTCTTTATCTCAATGTAGTTGATACCTTAAAGCTGGTAAATGTCTGTTTTAGAGATTAAATATATCTTAAAGCGATAGTTCACCCAAAAATAAAAATTACCCCATGATTTATTCACCCTCAAGCCATCCTAGGTGTTTAAGACTTCCTTCTTTCAGACAAATAGGCTACAATCAGAGTTATACTAAAAATGTCCTGACTCTTCCAAGCTTTATAATGGCAGTGAAAGGGGGTTGAGATTTTTAAACCCAAAAAAGTGCATCCATCCATCATAAAAATGATCCCACATGGCTCTGGGGGTTAATAGAGGCCTTTCATGTACCGTAAATATCACATATATATGATAATAATTTAATATATTAATATAAATTTAACATATTATTATGATATTACCATAGCTATACCATGGTACCACCACAATACTTGTTATAAGGTCCGGATCAACCATTACTTGGTAGTATGATAGTAATCTAGCCTTTTAGACTAGCCCAGTTTTCTTCAAAGTTTTGAGTTTTGACAAAATATGTCATGTTTTCCGATATATTATAGAGGCAGCAGGAAGTAAACTGTCTTTCTCTTTCTATTTGTCTTTCCCTCAGTCTCTTTTTCTCCCTCTCTCAGTGCTTTGTTAGCGATGCGGAGGATATGTTGTAGTCCAGTGACAGATGAAGTCTGGTTGGCGTGTGTAAAGCTGTTTGATTGGTCTGATTGCATGCTGGGTAACAGACTGACATCTGCTTCTGTAGGAGACAAACCACAGTTATTCTCCACAAAAGAAATACGTTAATATTCTCCTCCTCAGTCCTTATGTTTGTTGAAGATGAGAAATGCTCCATATGCAAACTAAATCCAGCACGGCATTGTATCCTAACAAGGTACGATACGACTGATGTTTCTAGCAACAAGTAATTTGTGTTTCCACGCCGTGGACCGTGATTTAAGATCAATAACATTCACAAAAAATCGATAGCTTTTAGTGCTTGTATTGTATCAAGCATTTCCCGTTGTTGTCTTCATGCATCGCATTAGTGTTTTTGTTTCTTGGTAAATTAATCTTTTGTTTACTTCAGTCTGTAATTCCATTTTGTGGCAGTTTGCCTTAATATCTAAACACCTCTGAAACATTCATGTTTAAAGAATATTATCTGTGGGTGATGGGAGCAGCTGTGACATGTTTGTCAGCTGACCCACTTTTGCCTGATTATGAATTAAAATTGAATGATGGTGTCTGAGATTGCCAATTAAAAATGCATGTGGTGCCATGGTCAGGGCTGAGAGGCCAAATGCAGTGTCGCCTCCGGCCTCCTACAGGAAACCATAATTCACAACTGGGCTTTATAAAATTGATCTTAGCTTGTGTTTCTTAAATGATCCTTTTGTGATTGTTTTTAAGAGGAGTGCCAAGTTAAGTGTGGCGTGACTAACTTCCTTTGACTTCGACATTAAATGTTAATATAGAGGCATACCCTCCTCCCTGGACAACGTCCCAAATCTACTCACCCGCCCTTTGGTCTGTAGCACTTCCAACAACGTTTCCACAGAAATGTGAATGTTTGAGAGAAAAGAGTTCATTTCAGGCACTTTTTTTTTTTTTTTTTTACTTAATATTAACTTAATATTTTTTAAATAACCACAGTAAATAACCAAGGTAAATATTATTATTATTGAATAACTAATGTAAATTAAAAAAGAAAAGAAAAATAATAATATAAAAATGATTAAGTTTCTGTGAGACCGTATAATTGACTAATTTATTTATTTATTGCAGTGTTTTCAGATGGACAGCTTTTGTCTGTCTTCTGCTGTTGTGAACATTTTTACTTACTACACTAATTTCAGATATTATCATATTTATTGTAGTTGTATAGTTTGTAAACAGGATAAATGTCATAATAATTATAATGTAATAATGTAATAATATTTTAATAAACATTAACTAACTATAAATAATAATAATAATAATAATAATAATAATAATAATAATAATAATTATTATTATTATTATTATTATTATGCTTATTATTATACAGCATTCAATTCTCTTCTTCTCGCATTTATTTGCAGTTGTACTGGTGAATCCAGATCTCAACGAGATCACAGCGATTCACCCAAGCGCCTTACGAAGGATATGTCCAGTGCCCATGAGTGCAATCTTTTGCACTTCACTAGCTGACGGATGGCCTGGGAGCATTTTTAAGTTCTGAACAAACCTTTCTTTAATGTTCCTAATGCTCCTGCTATCACTGGTACAGTTCTTGTTTTACATTTCCACATCCTACTGATCTCGATTTCCAGGTCCTTGTATTTACTGATCTTCTCGGACATGGACAGTTATCCTTTAGCATAATATTAGTATTATCTGGAACAGCTATATCAATCAGCAGACACGTTTTCTCTTTTTTTGTCATGCAACACTATGTTGAGACGATTAGCTAAGATGGTTCTATCGGTGACTATTGGAACATCCCACATAATGATGTTATCATTGACATCATTATTATTATTATTATTATTATTTAAGGATAACCAATGTAAAAAAATAGTAATGGTAATATAAAAATATAAAATAATAATAATAATAATAATAATAAATAGTAATAAAAATGGTTAAGAATATGTCTGCAACCATATAAAAGACTCACACATTTTTGTTTATTACTTGCAGTATTGTCAGATGGACCGCTTTTGCCCATATTCTGTGCTTTCCCATAGATGTAAAAATAATTTAACAAAAAATTGAATTATTTGTTATCTGAATAGTTTGACCAGTGTCTGTCTTTTTTGTACAGCTCTTTGCTTAGATAGGCTGTGTGCATTTTTAAAATGAAGTTAATTTGAAACATTGTTGGAAAGAAACAGGTGAAGTGATGTGGAAATGTTATGCAGTTGAACAATTCAGCAAAATAATGAAAAATGATTAACTATTCATTCAACCAGGACATCAAGAGATTTCATAATTATTCCTTAGATGTATGAAAATGTGTTAAACGTTTGTCGTGGTGTTTGGTTTGAATATGGCTCAATTCCCCACTATTTCTCTGTCACCCTATCAATAAACCTCTTCATGATCTAATGTCTACAGTCATCCGTGACATACGGATCACAGCTATTTCATATTTCTTAGCCATATTAAGTCAGCAAGTTTGGGCTGTACAGATGGGGGCGCTGAGGCTGGGGTTTAGCAGTGAGCAGAATCAGCATGCGTGAGAGGAGACGCCGCCTCTTAGCAGCAGGCCTGCTCCGAGACACCAGCTTCAACCTCACCAGAATAACAATGCGATTTTCTCAAGGCAAGGAAAAGAGCTTGAGTTGTGAAGAATCATATTCTGTTGACCTTGCTGTAGGAGTTCTGATGTATTTTATCTACCATTGATTTTTCTGTCCTCCTTTGTTGTTTTTTTTTCTTCCCATCCTCTCTCTGCGTCTCTCTGTGTCTACCTCTTCACAAAATGAATTTCATCTCGACTTAGAAACGAAACTATCAGAATTTGGATTACAGTTCTTTCAAACACGCAAGAAAGAACAAAAGAAAAAGACAAACTTGACAAGATTGCTTCGCAACCGCTCCAGAGTTTGAAATGGAGCGACAAGGGGAACGCCAAAGACAAACTCGTCCTCAGATATTACTATACCACCCCCTACAAGTACAATTTCGCAGCTCTGCTTTAGATCAGGATGACACGGCATCTCATTCTCAGGCTCACAGATGTTGATATATATGTGAGAGGATCATTTGATGAGGGTTTATTCTCAGGTAACTGTAATCTCTGAGGAGTTCGGCTGATGTTCCTGTCGGACAGACAGTGGTCAGGCCCCCATCACCTCGTGAAGCTGGGCTCTGTATGGATGGAGAGTGTGTGTAGAGAGTTATAGCCTGCTGCAAAAACCCCAAAGGTCCAATGTGTCAGTCAAGTGGATAAAATGCGGAAGTTTGGTGAGTGTAACACGTCTTTGTTGTTGAAAAAGAGAGAGAGAGCTGACAGCTCACATGCTGTAACAGCACTGAATTAAAATATGGATTGTAGTGAATAAATCATTTGGTTGTAATTTTTGTAGTCTCATAGTTTGTGAACAGGATAGTGATGTCATAATAATGTAATAACAGCAACAGCATTATTAATAATAATAATAATAATAATAAATTATTATTTATAGTAATAACAATAATAATAATAATAATAATAATAATAATAATAATAATAATAATAAATGTTTTTATTGTAATTTTATAGTAACAACAATAATAGTGGTGATGTTTTTTTTTTTTGATGATGATGATGATGATATAGTTGTTATTTATAGAAATAACAATAAAAAGTAATTTATAACAAAACAACAAATAATAATAATAATAATAATAATGTTATTATTATAGTTTGCTGTTGTCATTTTGATTATATTAATATTATCATCATCATCATCATCATCATCATCAAAATTCAACAACAATCTATTATATGGTGATAATTTTTAGTGATGATGAGAGTTGTAGTTTTATAGTTATAACAATAAATCAACAACAAGCACAAGAACAACAACAACTATTGTTGTTGCATTTATTCATTTTAAAATAACCTTTTCTCAACTTAAAATTTCTAAAGGGTTCTCTGTCACCATGCATAATGACCTTTGACCCATACTCATAATTTCATGTGACTCCTTTTACATCATTACCATAATCTTTATACAAATCTAACTTTTATTTATTTATTTACTTACTTACATTTTGTAAGTTATATTCAAAATCCACTTGGTTCATAAATCAGAAATAATTGCACATGTCCTCTTCAGGTTGAATGGGCATTCTGTTAATGTAAAAAAAATAAATAAATAACTAAAAAGTAAAAAAAAATCAAGTGATTTGATACAGAGTCTGTGATAGATACGCTTTAATAACAGTTGCTCAGATATTTGCAAGCTGTCAAGGACAGATGAGTTCTGAGGCTGGAGAAAAATGGGCGTTTGTTGCGTAACGTGTTTTCTCATTTCAGACTCTCATTATGTCCTTAATTTAGCCATTAACACATTGCGTTGCTTATGCAATCACAAGAATGCATCTGCAGCCGACAGACTAATTACCAGTGTGTTTTTTTTTTTCCTGACAGATCCTGTATTTGATGATTTGTGTTGCTTTTTTTGTTGAGATTTGCTCTTTAAAATGTTAGTGAAAGCTTATGCAACACTGTGGCCTTTGTTTTTAGCTGTATTTGTCATTAGTGATGCCATTTCTTTTGTTTTTGTTTATAGAATAAAGTGCTGTACAGGCTTTCTTGTTTATTTGTACACATATGCACGTTCAGACTTTTAACAAAGCAGTTTTGACTTGGTAGAGTGATGTAATATATGCATAGCTTTGAATTGCCCTCTGATCCTTTTTCCGTGCATTTATTTATTTCTTTTTGATAATCATGTCTATTGTAAAAAATCATGAAGCTTCTTTTTCCCTTTAATTTAGGCTATGTAGAAGTCACCGCCACCCACACCGCAGATTATAAACATTTCTAAATCCTTCTTTAAGTTTTCAGAAGACAGAGTATGGAAATGAAAACATCTGCCAATATTCCCCCGCATTTACATTTCTAATTGAAGCATTTAAATGGCGTCATTTCCAAGCGTTCACAGAGTGCTGTCACTTTTCAATATTTTATGCAAATGAGCAAATTAGCCCATCTCACTTGATGAATGCCACAGCTTCGCGTTCTAAATCGATGCTATATAGAGTCATTCGTAGCTTGCTTTTATTCTGATGGGTCTGCTCATGACTCCTTGACAACGGTTAATGTTTCCTTTAATTCTGGGAACTTGGCAGGTTTGTGGCAGGATGGTAAAGGCCCAAGATGGGGGAGGAGAAAGAAAGAAACCATTTGCAATGAAAGAATAAAGAGTTGCTGAGATAATATGATAAATAAGTGTGTGTGTGTGTATTTATGATATTTTAATTTGTTTAATTTTAGTTTATTTTAGTTATTGGTTTTGTTTTGCTTTGTTTTGCTTTTTTTGGTTTGTCCTGTGTGGTTTTGTTTTGTTTTGTTTTGTTTTGCTTTGCTTTGATGTTGGTTTTTGGTTTGTCCTGTGTTTTTTTTTTTTTTCTTTTTTTCTTTTTTTTTTTGTACTGTGTGATTTTGTTTTGCTTTGCTTTGCTTTGCTTTGCTTTGCTTTTGCTTTGCTTTGCTTTTTGTTTTGTTTTTCTACAACTCCAACTTCCTGTTTCAAAAAGATATGTCTCATTGCAAAAAATATTAAATATGGTTAGTTATATATTGTAGATATAACGTCATTGCATCATTGTTCACTTTAAGCTAACTACCTAAGTGTTCAAGGTCCAGGATTGTGAATAAGAATCCATGTAGTTTGTATCCCTGTGTGACTGATGCATCAATAATGGGCTGTAATGAATATGACGTGTTTTATGTGCAATTTGTTCTCTAAAACTCAATTTGTCTCTTAGATGAAGATATTTTTTCTTAATTTAAACCTGCTGAACATAAATCAATACTCGTGTTCGAGGACAAAGCTCGATGAGTGGTTATGTGATGTTCACTTGTCAGCAGAGCTCATTCTCAGAGGCTGATTTTGAGGCATTGAATTCAGTCGGCTTTCTCTGCATTGTTCTTTAACTAAAATCCATTCCTCAGGCCTCATCAGTGTCAGTTCCTAACGCTAGTTTAAAAATTAAATGCGTATTGATTTTTACAGAAACAAGGATGGTGCTGAACCCCCCCCCCCCTCAATTTCTTCCACTAAAAACAGACAAAACAATTACAGGCAGACACAGCAGCTCAGCATAATCAACACTTCCTAAAAATAGAACAAATTACCGCTCAGTTTAGTGTGTGTGTGTGCACGCGTGCATATTTATTTTCATAAGCATTTTTGTTCTCATAAGTATATTGCAATCTGAGATTCATTCATTCAGGCCAGAATTTATTTACTGCATAGTACTCATCTTACATTAGGGTTTAGTACATTTTTAGTACATTAAAAGCATTAAATGCATTTAGAAGCATTAAGCCATTAAGACTGTGTGTTGCATTCAAATTCAACCTAATTCAATTTTTTATTATTTTTTTTTTTTTTGAGTCCTGTGACTCACAACCTCAAGAGGATTTATAAACTAGCAAAAGTTCAGAAACTTTAACTTAACAATGCGTTGTTATTATACCATTTTATAGAAGTTAGAGAGTTTTATATGAAACAAGCAGTTTTATGGAAGTGTGGATATATCCAGATAGCAAACAAATAGACATTTTGTTTATGAAACCACCTTTTAAGTTTCCGTATCTGCACACTAATAAGCTTAAAATCAACTCTTCCTCTTGTTTGTAGTGCAATTTAGATTTTTGTTGCAGCACTTGATCAATGGAAATAAAATTGCTCATCTAGCCAGACAGTCAATAGTCTCCAAACAGCCAGCACTAAATGTCAGGTCCCCCTTCATATTTACTGTGAATCAATGGAGACTGTAAAATAATGATGGAGTCCAAAATGGCGCGTCAGTTTATCTACAGGCAATCGGTGTTGCCTTTTGCTTTTGTGTAGGAGTTATCCTTTACCTCTGATCCCAGGTCAGGATCTGTCTACTCAAAGTGTGTCTGTGATGGTGATGATACATTCTTCATTCTGACATTGATATGTAACAGAAAACTGTGTAGACAGTATACTGTACATTCATTTATTTAATTATTTAATGTATTTTTCTGCTCTTACGTGATTTGTGAGTCAAGTGACAGGCTTCTGATTACCAGATGAATCAAATTTAATAACCTTTGTCATAATCTGTGATATCGGTCTGTATTGTGTCATCGTTTGAAAGGTCATAAAGCCAATGGAGTTTTGTTTTCAAGAGCCCATATAAAAGATTTATGGCTAACATGAAGCTTATTTTTCTTTGTCTCTGATATATAGGGCTATATTATAAGCCATAGTACTGTTCCACACAGGTGTGATTTAATGCATGACGTTGTTGGCTGTCAATGAGATCTGTGTCAATGGGTTCTCAACGTGGAGATGGCGATCTTGTGGCATTGATTCCATTATCCGTGGCATTATTCCTTTCCCATGTATCATCTCGCACACTCCCTCCATATGCGCTGTCGACGCTGATTACGATGGTCATTGGCATGAAAAATGACTAATCAATATCACAATGGTGTTGAAACATTCTCCTAGTGCTATTGGTAAACGTTTACAGGCGGGCTCGGTGCCAGCGTCTAGAGCTGGTTCAGTCTCATTCAGAGTGATTTATCTGGTGCTACATCTGATCTGATGGTGCATTCAGGCCTGGGCACTTTAATGTGGGTGAATTGGCTCTGCAGGTGATAGATAAACAGTGTGACTGAAACTTCCATCCCATTGTGCCTCATAATTCCCTCTCTGCTGCCAAAAAAGTGTCTTGTCTTAATCTTAATTAAATATTCTGAAAGGAAACAAAAAGTTGAAGAGTTTATTTGCAAAAACAGATCAGCTCAGTTTTTTTTTAATTTTCAAAAATCATGTTTTTTAAATTATCATGTTTTTGTGTTTTATTGTGTTAGTTAGCTGTATTTTTTTTTATTTTATTTATTTTTTTACTAAATCAAAATAACCCAACTGCAGTTTGATTGAGATTAACTGGAATGCACAATGAAAAAAACATGATTTTTGAAACTTGTTAAAAAGGGAGTTATCTGTTTTTGCAAATGAACTCTTCGTATATAGTCATAACTAAATAACCAAACATATTAATTAATGTTTTGACATTGATCTAGTTAGTTTTTATCTGAGGCTGTTAAAATGGACTGAAAATAGGCTGTTTATTTGTCAGTATGCAGCTGAGGCTCAATTTTGACAGTTTTCTCGCAAATAGGATTAAACTAAATACTCATTGTACAAGTTCTGTTTTGAACAATAGCCATATTTCCCATAATTCAGCCCTGATCTGCTAGGGGACTGAGGTTGAATCTCTTTTCTCTGAGTATCTTCAGAGCGTCACGTTGGTGTCTAGATAGTTATCTCCCCTATGGATTTTGAAATATCTGTAACCTTGAACAACAATCCTGCTGTAGAGAGTTTTAAAAGGCTCTTTTCTTTGATGAGTCTGTTTTCAGTGGTGGCTCTAAGCTCCGGCAATTTGCTGATATGTGATTCCGACAGACACTTTAGTCTGTAAAAGGACACAGTGTTTGTCATGCACCCGGCAGGAATTTTCTGACCCGCTAATGGGCCCTTATGTGCACTTTTGCACCTTTTCTTTTGTCACTCGACAAAATAGCTGTCGTCTTTTCATTTAAGCTGTTGAAATGAGCAAACAAACAAGGCAATAGTTCACCCAAAATTAATAATCAAGCTCTAAAATGACAAAAAAAGTGCCCAGTAGTGTATTTTCTAAGTTTTCTGAAGTCATACCATGTCTTATTGTGAGAACAAACAGCTGCTTGATACAATTCCATATTAACCACCCAAAACAACAGAAGAGAAGTCGCACATACAATTAAAGAATTAATTGTTCATTTGGGTTAGATATTTTCATTGAATCGGTTGATTCAGTTCACAAAACCAGCCTGAAATATGTGTTCATAAATCCGACTGATTTGATCTTGAGTTTTACTTATTGTTTACAGCTCACTGAATTGGAAGATTATCAGTGAATAATGACTTACATTTTGACACCTTCAAAACGCAAGAATATTTTATGATCATTTTATGGTCTTTTTTGAAACATGAAAGCTCTCAGCCTCTGTTTATTTTAGTGCAGTACATTATTCAAAAATTATCCTTTTGTGTTCCATGCAAAAAAGTCATATGGGTTTGGAACAACATAATGAGAGAAGTTTCATTTTTGGGTTAATAATTAATTTTAAAAAACAGCCTAATAGAAATTCTGGATTTCTATTGAAATATCACGCTGGAGATTTGTCAAAATAGCATTTTGAATGAACTGCAATACTACGTTGAGCCAAGTGAGTCAATATCTCGACTTGTGAAATGTCTTTTGTGTAGCTGTAGGAGCGTATTATTGAGTTTTAATGCGTTTTTTCCTGCTCAATATTAATAAAATAATTATGCTGTGAAAGAGAGAAAAAGCCCATATAATTTGTTGCAGAATTTCAGCCTTCAGTGCGTCAGTTGTTCATAAACTCTGCGTTTGCTTCCAATCAGAGAAAGATAAAAGCACATGTCTATTAGGAGAACCAAACACGCATTTTAAATTCATCCCCACGAGGTTACAGCCGTGTTGGCTTTCTGTACCTCCATCTCACTTGTGTAATTTCTGCTCCCTTTTGTATTGTGCGGCAGACATCGCAAGGGTCATATGATAAAAAAATGAGAGAGAAAGCTGCAAGAAGGCAGAGAAAGAAAAGTGCACTGAGTTTCTCTTCCTCTATTTTCTGCTCCGCTGCGCCTGAGTGACCTGTGGCCCATGTCTGGGCAGAAGAGGTGTTCATATAGCCCAGGCTTCTTTCTCTCTATGGGTGTAAAGGGTCAGACCACCTGCTGTCAGTGGGACAGACTCCCTGCTGATGCAGCCGCTCACTCTGCTCTGTTTTCACAGGTCATCTCACCACTGGATAACTGGGTGCTGTGACCAAAAACGTATACAATGTGGTTTGAGTAATTTGACATTGTGGTAATTGTATCCACCTTAGTTTGTAACACAGAAGTAAGCTAGATCCTGTAAATAAGCAAGTGTGGTAAATGGTAAAACTGTTTACGTGTTTATGATTACAATAATACATGTAAGTAATATACCAGTTTGCAATAGCAAGCAGCATAATGAACTGTTTTGTGCAAATAACTGGAAGATACTAACACCTGAAGCCTTCCACATTTAAGTTTAAAATGGTCATGTTCACTGTGTAGTGAACAACGGTCAAGATGGCAAGACACCTTTCCACATAACATGTGGAAAGTTATTTTCTGATGAGATCAGGCGTGCTGACAACAAAGGATGCCTTTTGTTTTAACATAACTCTACCTCTTGTGGAGAGGGGGTTAATATTAATATATTAGGCCACGTCCACACGGAGACGCGTTTAGCTGTATACAAAAACATTTTGTATCAGATTAGCGTTTCGTCCAGACGGATCCAGCATTTTGGGAGCATGAAACCGCTATTTTTTTGAAACCGGGTTCCAGAGTAGATAAATCTGAAAACAACACCCTTGTGTTTTCGTGTGTCCAGCCAATCCGTATATTTTTTGAAACGATGATCACGGTCATCGCCCCACATCTCGACCCTAGTCAGACACCGTTACGTCACGTAACAGCAACAACAACATGAACAAACACTGAACGATTGTCTTTTTATTAACTAAGATTAATACATGTATTGTTCCATGTTCGTTTAAAAATAAGGTCTATCACAATGTTATTTTACACAGATAGTTATTTTTGTGTGAAATTCAGTCCAATTATTTTGTAATAGTTTTAATAAAATGTGTGCCTATTTTTATGGTGAGTGAATCAGTCATTCATTGAGTCAGTCAGTCAGTGAGTGAGTGAGTGAGTCAGTCAGTAAGTCACTTAATCAGTGATTGAGTCAATGAGTCAGTCAGTGATAGAGTGTGTCTGTCAGTGACTCAGAATCAGTGTTCCATTGAGTCAGTCAGTTGTTCAGTGAATGAGTGATTCATTCATTGAGTCAGTAAGTCATTCAATGGATGAGTCAGTGAGTGAGTGAGTCACTTAATCTGTGATTAAGTCAGTGATAGAGTGAGTTAGTCAGTGACTCAGGGTCAGTGTTTCATTGAGTCAATCAGTTGTTCAGTGAGTGAGTGAGTGATTAATTCATTGAATCAGTCATTCAATGAATGAGTCAGTGAGTGAGTGAGTCACTTAATCGGTTATTGAGTCAGTGAGTCAGTCAGTCAATGATAGAGCAAGTCAGTCAATGATTTAGAGTCAGTTGTTCAGTGAGTGAGTGATTCATTCATTGAGTCACTCAGTCATTAAATGAATGAGTCAGTGAATAAGTTAGCCACTTAATCAGTGATTTAAGTTGATGGAGTAAGTCAGTCAGTCAGTAACTCATTGTCAGTCAGTGGCTGCGTTCCACTCCACTTTTAGACACACGCTCGCGAACTTCCCTAAGCACGTCCCCTTGGGGGAATCCCTGCTGCCATTTTGAAGTGCGTTCCACTTAGTGAAGTTAACGAGGGAAGTTTATATGGACAGACCCTTGACCCCTCAATTTTGACCGAGGTGCGAGTCTGCTTCATTTGCACACTTCAGGCCACTCCATAGACCACAACACGATTATGACGTAATCGCAGATTGCGTTTAATTTATCCCCAACCCAAAACAACTCTATAATATATAAATTATTATTTTTATTTCTTTTTTTTTAACATTTATAACAACCCAAGCATACCTATATACATATTGAATGCTGCACCATACAAATTCATAAAGGGAAAACTGTAAACAATAATCCAACTCCATAGCGAATTCTAAGTGAGCAAGGGCTTAGGACATTCCAGTTTAGCCCATTCCAAGGTTTCCGCCAGAAGTGGGTACTCATGCAACGTAATCAATGACGTATATCCGAGTAAACGAGACGGAGGGAAGTTTGCGAGTGAAGGGCATAAAAAATGAACTGGAACGCAGCTAGTGAGTCAGTGTTTCATTGAGTCAGTCAGTTGTTCAGTGAGTGAGGGATTCTTTCCTTGAGTCAGTCATTCAATGAATGAGTAAGCAAATCATTTAATCAGATTCAGTGATTTAATGAGTCGGTTGACTGACTCAATCACTCACTGACTAACTGACTGGCTCACTAATTGACTATGAATTGACGGTTCAAGAGTGAGTTAGTCAGTGTCAGTCATTCATTGAGTCAGTCAGTCTATCAGTCATACTTTTAAATCATACCTGCAGACATATATTTTCTAGAATTTTGCATGGCGTAATATGTTCACCTTTGTGGAGACATCTGGTCATGTGTGTATAAGGATGTTATTATCACACTGCAGAAAAGGTAGCCGACAGAATCATAAACAGACGAGCTTGTTATGAGTGATGAGCTATGGCTCTCTAAGGGTGTACTATATAGTGTCGGCATAAAATAGCTTCTCTTTGATGTGACAATAGTTACGGGTGACAGAATGATCCATTCAATGAGGAAATTTCTCTGTTTGTCTGAAAACACTAATCGCAGACCTTGGATTCTGATGAAACGGTGACTGGGGCTATGTTGATGATGATATCTCGCACACTGTGCTATGATGGACAGCCATATCTTGTTATGTGGACATTAAGTCCCTTAAGTGCTCTCAAAGTTTGTGCATATTTTTTTAGATTTGACTTGCTGCTTTATTATTTCTGTGTATTATTCTGGCGGAATCAGTTTTCTTTTAAGTTACCATCTTTACCTCTGTATACATGCACAGAACCTCTCTGGTGTTCCCGTGAGCGAAGCGTGTTTGTGGCTCTAGTGCCCCATCATCTCGCCTGAGCAGTTCCCCTAATCTCAGGGGTGGTAATCAAGTTTTTTTTGGGAGAGGAAATTGCTTTTACCTCATGCAGATGAAGGATTCGATAATACAGAGAATTCATTCTCCACAACTCGCCTTTGAGCCCCATGACGTCCACGTATCAGCCCAGAAACACAGGAAGCACGCAACACAGTGATTATTTAGACACTTGATGCATGCGGCATCTGGGCTGGAAATGAAAAGTCAAAGAAAGAAAGAAAGAAAGAAAGAAAGAAAAGAAAGAAACCAGAGGGAATTTATTCACATTTGTTAACTGGCATTTTTGAGTGCAAAAACCTACCCAAAATGCAAAGTTATTGTAGCAGGGTCATTTTTAGCGTAATTACTAAGGTGTTCTGGCTCGTTGCTAGGCAGGTTTGGTCCAGAATTAAATAAATCCATGTGCTCGTGAATTTGTAGGGGTTCTCTATTATTTCAAGGGCAAACATGTACTAGACAGTGACACTTAAGCACCATCGGTATAAAAGTAGCACCATTGAGACAATGCACAAGTGTGAGTAAGAGCTTGAATTGTTAATGCATTGTTTAATTTACATTCAGTGACGTAAAGACATTGCTTAATTATGCAAAAGCATTTAAACATATTATAGGGTGCATATATTCAATTCAAGTTTATTTGTATAGCACTTTTCACAGTACAAATCTATATGCTGACGTATTATAGAGCGTGTAAAACTATGAAAGTGAACAATAGGAGGAATGAATGAATGAAGGAAAGAAGGTGTTTCATACATTTAGATTGGGTGTTATAACTAATATATAGCGCAAGGTGTTAGGAAAATATGAAAGGTACATAATTTATGACCAGTTATTTTATTTTATTTTATTTTATTTTATTCACACTGTATATATCAGTTTAGAAAAAAAATAAGTTAATTTTTAAGTTTTTTTTTTTTAAATGTGCATTTATTTGATCAAAAATACAGTAAAAATGTAATAATATGAAATATTATTACAATTTAAAATAACTGTCTTCTATTCTGATTAATTTTATTCCTGTGATGCAAAGCTGAATTTTCAGCATGATTGCTCCAGTCTTCAGTCATATTATCCTTCAAAAATCATCCTAATTTGCTGCTTAAGAAATATTTCTCATTATCATTAATACTGAAAGCAGCACAAATAATAATAACAGCACCAAATGCTTTTAAATAAATTTAAAGAAAAGGTTGTAATGGTTGTAATTTAATTATTTCATAAATTTGTAGTAAGCCAGTAGTCTGGAATCAGCTTTCGCATTTCACTAAAAGTCAAGGTTTTTATTTTGTATTGGGCTGAACAGCATACATATCATTTAATATAGCTTAAACGCTATTAAATTTTATATATGTTGGCATCATGAAAGGAGAATTGGTTTGCTCAGATCCCTAAACCTAAGTATGAGCAACAATGACACTTGCTTTTCTATTATTAGAATTAGCTATTATCAGCTCTGTGCTTCTTTGAAATCATCCCAGCGATGTGATTGAAGACCTGCAGTACCTCCAGAAGACCTTGTTCCTTCATTTCATTTTACACCATTTTTCCTAAACCAGGCTCTTTGGTACAAATTGAACTTAGAGATAAGAAAGCCTTGGTCAGCCATCAGACCTGAGGTTAATCCACTACCAGTCCTATTTGGCAAACCTCATTCAGCAAGTTTCGGAGTGTCACACAGACTTCATAATTCACCTTCACCTCAGGTTTAATGGTTTCACAGCTTCTGCTCCATGTAAGATACCCGGTTTCCTCTCGCTGGTGTCAGTGTCCAGACAGTTTGTGTTGTCCCGTGAGGCTTGTCAGCCCATAACAGGATGCAGTGTAAAGGCTCTTCTGACCGCGTCTCACTTGGCTGACCGTCTGCCTGCTGATTTTGCTTTCAAAGCTCCAGATTCCCATAGAGACATCTCAGGCTGTCAGGTTACAGCGCACGGGTCTCTCCGCTGCACATGTATGTCCTTCCTCTGTGAACACACATTTCCAATACCTGTGCTTCAAATCCAAACACCATGACAGTGCGCTTGACAGTTGGAGCTTGTTCTTGTCACAGCACGGAATAGTGAGAAATGACATGTATTACACAGGTCTTTTTTTTGTTGTTTTTTTTGAGGGTTGGTGACCAGACTATGTGAGTTTTGTAATCACTCCATTTGTCACTCCTGCCTCTGCGTTTGTCGCATAAAAATCACTTTTGCTCCACCATGTCAATCTTTTTTATTTATTCATTTATTTTTTTACTTTTAAGTTGTAGAACACGGTGCTAGCAACACAAGAGTCATGGATTCATATTGTAAAAATGCAGATCCTACATGGTCATTTATAACAGATATACAGTCCCCACATGCTTGTCAGGACATTCAAATAACTTTTCACAGAGTGAAAGAGCAAGTGCTTTCTCCAACCCCAAACGGCAGCAAGTGTGTACAGTTCCTGCATTTTGACTTCGTCAGGTGTGAACGCCTGCCACATAACACTATTTGTGCTTTTTTATATGGTTTCAATTGTACCTGAGGCTGAACACTTTAAATAGCTCCTATTCATCAGTGCCCTCCTGTGCTGGTGTAATGTCAGAAGCTTGTTGTGAAACAACTTTACACGCTGCAATAGCAAATGGAAAGCCAGAGGACAGAGCTGCTGTATTTAACTAGAGAGCTGTGAATGAGCCATGATGTTTACTGAGGTCTGTTGCATGAACTTGTATCCAGAATCTGCAGACGGGCTCTAACTGGGTTGTGGTGTGCTGTGCATCTGATGGTGTTTGTCTAATCTGTTTTATCAACACTTTGTTTGTCTTTTCATTTATCTATTTTCATTTGTATTTATTTGTGTATTATTATTTTATTTTTCGCACCATCGCAAGCATGTTGATATGCGAGTGGTGGAAGTTTCAGAGCTAACAGTGTTTGTAAGGGTACAAGGCCATAACATCTGACGTCTTTCTACTGGAAGATTAAAATAGACTCAAAAATGATGCACCTGAAATATTACAACAAACATTTTTTCAACCGGAGAATCATTCACAATACAACTAGGAATGTTTATTTAGAAAGTAAATGGGGTTGTTTTTGATTTCAGGTGGTCTTTTATTTTTGCAATTTGGTTTGGTTGCAGTGATTTCCATTTTTGTGGTTTTGCCTCTTTATGAGACAAAAAAGTGGAGAGTGGCAGGATATTGAGTGGAGGTGGAGGAAACTGGAATTAGGAACTCGAACCTGCATAACCCAAGAGGGCATACAGGTTTAATGTAGCAACTGCAACACCTTCTCTTCTCTTCTCTTCTCTTCTCTTCTCTTCTCTTCTCTTCTCTTCTCTTCTCTTCTCTTCTCTTCTCTTCTCTTCTCTTTAATAACAAGCAAGGATGCATTATCAAAAATGACAGTAAAAACATTTTCATTCTTACAAAAAAATCTATTTTAAATAAATGCTGTTCTTTTGAACATTCTAGTCATCAAAGAAGAATGGTTTACATTTTTTTTTTTATAAAATAATGTTTTACACAAAATATTAACTGTTTTTAGCAATAACAATATTAGTAAGTGTTTCTAGAGTTGCAAATAATTGAAAATTCTGCATAAATAAAATTTCTTAGCAATCAATGACATTTTATTTATTAAATTTATTATTATTATTATTATTATTATTATTATTATTATTATTTTATTATTTAAATTGAAAACTGTTATTTTAAATTGTAATAATACAGCTATTTTTACTTTTTTTTTTCTTTTTTTTTTTTGAACAAATAAATGCAGCCTTGGTGAGCATGAGAAATGAACACATCTTATGGACCCGAAACTTTGTAAAAGGTGTGTGTGTTTAAACCTATCCAAAAATTCTTCATCAAGAATCGTGGGTAAGTTATGAACTAATTCTGACCTATTAACTCTCTATCCCAAATTCCCATCGCTGTAGGGTTTTCATTATGTGTATGACATCACGTCTGCATGTGAATTTATGTTCATAGACAGAGCGTGAGAGAAGAAGGTGTATTAAATGATTAATTCACCAGCATGTCCTTCATCTGCTCCAGGGGCACATGGGTGACATTACTCAGACAGGGCAAGAGCGGGAAAGCAGGCACAAGGAGAAAGGAGCGGCGGGCTGTTTTTCACCCCTGCTCTCTGTGACGGGATGTGATTAGATTAATTAAAGTAGTGTGTTAGGAGGGATGTGTGTCGCAGCGGGTCTTGTCATAAAGATGAGCTGTTTTCTCTTCTTCATTCATTGATCTGCCGAACACCTGCTGTCAGACGGCCATGCTACGCTGCCCTCCTCTCTCACTGTCTTTCAATCTGAATGATCGATCCAGTGGAACGGATTAAATCCGTTCAGACAGATGTCGCTGATACACCTGCGCAACAGTTTTATTCGTTCATTTTTCTCTCTTTCTTTCTTTCCGTCCGTTATTAATGGCACGCTCACAGTCACTGTGGCGTTAGTCTTGGCTGTTCTCGTTGGTCAGTGCCAGGTTTGTGGAAAAGTATAACCTTAGTTTTAAACCACCCCCATCTCTTGTTCTCTGGCTTTTTATGTGAGCTACTTCTTAGAAGTGGTTTGATAATGCTGATGTAATAGTGAGTGTAGTCTTAGCTTACAGACTGCCACATTTGCATATCATAAAATGTGCAAATACTTTGATGTAGAAACAAGTTTCACTTAGAAATTGCTAGTAAATTTCACAAATAAGATTATTTTTTCTAAAACTAAAATTATTTTTTTCACAGCATTTAATCTATGTTATATCTATCTATCTATCTATCTATCTATCTATCTATCTATCTATCTATCTATCTATCTATCTATCTATCTATCTATGTGTCAATGTGTGTATATATCCTAGATTAAAACAATACAAAGTGGAATTTTGAAGTAAGAAATATTGAAACAAAATTTGCTTGCTATTTCTTGTACTGAACTAATATTTTATTTGCAACCTAGAAAAAAATATTTTATTTTATTTTATTTATTTTTTTTATTTTACTATTGTGAGTCTTGGATCTAACTAAAACTATTACTAAAGTATAATCACAAAATGTTATTGTTATTAGAAATAAAATAAACATTAACGAAAAAAAAAAACGTACACTGGACAAAAATGATTTTTCGAAGTTGTAAATAAAATAAAATAAATAAATTTCAGTCATGGTTCAAGGTTTAATTCAGTGTTACTTGACATTTCTTTGTAATTGTTTTTATTTATTTATTTAATTATTTATTTATTTTCAGTGTAGTTGCTAAGGCTTCTTATTTTTATTTAATTAAACTTAATGTACTAAAAAAATACAACTAAAATAAAAATGAATATAACTGTAAAGATATACAAATTATAACAGTTCTGGTCACACTTAAGTTTGGGGACCATTTCTCAATATTAACTAACTATTTTATAAATAATAATAAAATATAAAATAATAGAATAAATTTTGCCTCAATAAACTCCTAATTTGCTGCTTATTATTTATAGTTACATCTAGAATATGGCCATGCAGAAAAAGGCATTGATATGTGCTTAAATTCTTACAAACATCCAATATTCTAGTAATATGCATGCTAATAAGCAACTAGTTGGTCCCTAAACTAAAGTGTTCCCGTAGTTCTCAATGATACTAAAATAACACTGTAGCAGGCAATCTTCACTGAACAACAAAATCTACAGTTACTGTTTGAAAGTCCAAAAACAGCAAGTGTGTTGTTTCTCCAGCCTCTTGCAGCGTGACAGATCTGTCCGAGCTGTCATACGTGATCTACCCCTGTTTGAAATATGTCCATGCGCACTCTACTGTGTTCGTCACGCGGTGAGTCAGAGGGAGTCGTTCAGTAAACAGTTGGGTCTGAAGGCATAATTAAGGGGAGAGCTGAGGTCTATCACGGCAGGCAGAGATAGGCAGACAGAATGAGAATTCATTTAAATGCCGCTGCTCGGATAAAGGGAAATAATTACTGAGCTTAGCATGTACACCTGCCTCTGACTGCGAGAGGCATCACCTCACTTGCCACCATTTTGTGTAACGTAGTGAAATGAAGCCTGAGTCTCCCGCCGCTTTCCTCTGTTGGAGAGGATCTGTGGAGGGCAGCTGAGGAGACGAGTTGGCCTTTCTGCTTTGAAATTACTTCTACATGTTACAGAATTTTAGATTCTGGTTCAAGTGCTGGAGCTTTTCTAGTCACGTATCCCTTGAATTGTGCTCTTCTCTCACCTTTCTTTGTGTTCTCTGAAAAGAGACACATTTTTCTGGAGTTTCTTGCTTCAGAAACATCTGTAATTTGGCTTGGTTCCTTAAAAAGTTTGTTTTTGCTATTGTATCTCTAAAAATATGTACATGTTATTATTGTAGTCCAACCTCCATATTCCTGGATAGTTGAATGGCTTTTATGGTGAACGGGATAACTGGTAGCCTACAGGAAGATGTTTAGTAATAGTGTACTAGCAGAATAAACTTCACATTAGTGCCCGTCTTTGTGTAATGTTGTGAATAGAACTTGTGTTTCTTGACACCGCATCGGTTTTATGATTGAAGACGCGATAGAATTAGTTTTTCTCCACAAGTGTTGTCCGTCGATGAGAAGACGTCTGCGAAGAATGCGCCTCTGAGGACAAAAGAAGCAGTGAATGTGAACTAACAAACAAACACAATCATCTGTCATCTCATGTGTCCATCAGTTTTCCCCTAGAGGGACTCAATCCGTGCGGATGTGTGAGTAGACGCATGTGCGTGCACCCCTGTGCTTGGTTATTTATTTATTTCTTTTTTGATTGTGTTGACCATGGCCTCAAGCAAACAAAAGAAAATTAGGTCTTTTGTTTCCTGGGAGAGAGAAAAAAATTTTTAGGAAGATGAGAATCTTCAGTCTCAGTCTAAAGAGTTGTACACATTATATCACTTTCTCCATTATAGGAGAAATTAATAATAATATGGTTGTCAGTATTACATGTTAATTTAGTACAATTAATTTCATTATTTAAATTAAATGTTTATATTTTAAAATTTTTTAAATAAAATAATTTTATTATATTTGTTTTAGGTAATATTAAATAAATGTGGAGTATTATGTGTGTGTGTGTGTGTGTGTGTGTGTGTGTGTGTATGTATATATATATATATATATATATATATATATATATATATATACAGGTGCATCTCAATAAATTAGAATGTCATGGAAAAGTTCATTTGTTTCAGTAATTCAGCTCAAATTGTGAAACTCGTGTATTAAATAAATTCAATGCACACAGACTGAAGTAGTTTAAGCCTTTGGTACTTTTAATTGAGATGATTTTGACTCACATTTAACAAAAACCCACCAATTCACTATCTCAGCAAATTAGAATACTTCATAAGACCAATAAAAAAACATTTTTAGTGAATTGTTGGCCTTCTGGAAAGAATGTTCATTTACTGTATATGTACTCAATCCTTGGTAGGTCAGGTCTGGTGAGTTTGCTGGCCAGTCAAGCACACCAACACCATGGTCATTTAACCAACTTTTGGTGCTTTTGGCAGTGTGGTCAGGTGCCAAATCCTGCTGGAAAATGAAATCAGCATCTGATTTCATAAAAAGCTGGTCAGGAGAAGGAAGCATGAAGTGCTCCAAAATTTCTTGGTAAATGGGTGCAGTGACTTTGGTTTTCAAAAAACATAATGGACCAACACCAGCAGATGACATTGCACCCAAAATCATCACAGACTGTGGAAAATTAACACTGGACTTCAAGCAACTTGGGCTATGAGCTTCTCCACCCTTTCTCCAGACTCTAGGACCTTGGTTTCCAAATGAAATACAAAACTTGCTCTCATCTGAAAAGAGGACTTTGGACCACTGGGCAACAGTCCAGTTCTTCTTCTCCTTAGCCCAGGTAAGATGCCTCTGACGTTGTCTGTGGTTCAGGAGTGGCTTAACAAGAGGAATACGACAACTGTAGCCAAATTCCTTGACACGTCTGTGTGTGGTGGCTCTTGATGCCTTGACCCCAGCCTCAGTCCATTCCTTGTGAAGTTCACCCAAATTCTTGAATCGATTTTGCTTGACAATCCTCATAAGGCTGCGGTTCTCTCGGTTGGCTGTGCATCTTTTTCTTCCACACTTTTTCCTTCCAGTCAACTTTCTGTTAACATGCTTGGATACAGCACTCTGTGAACAGCCAGCTTCTTTGGCAATGAATGTTTGTGGCTTACCCTCCTTGTGAAGGGTGTCAATGATTGTCTTCTGGACAACTGTCAGATCAGCAGTCTTCCCCATGATTGTGTAGCCTAGTGAACCAAACTGAGAGACCATTTTGAAGGCTCAGGAAACCTTTGCAGGTGTTTTGAGTTGATTAGCTGATTGGCATGTCACCATATTCTAATTTGTTGAGATAGTGAATTGGTGGGTTTTTGTTAAATGTGAGCCAAAATCATCACAATTAAAAGAACCAAAGACTTAAACTACTTCAGTCTGTGTGCACTGAATTTATTTAATACACGAGTTTCACAATTTGAGTTGAATTACTGAAATAAATGAACTTTTCCACGACATTCTAATTTATTGAGATGCACCTGTATATATATATATATATATATATATATATATATATATATATATATATATATATATATATATATATATATAAGATGTTTTTTTTAATAATTATTAAATTGTTTTATTTAAATAGTATTTTCAATAAAATAATGAATGAATTAATTTATTTAAATTAATGTTTGTTATTAATTTGCATTTAATGTAAAATAAAATATATAAATAAATAAAAGCATATTTTATAAAATGTAATATTTAATTTTTATTTAATGAATAAAATAACCATTTAAAAAAGTATTTCTTAAATAATATTTTAGTAATTTATTTAAATTAATGTTTGTTATTAATCTGCATTTCATGTAAACTATAGAATTAAACTGATGCAGGCTCACAATACTTTATATCTATAACAAAGTTTATATTTATACTTTCTACTGATTCCAGTCTTGACTGTAGGAGAAGTAGGGTCACATGTTTTCCTTCCTCCCCACTGTCCAGTCGTCCCTTAACGTGTGTTCACGTGAGGAGAGTTACGGAGCCTTTCCAGGACGCTAACTAGACTTCAAACAGCCAGGCTGCCTTTTGAAGAAGTGAGGAGAGACCCAGACACACTCACAGTCATTATGTGAGGAATCTTGGAAGAGAAAATAACTCCTTAAATTGAAAGCAACACAAAAAGGTTTTTTTTTTTTTCTGTTGCTGTTGTTGTGGAGAACATCAAAAATGGTTTCAGGGATGCAATTATTTTAGATATATTTTGGACTTTGGGAATTGCTTTTGTGTTGCTTGCTGAGGTTGACATGAGGAGTCAGAGGAGAGGGCATAGAGCGTCGTGCAATGCACAAAAACAAGCGGCACACACACAATACAGCTGTCTAAATAGGGCCTAGACTAGAGGACAAAAAAACCCCTGATAAAATCAGGTGTTTTTGCACATTCTCAGGTGGGAAAGCATTATTCACAAAAAGCATGAAAGGGGGTTGATATTTCTGCTTAATATCTCATATTTATATCCGTAACCTATGGAAGCTTGTTTCCACCATGGGATAAAAGAAAAAAAAAAAGGTACAGTAGTTGTGACTTTTTATCTCATAATTCAGACTTTTTTCGTTGTAATTCTGAGTTTATATCTCACAATTGTGGAATATAAAATCAGAATTGCAAGATATAAATGCAGAATTGCAATATAGAAATGCAGAATTGATAGATATAAATTTGCAAATGTGAGAAGAAAAGTTTGAATCGTGAGATATAACTTTGCAATTGTCAGGAAAAAAGTAAAAAATAAATAAAAAATAAAAATTTGAGATGAAGTCGCCATTACCTTTTTTTTATGTTTTATTCTGTGGCAGAAAAAAAATGGAGATGAAAAATCAGCATTCTGAGGAAAAATAAGCCAGAATTGCAAGACTGAACTCAGAACTCATGAGAAAAAATGTCTGAATTCTAAATTAAAATCTCACAATTTTGAGTTTATTTCACACAATTCTGAGTTTATAACCCAGAATTTTGACTTGAGAGAATTGCGAGAAACAAAAGTCAGAATTGTGACTCACTTTTTTTTTTTTTTTTCAATTGATTGACGATTTTCTTTCGAATGCATGTGCGAGACTACTGAATGTGTCTGTAGTGGTTATACTTTAATAAGTGCATGCATATAAAATTGGGAAAAAGGTTTTTGTTTTGTTTTGGTTTTTTTCATAGTGTCTGTCATGTGTTTTGCACTGAAGGCATGGTTGATCAGCAGTTTCGTATACACGTGCTCTCAGTCTGATAGTTGTATCTGAGCATTGCCAGGCAGAAGCCAAATGAAGGGTAAACAACTCGAGCTAGAGTGAGAAGTTAGTCAAGGCCAAGGAGGGATTACGGACGGTGCTGATGGGGCCAGTACACCGGGACCTCAGACTGTCAGAGGTCTCGGGCTGAGAGGCCTGCAGTGGCCTGACACCTGTTAGATGAACAGCGTTAGTATGTGTGCCAGTTGATGTTGGCACAATCCAAAATAAATGAAGAAGTGAATTATCTGTCCCTGCTCCCTCCTCTGCACTAATAGTGCAATCTGAATACATTAGTATAGCGTTGATATAATGTATAGCTGTGCTATGTTGTTGTCTCTTATGCACATGATGGTTGTTTGTGTAATTGCAACTTAGACTCCTTATATCTCTTATTTTTATATGCTTACAATTCAACAAAAGTAAAGTAGTTGATTGAATGAATGACTGAAATTAAAGTGTTTTTGTTTTTTTGTATATATACAAAGTCAAAAAAATGTTATTTTGCATATACAGGTGCATCTCAATGAATTAGAATGTCGTGGAAAAGTTCATTTATTTCACTAACTCAACTCAAACTGTGAAACTTGTGTATTAAATAAATTCAGTGCAGACAGACTGAAGTAGTTTAAGTCTTTGGTTCTTTTAATTGTGATGATTTTGGCTCACATTTAACAAAACCCACCAATTCACTATCTCAACAAATTAGAATATGGTGACATGCCAATCAGCTAATCAACTCAAAACACCTGCAAAGTTTTCCTGAACCTTCAAAATGGTTACACAATAGCCTATACAATCATGGGGAAGACTGCTGATCTGACAGTTGTCCAGAAGACAATCATTGACAAATCATTGACACCCTCCACAAAGAGGGTAAGTCACAGAAAGTCATTTACTGAATGGTTGGCTGTTCACAGAGTGCTGTATCAAAGCATATTAAGTGAAAAGTTAACTGGAAGGAAGAAATGGGTTAGGAAAAGGTGCACGAGCAACAGGGATGACCACAAGCTTGAGAATACTGTCAAACAAAGCTGATTCAAACACTTGGGAGAGCTTCACAAGGAGTGGACTGAAGCTGGAGTCAGTGATCAAGAGTCACCACGTTCAGACATCTTCAGGAAAAGGGCTACCAAGCCACTTCTGAAACAGAAACAATTTCAGAAGCATCTTACCTGGGCTAAGGAGAAAAAACTGGACTGTTGCTCAGTGGTCCAAAGTCCTCTTTTCAGATAAAAGTAAATTTTGCATTTCATTTGGAAATCAAGGTCCCAGAGTCTGGAGGAAGACTGGAGAGGCACAGAATCCAAGCTGCTTGAAGCCCAGTGTGAAGTTTCCACAGTCAGTAATGAATTGGGCTGCCATTTCATCTGCTGGTGTTGGACCATTGTGTTTTCTGAAGTCCACAGTCAATGTAGCCATCTACCAGGACATTTTAGAGCACGTCATGCTTTCTTCTGCTGACAAGCTTTATGGAGATGCTGATTTCATTTTCCAGCAGGACTTGGCACCTGCCCACACTGCCAAAAACACCAAAGTTGGTTAAATGACCATGGTGTTGGTGTGCTTGACTGGCCAGCAAACTCACCAGACCTGAACCCCATAGAGAATCTATGGGGTATTGTCAAGAGGAAGATGAGAGACACCAGACTCAACGATGCAGATGAGCTGAAGGCCACTGTCAAAGAAACCTGGGCTTCCATACCACCTCAGCAGTGCCACAGACTGATCACCTCCATGCCACGCCGAATTGAGGCAGTAATTAAAGCAAAAGGAGCACCTATCAAGTATTGAGTACATATACAGTAAATGAACATACTTTCCAGAAGGCCAACAATTCACTAAAAATGTTTTTTTTTTTTTTTTTTTATTGGTCTTATAAAGTATTCTAATTTGTTGAGATAGTGAATTGGTGGGTTTTTGTTAAATGTGAGCCAAAATCATCACAATTAAAGAACCACAGACTTAAACTACTTTAGTCTGTGTGCATTGAATTTATTTAATACACGAGTTTCACAATTTGAGTTGAATTACTGAAATAAAGAACTTTTCCACGACATTCTAATTCATTGAGATGCACCTGTATACAAAGTCAGAATTGTGACTCACTTTAATTGATTGACGATTTTCTTTTGAAGGCATGTGCGAGACTGCCTCAATAATATAAATATAGTATATAGTATAAATGTATTCAATTCCTATATATATATATATATATATATATATATATATATATATATATATATATATATATATATTAGTGCGGTCAAATGATGAATCGAGATTAATCGCATCCAAAATAAAAGTTTTCGTTTACATATGTGTGTGCTGTGTATATTTATTATGTATATATTAACACACACACATGCATCTATATATTTCAGAAAAATATGTTATGCTTATATATTAAATATACTTATTTATAATATAAATATACACATGTAAATACATGTAAATATTTTCAAAATATATACTGCATGTGTGTGTATTGTATTGAAACAAAATCTCATCAATACAAGATCATCGTCTTTCGACGCACACCAGCAAGGGGAGGTTGTCACGGGGCAGACAGCATGTTGCCTGTTATGTCGTTTGGGCTGCCTTGTTGAGTGCAGTGGCACTGAGAACATTATATTTCACACATTTTAAGCTCTTTTATTTTCCAAATGTAAAATAATTAGTCTAGCGAAATGTTCGGTTTGTAATGCGTATCGAACCGAAAGCCTCATACCGAACTGTTCAATACAAATACGTGTATCGTTACACCCCTAATATATATATATATATATATATATATATATATATATATATATATATATATATATATATATATATATAGACATCAGTTTAATACATCCTTGCTAAATAAATGCAACTTAGTAAAGCCACAGAACAGATACTGTACTTTCTCACCATTTCTCTCTCCTCCATCTAATTTGCAACATTAGGCTTGCTAGGTTAACTCTTGCCACCTTGTGCACATTAGAGTAAAAGTCTGTCCATTTTTCTTAAGTAAGCACATTAATGCCTGTGCTGAGCATTAACCTTGAGTCCTCTTCGACCTGGGCAAACACATTAATGTCTCTGGTGCTGGGCAGTTTGTTGACCCAAGCCCTAATTGTGTACAGTCTTCCATCGAACGAAACGACCGGCACATCCGTCATTCGCAGCATTCAGGTCTTATTGACAGATCTGAATAAATGGTAGGCTAATGCAGGGACCCTCATTGTTTACCCACACACTTCCAACAGCAGTCGCCATCACAGACTCTGACGGTCCAATAATTTGCCCTCTACAGCAGAGTTATGGAAATGACGGCATTTCCTAGACAGTCTAATTGAGTGTCTGCAGGGCTCAAGATTTTCCAGTGTCAGTCAATGTAAGAAATTACGGCACATTCGCCTGTAAGGGGAGGTCTTGTCAATCCCAGAGGCAATGATATCGGTTTACCAGTCATTATGGACACT
The DNA here is from genome assembly GCA_039654775.1 of Spinibarbus caldwelli. Taxonomy (NCBI): domain Eukaryota; kingdom Metazoa; phylum Chordata; class Actinopteri; order Cypriniformes; family Cyprinidae; genus Spinibarbus; species Spinibarbus caldwelli. Next base: position 13,762,519 of record CM077266.1, on the reverse strand, counting down.
GACCTGTCATTTATTCATAGACACAAAGGCAATTTTAATATGCTATAGGTCCCTGGGATCAAAGGATAGATTTTCAACATGCTGCTCATGCCAACATCACCTCAAAGCCAATTTCCGATCTTTACAGTGAAAAAAACCCAAGAGTAGCTTCTCTGTGGGGGTGTCGAAGACCCTTCGCTTTGCACCTTTCGCTCTGGTCGTATCCCTGGGGCATAAATGTCTTTTCCTCTTAATCAAATCTATTTTACAGCCCTGGTTTGAGGTTCAAAAATCATCTCCCTTCAACAGGCAGATGGCACAGGGAAGGTTCAGGGTGAACCAGAAGCACAGAAGACAGTGTCTTTCCATGGGACTAAGGGCTGGCGGGAGGTCCCGCTTCACCCGCTGGCTGTGTAATGTCCGAACAGCAGGAAGACTGATACTCGACTGATACTCGGCTTCACTTCAGCAGCTGTTCTGCCGCAACACAATTAAAGCCCATTGTGTGTGCCAGGCCACCGGCTGTAATTACATTTGCTTGCCGGCCGCAGTAGATCTCAGACAGAGGACTGTCTTTGTAGTGTCGAGTCAATGCGGTGTGCAATTTTAAGGAGAGAGGAGATGTTTACCTCAAGTAGTGTGTGAATATGCCTCTCTTTTCTGTCATCTGAAGTGAGTCTGAACAATTAATCAAAGTGAAATCTTCAAATGGCATCACTGTCCTATAACACTTCAATCCACAGAATGTACTTTACTGTAATATTATTATGAGAGGCCAATATTATATAAGGGTAAGCTGTAATATTAGTGGACTGGGCACCAGTGGACCAAAAAGATAAGACGCAAGTTCGACAGTAAAGAAGACGCAAGTTCGAGAAGTTCTAACATTATATTTGTTAAACATAAAAGCTGTTGTGTGAATGTGATTTTATACATGTCATATGTCATTTTTGTTTATTTAGCCTGTTGTGAAGCAGCATAGTGAGATGCTAAAGGTATGGTGTATCCAAAAATAGACATTTTGTCATCATTTCACATGCATTTAATTCCAAACCTGTATTGCTTTCTTCTATGGAACACAAAAGAATATATTTTGAACTGTTTTGAACTGCTTTTGTCCTTACAATGAAAGTCACTTTCATTGCGTGGACAAAACATCTCTTGAGATATTTTTTAAAATACCATCTTTTTGTTCCACAAAAGAAAGAAAGTCATATAGGTTTGGAATGAAATTAGGGTGAGTAAATTGATTTTCATTTTCAGTATTCATTTTTGGATGAATCATCCATTTCAATATTTTAATTTTGCACTTCAGATCATAATTATAATTCCTCAAAGTTACCTCAATTTGATTTTCTGACAACACTGTGGAACTGTACTGTAAATATAGATTAACAAAGAGAAATGGGATTGCAGGCACAGTGGCGTGGCTGTGTGAAAACAAGTCTGTCTGAGGTGACAGCAGATCAGTGGAGGATCCAGGCAAACGGCAGAGTTCGGGCTCCCTGACTCACAATTCCTGCAGTAGAATGCCGTCACCTTAATCAGGGAGTCATAAGGCCGGTCCCCTCTGCAGACTCCAATTTGGGCCCCGCAGTGAACTGTCGTTAGTGTGATCAGAACAGGAAGAGAGGTGGTATTGTTTGGTTGGCTAGTGCATCACTAGAAGGGATTCAGCCAGGGGCCTTCTGGGAAATCACTTTGCCGACAAAAGAGTCTTCATGTTCATTTTGTAACTGTGAGAAGAGCAGTGCTCAAATGGAGCCAAGGACCTCTCTAATATGAATCGCCTTCTGGGAAAAATAAAGATTTGTTTGTTAGTACTACTTGCTAAGGCTAGCATGACTATTACTATTGCTTATATTTAAAGTTAGGAATTTGAACGAACCTGTGTGTAAACTTCAGTGTGTAATCCCACAAATCGGCTTGTTGAGGAAAGTTGTTCACATTCTAAGCTATCAAACTTTGAATTTAAGCCTAGTAGACAATGAAATGTTTTTTTGTGTTTGGTGTTTAGCTTAGTTTAGTTTGAGTTGTTTTGTTTGTTTGTTTGTTTGTTATTTGATTTACACACTCCCATGGCAATTTGTGACTTATGTTTTGGTTAACTGGTGACTAATTTGTTTGAATTCTCATTCATAAATTTTTGTATGTACTGTACCACTATGCTTCATTGACAGTTAAGTTTTGGGTTTAGGGGAGGACCTTCATTCTTTATTTATTTATTTATTTATTTATTTATTTATTTTACTACAAATCATATGTTAGCATACAAATCATATTGTACGAAATCATACAAATTCACAAAAAATGGTTTTGTTTAAGTTGTATCTGTAGTTGGAAGTAATTGTATGGTTTCTTGGAAATATCAACCCGAATGTGATTTAGCAGAGCATGAAGAACACAATTAAAGCAGTAATGCACATCTCTTATATAACAAAACCCTCAGGGAAAAGAAAAGTCTTCTTTTAAAGGCGTTTTATCAGTTTGTCAGAGTGAGCAGAGCAGCCATTCATAACACGTGACAGGCCTTTACCCTGATGATACAATTATGGTTATGATGTCATAAGACTGTGGTGTATGACAGTGTCTCAGTTTCTTTATGTGCTTGATTTGTTCAATAGAGTTTGTGCCACTACAAACAGCTATGAGTGGAGAAAAACAAAAGCCTAGTGATATGTAAAAAGTCACAGGCTCATTTATTGTTCTTCTCATTTTACTCTCAGAAATGTTTAATAGACCTTGTGCACTTCTGCTGAAAGCACAAACATCATTTCCTGATGGATAGGTTTTCCCAATTAGGGCTTATTAAAGGGATAGTTCACCTAAAAAAAAAAAAAAAAAATCTGTCATTTGCTCACTTTCACGTCATTCCAAACCCATAAGACTTCCACTCATCTTCGGAATACAAATGAAGATATTTTTAATATTCTCTCATTTTTTGTCCATCCATTGACAGTCTAGGCAATCAACATTAAAATTCATCATAAAAGTAATCCAAATTATTTGTAATTATCAGTCCAAGTCTTGCAAACAGAAAAGATTGCTTTATATGATCAACAGATTTTATTTTAAGTTCTAGAGCACAGAGCACATCAAATAAGGTAAACATAATCTTTAATGGGCTTATTTGAAGATCACTCATTGTTAGGTAAACGATCCCTTTAAAGCATAGTTGTTTCTTTTATGCTTTATTCATTTATGGAACATTAAATTATTGTCAAAAACATTTTTTTTTAAAGCATCCCAGTTTGTACCATCAGTGATGACATCAATGTGATGTTTTCATACTAGAATGTGATTGGCCATCTTTTTTGCAGTAATTTGCATACTGAATATTAATGTAATGCAAATATCAGAAGTCGTTATTATGTAAATCTCGTATTATGTAAATCTCTGTGCATTGCAAGTTTAGTCTCAGAAAGTATTTTAAACTCAATAAATTTAATTATTGTATGAAGCCAAATGTTTCTTTTATCTACATTATATTCTTTTTCGTTTACTTGGTATATGATCACTAACCCTGCTTCTCTCTCTCTTCTTTCTAGGTGGGTACAGACTGAATGACACATTATGAAGCATCACATGGTAATCTGTAGTGATTATTTCCTTCTTTTCTTCCGCTATTGGTCATTCAATTGTGCAGTGAGAATGTGGGAAAAAATCCTGTTGTGATGATAACCTGTATTTTTCTACTTAACAGTTTGCACTGCTTAATGGTATTTGATAGTTGCTGTGCCAGTACATAATGCCATCATCCTCAGTCTGAACAGGGAGGGTTTTTTTCTGGTTTTAGTGTGTGTGTGTGTGTGTGTGTGTGTTTTATGTTCAGAGTAGACAAAGGGCTGGGTGTTTTGAACCCTACGCTTAGTGAATTGTGTGTTGGTGTGTACATGACTGTCTTGGCGAACACATAAGCGTATGTGTGTGGCAAAGCTAGCTAAGAGGTCCTTCCTGTGAAGCTCTGGCCATAATGAATCTTTGACACAGATAAACCTTATCAGTCCACTGTCTTATTGCAATGACCTTTCTCCTGACCCTTCCCTGTGTCTCTATTAAAAAAAATAAAAAAATACCCTCAGTGCCTCTTCCTCTAAGCCTTGCTCCGCCAACACTGTGTTAAACAAAAAGCTCAGACTCAAAAACATTGGTGAGTATTTTGTTTTCACATATTGTATGGAGACAGATCACTTCCCGTGAGAGTTATAACTGCGAAGTCACACTTATAAACCCAGAGTGTACTTGTTTATAAAGTCTGTGCTGTGAATAGTGAATAGCTTAGTGAATAGAGATATTAATATGCCATGATTAGAACAAAACAGTCTGCCAAATGTCCAAATGCAATGTTTTGTCTCTTAAAAGTTGCCCCTCAGGAGGTAGAAAAGGAAAAGGAAGTAGGAAAGTAAGAGTGACTGGTGTGAAATGACTGTTAATGAAGTTCAACACCACAGAGAAGAATTCCTTTCAGAAAGTGAAGAAAACAAAAAGCTGATCTGGCCAGATTCCTGCACAGTCAGGCTTATGGACGTTTAATCCTTGCAAATGCAAATACACATTAGCACCCTTTGAAATATCTGAAACAAAATTTTGCCAAAATCTCACAAAAAAAGTCAATGTCGATAGTGTAGCCATGCTTAAAGCACAGCTCAAACAGAAGTCACTAGCCAGCTTTCCATCCAAAGTTGTGTCTTTAACTTGAATGCAAAATTAGATTGTTGCATAAAATATTGCGAATAAGCACCGTTTCCACCGTTTTGTTCTCAAAGAGAACAAAAACATCACTTCCTGATAAACTGGCACTAAATATCAAAAAGAAAAGTGGGAGAAACCACTGAATATAATAATCTTCATATATAATAAATGACTTGTTCCTCAGAGTGAGCAGACGAAACACAATGAATGCGGTCATTGCTTTCGTGGATGCCTGCTGTTTGGGAACGCAGTTGTGTAACAGTTCTGGGAGGTGATAATACAGAAATACTTTGTCAGTCTTTGCTTGGGCATTTCAGTATGACCATAACACCATTTCAGATGCTGTGCAACAAGATCGGTCAGCTGGCTCATCAGGTTATGCCCTCCCATTGCACAAAGTCACAGGACTTTTTTGATGCACATGGAGGATGCATTTCCATCTCCCACAATTCACATTGACCCTTTTTCACACAAGACAAAAACAATCTTGTGATCAAGACCAAAAACAAACAACAAGCGAGCACAGAAACTTTTTTTGTGAATTTAGGGATTTTTTCCCCCCGAAATTTGGCATTTCTGATGCGATACTTCTAAATGCGCATTAAAACAGGTGATGGAAACATATCAAAACAAGCAGCTTTCTGTTGGTAAACGTGGCAAATTCATGTTAAAGGGTTAGCTCACCCAAAAATGAAAATTCTGTCATTTCTTACTAACCCTCATGTCGTTCCAAACCCGTAAGACCTCCGTTCACAATTAAGTAAAATCTGCATGGGGAAATGTTCCGCCTTCATGCAAAATTTCTGAATTGAAATGACTAGATTTCACACAGGAAAACAGTAAATGTGATCACTTTTTATTATGAAGTATTATCTTTTTCTATTTTAAGCTAGTAGGTTTTTGGTTTTGTGAGATACATAGTAGATTTTAACTCCCCAGCTTCAACAACAGCTTCTTCTCAAAGTCTGACTTACATTGTGACAAATTCACAAAGCAAGCTGTGCTAAATTGCACCTAATAAATAATATATAAAAACTGTAATTGGTATTGATTTTAGCAAACAGTTCTTAAAAGAAGTATCTTTTGAAAAGGTTCAGTTGGTGTTAAAGGTTCTTCATGGAGCCAAAGAACCTTTATTTTTAAGCATCTAACAGACATTTCCAGCAAACTCTTAGAGCTTGAGGCCTGAACTTTTCTGTTTTCGTTTTCTAAATCAGCGTGAGTTGGTATGCTTGGGGTTTGGACTGCATTTCTTTTCCACGAACTCTCCCCAACCACACAGAGCTATTTTGGGGTGGGGGGCCTGCGATGACATGGCAGCCTGAACGCCGGTTTCACACTCTTCTCCTCCCATGACCACACTCTAAATGCAGGGTGCCCTTGCTCCGTTGTAACTCACATTACCCAGAACTGAAGCCCCTTCCAGGGATTTGTTATGGGCTCTAGAGCTGTTTGAAAACCCGCAAGCATAAGCTTTCATTCCTCTGGAACTGATCAGGCGTGCCTCTGGACTGCCTCAATCACAGATGAAAAGAACAACTTGATCCTCATCCGTGTATTTGCCGCTGAATTTTTTAGGGGGCTTGAGGTTGCCGTCCACCAGAGGTGCAGTACTGGAGATCCAAAGAGGGTGTGTGTGTGTGTGTGTGTGTGTGTGTGTGTGTGTGTCTGCCCTTGTGGCTTCATTAGAGTGCAGACCTGTTTCTGGGGAGTGATGGATGAGTGGACAGAGGGTGCAACAAGGCATACTCAAACCTCCTCACACACACATCCACACTGTGAGAAGACTCTAACACAAGTCTCCTTTTTCCCCAATACATAGTTTCACAGCTATCTTTCAGTTGGTAGTGTGTTTTAATTGACATTTGTTTTGGAACACAATCACGGAGGTCCACGGCTCATATGGAAAACGTGCATTTGTGTTTGTATAAGCGTTTAGTATGGCGCTTGTGGGCGTAGGTTCACTGGTCATACTCTGACAGAGCGGTTGCTGTGGTTTATTTTCCTTTTATGCTTGAAATTAGTCTAGATTTAGTAATGTGGTGCTGCGTCTGTTTTGCCGAGGGTGTATTTAGAGGCTTAAAATATCCCCATAAAATCAGTTGAGCTCAAATGTATCCATCTATCTATCTTGTACCCATCATCTAGCCAACCATCCATTAGTAAAGCCGTCCGTAGATGTCAGTTGTAAGAAACATTTAGTTTAGGGAATGTGCACAAGATATAGAGCCTATATACATGTTTGAATTTGGTCTCATTAAAAGTTTGGTGTCTGTAAGGTTTTTTTATTTTATTTTATTTTTTTACTATCTGTGAAAAAAAAAAAAAAATCTTCTGGACAAATATACAGCAAAAAACTGTAATGTGAAATATCACAGTTAAAAATAAGAGTTTTCTATTTTAATATATTTTAAACTGTAATTTATTCATGTCATAGTAAGGTTGAATTTTCAGCAGCCATTACTCCTGTCTTCAGTGTCATATGATCTTTCAGAAATTATATTTTCTTATTTGCTGCTCAAGAAACATTTCAATGTTGAAAACAGTTGTACTGCTCAATATTTTTTTGTGGAAACTGGGATACATTTTTCACATTCTTTAATGAACAGAAAGCATTTGAAATAAAAATTATTAGGTAACTATAAATGGCATTACTGTCATTTTTGATCAATTGAATGCGTCAGTTTGGAATATTTGTTGTTGTTTATATGCAAGCATGATTTAATATATATATATATATATATATATATATATATATATATATATATATATATAAAATTTATATATATATATATATATATATATATATATATATATATATATATATATATATATATATATATATATAAGCTAGAGTAGGCATTTTTTCAGAAACATGTTTGTGTTCAAAAGCTGTGTGAAAACATGCTTTATTTTTGTAATGTGACATTGGTAGCGCAGAAGCTGCCAACCCTAGCTTTAAATATTTACATTTTTAAACGATAATTTAAGATTCAGAGTTTGTTTGTCGTTAGCTTGTTAAAATGCTTTTGAGTTGCATCGCATTGGTTGTTAGGCACTGTTGCTACCATGTCAGAAATTTCATAAATGCCCTTTCTGAGCAGCTGATTGCATTGGCATTGACCTGCGTAATATCATTTGATGAATGAGGTGATTAAGGTCCCTATCAATCTGCCGTCCAAGTTATGATCCACCTTCTGTCATTTCTGTTTGCCTTTGTTTAATACGGCTGATACCATTGTCTCATTGACCTTGTTGACGCCGACAGGGCTCGAATCGCACATGTAATTGCTGTGCATAATTGTTCGAGCCCTCTCCGTTTTATTGTGCTGAATGGCACCGCTTTGACTCTGTTAGTGCTTGCTAATTAGCACCGAGCAAAGGGCAGGAATCAGGCTGTTAATCAGAATTAAAGACTTGATCAATGTTGTCCACAGAGGCAGAGGGCTTCCTTGTAAGTTTGCCCCCCTCTGTGACTTGTGTGCTTTTGTGTAATTTGTTACTGACTGGTTTAAAGTCGAAAAACAATGTTTTTATTTTTTTAATATTCTGCTAGAAAATGGCTGTTTAGAATGGAATACTTGCACGCTGCCTACTGCATACTAGTATGCAATTAACACTGCACGTAATAAAAATTGTATGTGAAGCAGTCAGTGGTGGAAAGAGTACTGAAAATTTGTACTCAAGTACAAGTACTGTTACATTGCTGAAATAATACTCAGTTACAAGTAAAAGTACTGGTGCCAAAACAGTACTTAAGTAAAAGTACAAAGTACTCCTCTCAAAAACTACTCCGAGTACTAGTTACTAGTTACTTTGGAAAAAAAAAAAAAAACACTTTTATCTTATTGACTGAAATGGAATATTGGATATTGAATACTCCACCTCTTGCTCATAGCAGATTCACGGTTGGATAGGAGTGGTTAAGAATATCTACTTGTTACGTCTGACATCATGCTTCACTGCTTCTGGGTCCTAGCACTCTGCCAGATGCCCCCAAAAAACAACAAACTGTGCTAATATACACCCACAATGTCATGTAATACTGAAAAATTATAACCCTAACCTTTATCTCCATACTGAAATCCCAGATGGCCTGACAGTGATTCAGCTAAAATATTAGTGTCTAAGACACTGTGAGCACGGAGGCTGTAGTGTGCACAGGAAATTTTTAAATGCTTAGCTTAAATATGTAATATTAATTATACAGTGCTCATAAATGGCTGCTGAGATAGTATTCTCAAGTTAAATGAGTAGAGTCTTGGACCCGGAAACAGCAGTCCTTACGTCATAGTTAACAAGGGGATTCTCCCCAAACCATTAAACGGACGTTTTAATATTTTACTTTTTTTTTTTTTTGTCCATCCATTTTTTCAAGGCAATCATTATTTCAAGCTTTGAAACTGGTTTAATCCAAGTCTTCTAAAAAGACACATTCGCTTTATATGAAGAACAGATTTTAATGTAGGCCTTTATGTACATGCATATATTGATCAGTTACCATTACAAAAATCTCAATCTTAATCATTTGCTCATTCTGTGTATTTGTGTCTTTAAAATAGAGTAACTTTGTTGCAAAAGCTTACAACACAAGGAAGCTTGATTTCAAACTGAATTGAATTTACAAAAAAAATGACAAGTACACAGTCAGTAATAAAATTATAGAACAAATGACCTCAATTCAGTTGAGGTATTCGAAATATGACAACACTGAATTTTTATAAGCAGTGATTTAAGAGCCATATATTTTAGGCCTATTTATTTAGATAAATGGAACATCAGATGGTTTTGACCTGTAATGTCTGTACAATGTAGTGATGCAGTTAGGCAGACTAGGATATTTATATGTACAAATCAGACAAATATCCCATTCCAAAACATTTCTAGCATAAACTTACATTGTAAAGAAATTAAAGTTCCATCTTTGATTGTTGAAAGACTTTCAGGTGCATTTCACTTACAGCCAATAAAATTTCCACTAGCGTTTTCATCGGTCAGGCGTGGATCTATTCTGAATCGCTGATAACTTTCGCCAAAGTTTAATCCAGGAGCAAAGAGAAATAATTTCTACTTTAAAAGCACGGAGAGATCGCGATTGCGCACAAGCAATATCGGAGGGAGAGGACAGGCAGTTCATTTGTATAAGTTAGGCCTATTTTAGGGATGCACGATATTTAAATGGCTTTAAATGTAAATATCGGCATCGGCCCGATATGAAAAATTATGCCGATATTTCTTACCGATACATTAACTCACACGTGCTCAGGGTGTGCTAGTGATTAGATCACGTCAGCAGTGTGGCTCATTCTTGAAGCAAAGTTTTGTCTGAATGATGATTAGATTGACAGTTTTGGATCGCTGTATTTAATCTGTGAAAGCAAGTACAGAATGACGAGTTCGGTGTGTGATAGTGTAAACAGTAAAAGCAGGTGCAGCGGCGCCGGCGGTAGCCTCCCCCGGGTCCTAATGTCCGCTCAGTAAGGAGTTGTAGTCTGTAGGGGGCGCTGTTGGCCTACTTCTAATTAAATCAAATTAAAATAGCCTATACAAATAACATTTAGACTGTGTTTGTGATTAAATAAAGCAGTAATTGATGTCAGAAAATGAATATGTTTTGATTTAAAGGTCAGAAGCTATAGCTTACATGAAAAAAAAATCACAAACATGATACTTGTTATATAAAATTAAATAATTTTATATATACTGATTTATTCATTAATGTGTAATATGCTATATTTTTTAAACAAATCATAAGCTCTAAAAGATTTTCAGAATTTTTACAACTCTTTTGCTTTAGACCATCTACAAATGTTAAATCTTAAAATAAAATGTTAAGGTTAACACTGCATCAAGCTGGGGGGAAAAAAATCCAGCGATTGATATATAGTTTATTTATGGCTATTTTCAAAGCTTCAATGTACTGTCATAAAAAAAAAAAAAAAAAAAAAAAAAAAAAAACCTTTATTATTGTTTATTTAATTCTAACAAATAAGTTCTTGTTAAAAACTAACCAAAATATAAAATATTTTGCTTATTATTTCTGCACAGGCAGGACTCATTCTTCCCACTGGTCACTCTTTTGCGACTAACTTTCTCAGTTGGTCGCACGAACACATAATTTGGTTGTAATTTTTCTTTCTTTATTTATTTATTTTTCTACAACATGGGATTAATCAAAGTATGCCGATGAGCTTTTATCATAGTTTATAGTTACATGGTAACGAAAGTGTTCAACATTCAATGCGTTCTTTTTCATCCTCATTATTTGTGATTTAAATTTTGTGAATGCGAGATCCTCTTTTGCTGTGTTATAACCCAGACTTCATGCGCTTTCACTTTCAAGAGACGTGAAGTAAATAGCAAAGATAAAACACTTTTCAAAATGAAAACAAAAAGAAAAGTAAAACTAAACTGGATGTTGCTGACAGGTTTTAAATGTTTTTTTGTTTTTTTTCCACAAGAATGCCAACATGTTCACCTTCTCTGGTTTAAGAAGTGGTCTTTTACTTTAGCTTGAAAACCAAATCCTCCGTTGCACTCCATCCGCTGCGCGCACCTTCGCGCTCGTGCTGACGCTGCTAGTAAAGGATGAAGGCTGATTTATACTCGACGCGTCTGCAAGTTCTACAAAACCAGGCACTACACCCGAAGCGCTCACGCTGAAAGCGCCTCTCTCCACTTATCAGTGAAATCTGACTCCTTCTACAATGTGCCACGGCTCGGCAGCACGTACTGTATGAAGCAGGAGCTTTGGAGCAGTGCAGACTGTGCACTAGCACAAATGTGACCACGTCAAATTTTAACTTGCACATTCTCAAAAAACGGTCGCAGTCTAGAGCCCTGACAGGAGAGACTTGGTGTTGTTTCCAAACAAAAGGAAATATATCGGTATCGGCCAAAATGAGTTGATAATTATCGGCAGATATTTCAGTATTGGTATCAAAATATAGAAATTTATGTTAACACTACCATGTAGTTTCTTTCTCCAAACTTTGAGTCCATAAATCACGCTGAGCTCCCTCACTGTCTGATCAGCACTTCACCCCTGCTGCTGCAGCGGCGGCTTTTCCCGGTTCAGATATCAGGGCTTTTATTGGTTCGTTTATGTTCGGATATTGTTATTGGCTACTGAAGTTTTGTGAAAGGTTTGAATATCAATTTAGATTGTGTGCGTACTCAGTAACGAACTATGATTTAAAAGTAACAAAGTAGATTATTTTGCTTAATTTGTACTTAAGTACAAGTAAAAGCATAGCTTTAAAAATATACTCAAAAAAGTACAAGTACCTGAAAAAACTACTCAATTACAGTAACGTGAGTAGTTGTAATTCGTTACCTCCACCACTGGAAGCAGTGTGGATTAAATAGCGGTAAATATTTCTAACAGTTGTCAAATTACCCTTTTTTTAATGGAACAGTTTATTGAACCATTGCACAAAAAGAAGAAAAAAAAAGTATCTCATAGACCAATTCGGAGTAGAAGTCACAGTTCCGTGTGCATAGTGGTGTCAGAAAATCACTGGTAACAAGTGGAGGGAAATGGGTAAAATCTATGGAATAAGAGTTTTTTTTTTTTTTTTTTTTCTCGCAAATGCAAGTTTATATGTCATAGTTCGGACTTTATAGCTCAATTTAACGCAACAATAGTGAGTTTGTCAATTCTGAGGAAAAAAAGCCAGAAGTCAGGGATATAAACTCATGACTCTGAGCCGAGGGGAAAAGAGAAAGTGACGAGTAGTTTTTCCTTATCAGAACTGTGAGATATAATCTCAGAATTGTGAAAATTCTCAGAATTTTAAAATATCAAGTCCAATTTGCCTTTTTTATTCTTTCATTACATGGCTTCCATAGACTGCTACTTGAAAACTGTCATTTTCTGCCACCAAATAGGCTCTGCGCACAAAAACATCATCACTGTTTTCACCGAATTGGTCTGTTTGGTCTATACATCATATATGTCATTATATCATATTATCTTATAGCAGAATATGGAGCTCATACTGGAGGAAGGAAGAACACTTCATTTTTACTCAGTGACCCAAACTGAACACAAATATATAATTTAGTGCCATTGCTTTTTTACATGTATGTGAAATAAATGTATGCTAGTAGCCACAGTATGTGTTACTTTATTAGCAGTTTGGTCAGATGTCCCACCCGAGTGGCCCAAATAAACGGGCCCTTAATTTACATTCTGAGACACAAGGAACTCCAAACTGTAACAGAACTGCCCCAAATAAAAGTAATTAAGCTGGTCCATTGGAATTCTACTTCAATCCCATGAGACTTTTTGTGCTAATGATATAACTTTTGTTAGGCCCCTCCTCTGACCTATGTTTCAACCAATCACATCCTTCTCCCTTGTTTTCTTAATATGGCATTGGCAGGATAGTACACATTACGATGAAACACACAAACACATATCCATAAGCAAAGTATAATTTCTAAAGCTGTTTATCTGAACAAGTCTGTATAGTATCCCCCATACTTCATAGTTTTTCTTCAGCTCGTAGGAGTTTCTAAATAGATAATCTCCATTATGTGCCTCTAATCCTCTCAGGGAAATCTCTGCATTTTCTGACTCTCATCAGCTCTGATTCATGGCTCCAAACGCCGTCTGCCTCGTAAAGGATATCGTGGCATTTTTTTTCAAACAATAGGCTTGTCTCTAGCAGCGCAGGCTGATGAAATGGCTGGGGAGAAATATTGTTTTCTCTCCCATTGATGAGCACAAGTATTTTGCGCTTCAATAAAGCCTCCAGTCGTCTCAGAGGAATGAAAATATATGGCTGCTTTTCTCTGGATTTTCCTTGACTTTTATATGTTAGACATATTTTTGCAGCATTTTTCTTTGTGTTTCTGAATCAATATCTTCGTATCTAATCTGCTGGGTAAACCGTAAACAGGCTCAGATGCTTGCTGCTCGAGGAGAGGAGTGTTCAATCTGCTGGAGGTGACAGTGTACAGTAATGAAGTAGATTTGACAGAGCAGCTAGCGCCAGCCTCTTCTTTTACGCGCACATACGCACAAAGGGACTGTAAGCTGTAGCTGGGTCCAAAAGTAATGCTCGACAAGCAAATAAATTTGCCTTTGGTGAGATAATAAAATTGAGTTACTTGTGTTGTGCCTGTAACTTTGTTAGGAACGGCAATATAAAGTTTAAATCAAACCGTAAGCGTGACAATCTGACTCAGACATGTGAGAGATGCGATCAATTCAAAACAAAGACAAAACTATCTACTACACAAAGCATCTGTCACGCCATGTTCACTGTCTTCTAACTTGTACTTCAATGGAAGATTGACCTTCATTTATGTAGGATGCCTTTTGTCTCTAGCATGTCACATATTATATTATATTTATATTATATTATATTATATTATATTGTAGCAGTGTGAAATATTCTTTGCATTGAGCTACTAAAGCAACCGAATGAATGAATGAATGAATGTTCACTAAAACTCTGTAATATATTATTATGCTTGTATAGATATTTTTATAAATATTTAAATGTAATGGATTTATTATACTTTTATAGCTTTTTATAGCCATATGAATTATATTATATTATATTATATTATAGTCTTATTATGTTATATTATTAAACTTTATAAATGTATTCAATTAAATATATTAAATAGCTACATCTATACAGCTGAATAGTTATTTAAATTATAATACATTTATATTATATTATGCTTTTATAAATATTTTAATATTACAATTCAGTTATATGCAATTGTTTTTCATATCTTCATATATATTTTGTTTATATTTTTCTATTTTTCTTATTTCAATTCACCTACCATTAGCAAGAGTAGGAAAAGTGAATTTAGTACTGTTGCTGTGGCCCACACTAAAAGAATCATTTTAAAGCACTCAATCACCACACAATTGTAAACTGTGCCGCTATTCTCTCAGCAGATCCATGAGCGCTTAGTCTATTACGGCGTTCCAGCTCATCTCCCTCAGTCCAAACACACACGGCAGTGTGTGGCAGTGCACCTAATCTACAAGGAGAGATGGGAATGCACTCTTCTCCGGGAATGTATTGCATTATGCTTGCCTTGTTCTCCGCATTCAGGGATGGAATTGCAAAAGCATGCAGTAACAACACTATGAGTAAACAAGCTTGAAAAGTGTTTTTTAGGCTAGAATCACACAGTGTGTCTCCATTGTTTTTTTAAATACCAATAAACGTTTGCCTCAAAGATAGGGATGTAACAATATCAAAATCCCACGGTACGATAATACCTCATTATGAAGTCCACGGTACGATATGTATTGCGATATTTAAAAAAAAAAAAAAGACAAATGAAGACTTGGGAAAAAAAAGAGAAAATTTTATACATTTTAAAGTCAAGTTATTCTATCTAATGCACTTTGAGAGTTCAAAATTAAGAGCTCCAACCAATGTTCTTAACTAAGAAAACCTAAGTCTGAAGAAAGTCAGTGAATTGACTTGGACCTGAACTCAGCCCTCTTTTTAGTTGTGGTATACTGTCTCAGTCTAAATTACATTTTTTAAAGGTTTTATTTTGATGGAAACGGCAGTAGAGCTTTTATTTTGAAGGAAAACTCAGCTTCAGTGTAAACAGGCTTACAAAAACGTGTCTCATTAGAAATCTAGTGAAACGCTGTAATCATCTGCCGTGAAAATAAATCCTAACCAGTAGCCGCTGCATTCCCAAACATGCGCTAAACTCTGAAATAGTGAAATAAATTAATTCACTGCATTCATTCACTGTGAACGGAGCCGTTCTGTCGCACGGAAAACACTGGATCACGAACTGATTGCCTGAACAAAGTGCGCTTCCCTTTGAAACGCACAGCGAAAATGGACTTGATGAAGAGATTAAGCCATATTGTGCTTTCGGTTTTAGTTCATTTGACAGATACTGTGCCAAAGCATAATGGCCCAAAACACAACTTTAAACACCTTTTATGTTAGAATAAGAAGTTTAAATATATTTGAAAAAGCTACACTTTTTGTCCAATCATTTCATAGACCTATTGTTTCATAATGTCATGTGACCACGATGATATTGAGACAGTTTTGCTATCGCGATACCACGATATTAATAATACCGTTACATCCCTACTGAAAGACATTGTTCAGAAATCATTTCTGAGGCCTGAACGGGACACTTAATGAAGTTAGAATGTGAAGTTAGAATTGTTGTCCACCTAAAAGACTGAAAATCATTTCCTTGCAGAGACCTTGGCTAGACAGAGCCACACACGGTGTATGATGTCATTCCGTTTGCCCTCTAGGCAGCGGCAGAGACTCTCGGATAGAGGTCAGCATGTCCCATATTTCTCTCTATCTCAGAGACAAATAAGCACGATTATGGTGGAACACACACTGCGCATGGTTTCATAAGGGGCCACAGTCTCCAGCGACCCAGGGTTGTTAACTAGTAGTTCAAATGAGATTCACATCCCGAGCTCAAAATGCCACATCGAATACAGATAACCAGCAGTGCATGTGCGTGTATTTATAGCTTTCTCAAACTCCATTTTTACAAGAACAAATAAAGCCACAGTCTTGGGGAGTGGGAGTGAAAACATTCAGTGGCTAGAGCTGGCACGGGTACTGTGCTTCTATATTGCATTAATATGTCCTTCGCTTCGTCTTTAAAGAGACCCAGATGTGAAACAGATGGACATATAATGAAGATCAAAGCGAGTGTGGTTGAAGGATATGGCGTAGTCGGGGTGGGAGGGGGGTTGTTTGTTTTGGAGAGAGGGCACTTGCCGCCTGAAATGTGGCAGTGTGTGCTCTAGTGGCGTACTTTATTAGTTCCCGCTGCAGTTCCACGCCAGATGGGTGAAATTGACCACAACTTTCACATTTAAACAGGTTATTTTTAGCTGATGCTTTTTAGAGTGGATTTTTCCTTCATATGTAAAGTTTCCCTTCTGTGTATGTGTGCTTTTTTTCACTTTAATTAAAAACAATGACAGAAATGGTGGTATACTCATCAAATTATGTCATTTAGGAAATATTAATTGAAATTAAAGTTATTAGATACCTCCAAGTTGCTTACGTTCTAGTCTCGCATAGCCAGACCTTCAGACTCAGAATCCATGGCAGCTTTCATTGGCCAAGGCCCGCCCATGAGGCCGTTTGATCGACATTTGTTTGGGCAAACAACCAATCACAGTTCGTTTCGTTCATCGCCACGTTTCGGGGTGTGTAAATGTCGCCACAATAACAGACCAGTGTGTAAAACTCTCAGAAGTATTTTAAAGATTATATGCCGCGAACTTTAAATATTTCACATACTTTTGAAAATCTAGCGATTAGTTAGTTGATCCTGATAAGCGCTCGTCATGACAGTTGTAAACTCAATGGCTTTCTTCTTTCGTGAGGGTGTTTGGCATCACAGCATCTTTGTTTCCAGACGGAACGTTAAAGAACGCTACACACATCTCCCTGAAATTTTGTATAATTGAACCAATCCGATGATAACTTCAAAACTCCTGAAGTGTTTCCACTTTTGTGTGCCATATGCATCAGATGTTCAGCCAACGGTCCATGGGCATGACGTCTGAGGCTGAGACTACTTACTTTCTAACATTCTAACCGGTTAATTGAGTAGTTTTAAACCTATATATAATGCTTCTTTTAGACATACTTTTATAGCAAAGATTACAAAATATTAAATATTTCAGTAATTGAACTACTAAATACATTTTTTAATGTTTACAAATGAAGAGTTCAGATGCAAAAGCCTCTAAATGCCGTCTGAAATTTTCTTCTAAAATTTTATTTCAATATATGCTTTCAAAATAATATTTCAGAAGTATTTGTGTACAGTTCAAAAGTTTGGGATCAGTAAGATTTTTTTTTTTTTTTTTTTTTAAATAAGTTAATACTTTTGCTCAGTAGGATGCATTAAATTGATCAAAAGTGACAGTGAAGGCTTTACAATGTTACAAAATGTATCTTATTTGCTGAGTTTTGATCTTTTATTCATCAAAAGAATTCTGGGAGAAAAGTTTATTACAAAAATATTAAAAGCTCAACTGTTTTCAACAGTGATAAGAAGAAGAAATCAAGAGTGATAAGAAGAAATGTTTCTTAAGCAGCAAATCAGCATATAACCCTTTTGGGAAAAAAAAAAAAATTGCATATTCTGGTTAGGTATGTTTTCAAGCATGGTATCTGGTTTGAGCTGGTTTAAGTTGGTCCTTAGGTGGTCATGAGCTGGTTGTAAACTGTTTATGAGCTGGTCTTGAGCATGAGCTAGTTGCTTGGAACCAGCTCATGACCAACTAAGGACCAGCTCAAACCAGTTGCCATGCTTCAAAACATACCTAACCAGAATATGCTTTTTTTGTTTGTTTGTTTGTTTGTTTTTTTCAACAGGGAAGAATGATATTGTACAAAGACAGAATTATTTTGTGCTCTAAGTATGTTGGTTTCATTATGTGCTCTAAGTATGTTGGTTTCAGAGCGACAGCCATTTCACTTGGCCACGTTGCATTATGGGAGAGGCTGCCACTGCCCTTTAGCTGATCGATAAAGCGGAATCTAGTCAGGAGGAATAACCATCAGCCAGAAGGAAATTGTGAGGCACAGTGTGGAAAGTCACAGACTGAGAGGTTACAGCAGATATACGATTCAGTTGAATTGAATTGTTGATTTCTTTGACAGCACTGAAGTATAATGGGATATTTTTCACATTCCAGTGAAGCTGGGAGGAAATTGACGAGTCTAATGAGTTAACAAGCAGACAGAGAGAGTTGGTAATGCTAATAAGATGAATGAAGGATTTGATTAGCCTTCATTAGTAGACTGGGATAGTCCCTGGAGAAAACCAGCAGGCTTCCAGTTGGAGGTCAAAGTTCAATTTGATGAGTGCTAGGTTAGGCTAGCTCATGCCCGATGAGCTCTACTTAGTTATCTTTGAAGTATTACTGATAGAATAGATGACCAAAAACCTTATGTGAGAGCTGGTGTGAAAACTTGTGAATACCTTTCAGAAGAAAAAAATAAAAATAACCTACTGGTGGTTTGCTAAGAGGAAAACCTTGTCCACTTTTGTCCTTGTGTCTGAGTATTCCTTTAAAACTCACTGATTGTCACCGCACAAGAATGGCAGCAAACACGCAACACCATTCTGCCATTTGCTGCAGTACATTAGATGGTTTCTGAAGGGTGAATTTGGGACATGAGCGCCTAGTCTGCGTGAGAAAAAGTTTGGAAGATAGAGCTGGAGTGCGTTGGAAGATTGTCTTTTTGGCTTGTTTATAAGCTGCAATGAAAGCAGTTAAGTCTTTTAAAACGTTTTCATACATGTTGTTTACTATAGCAACGTGTTACTAATAGAGTTTCAATAATGGCTGACAGATGAATAGCATCACTTAGAACTGTAGAATGTTGTAGGTGGTGATAGTGTATTAAATTAAAGTAGGAATAATCTGTTTTTGGTACTTTTTGTAGTAATAATGTGTGTGTACTTTAATCAGAGTGCTATGATTTAACTTTAGTTACTTTTGCAACGTTGGCGACTTTTATATACTATTTATATATTTGCCTATTGATGATTTGTTTTAATATATTTTATTAACAGTATTTTAATATAATACCTATATTCATCAAAACTATTATTCGCAGCTGTTTTCAGGTGTGATCATATTAAATAGTATATTTTATTTTATATTACAGTGCCTCCAATTTAGCATTAGAATGATTTCAGAAGGATCATGTGAAACCAAAGACTGGAGTAATGATGCTGAAAATTAAGCTTCGTCATCATAGGAATAAATGATGTTTATAGAAAAGTTATTTTAAATTGTAATATTTAACAGTAACTCTTTTTCTGTTTTTATGATCAAATAAATGTATCCTTGGTGAGCATGAGAGACTCGTAAAAACCTTACCCAAACCTTTGAACAGTTGTTTATATATATACATAAAAATTCAGTCAAACAACCAGTTTCAGTATAACATTTTCTGGCATTTCAATCTGACTTCAGTTGTACGTCCTCCGCTTGCCCTTGCTGATCTACTTTTACAGTTTTGGAGCTACATTCCGTTTGCAAATGTTAGTGGTTCAAATGTGGGTAGTCCCTTGGTGCAGGAAACTTAGTCAAACCCTAATCTACCACCAAAACCAATATAAACAAAAGAAGTTTATTCGTTTTTGAGATTATAAAAATGACTAATACTTTGTGTTTGTACATGCATCTATGTGTCTTCGTTCCGTGCTGACAAACAAATCTGAATGCTAATGTGGCGCTAGTGTATGCATTATGCTAGTCTGACTCCACGCCTCATGATCAAATCTTTCAGCCACAATGATGGATGGTCTCTCCGTGTTTGTGTGTGCGCGGATCCATGTTTGGCAATTTCTCGCATGTCTCTCTGAGAGACAAAGGGCAGAGGCTGTTTGTGGAAATAACCCATGAAGACAGTGGAGCAGAAGTTCTCTCGTTGCATTCAGGCCTGTCCTCGCTGCTCTGTTAACATGTCCGCTGTCTCTCTGTGGCAGCTAACATGCATTTGTGCTCCTCGCTCTGAGTGACAATGCAGTTACAGTGGTGGAAGAGGGTTATTCACACTCTCCGCCTGGAACTGATTGTCTTTTTCTGCCCTGCCGCGTCCCACACCTCTTCGTTCCTTACGGACACACATGGTCTTACAGTATGTGTATCTTGATTTATATACTTACAGTTTCTTTTTAGGTTTGTGTATCAATTTCACTTGCATTTTGTTTTTGTTTTTAGAGTCACTTGCATTTTGTTTTTATTCATTTATGTTCTTTTCATTTATTTCTTTAATTGTACACTTTTCAGTTTTATACTTATAACATATATGTGTGTGTGTGTGTATGTGTGTGTGTGTGTTAAAGTTATGTTATATATCATGTTATGTATCTTGTGTGTGTATTTATATGCGTACTGTAATATACTGCATTAACAGTGTTTTATATATTATTTTATAAATATCTAATAATATTTATTTATGAATAATAATAATAGTTGTTGTTGTTGTTTTTATTTCTCCAAAAAATAATTTTAATTATATTTATTTTTATATCAATATCTAATTTGTATATCAATATCAATTTTTAATATATTATAGGTGGTGATAGCGCAGTTGATGTGGAAATTGTATGTTTTATTTTTTGGGTAACTTTGGGAAAAACAAACAAACAAAAAAAGCATATGAAACAGCATTTACCCTATTGAGGATTTTAAAATCTAGATATTAAATTAAAATACTGTTAATACATTATATCTTTATTTGAAGTAAATAAAACGAAAAAAAACTAAATAAAATAAAATGAATTAAACGGCTGTGTCTTTAGGACTTCTGTATGTAAATGAAATTACAAAATACCAAGGATTTTTTTTCCTCATGAAATATTTAAGGGGGTTTTGTGTATTTACCTTGAATCAGTACAGAATTGTTGGATTTCATTTTTTTCATGACTCTGTCCTGTTCAGTTTAGACTGGCATCAGTTTGCTGACCTTGAAATACTTGAAAGAAATGGAACCCAAGCACTGCCCCTCTGGTTTGGCTCTTGAGAATCAAATTTTTTTAACAAACATCAGTGCTGTGGACTCTAATGGTTCAGTAATCCTGATTGAGTTCCAATAAAGGATTGATACTCACTTCAGCGAGTGTGAGTCCACGGTGGGTGTGTGACGTGTATGCAGGGTGATGCTTTGTGCGTGGAGTGTTGATTCATTGTTGAACGTGTGTTGTGTGAGATGGCTGGTGGTTTGTCAGCAGGCTTGTATTACCCTTCTGCAGGGAGTGAGGGTTGGGGGCCACAGAAACCCACCACAACAGAGGAGAGGAAAAAAGAAACAACTTGCACCTACCTACAAATAGATGTAAAAATATAGCCTTTCTCATAAGTTTACATTCTCTTTGAAAAATCTGCTTGCTTGATTTTCTCTTTCTTTCTTTCTTTCTTTCTTTCTTTCTTTCTTTCTTTAAATTTAATTTTCATTTATGAATTATTTTTATTTATCTGATTATTTTCATTTAGCAGTTAAACTCTTTAACCTAATAGATATGTCAATGTTTGTTTGTTTGTTTTTTTTGTCAGGATTTAAGTTATTCAATAATACAATGATTCAAATACATGTATGTGATGTTTTTAACTTCTATAAATTATTTTTTCATATATTTTGTGGAAGTCAAAAATGTACAGGTAACTATTCAGAGATTTTATAAAGAAAAACTTTCATTAAAAGGCTGCAATCCTTGGGAAAAGAAAAAACAGTCTACCTTTGGTATTATTTTTTATTAATTATTTAAAAAAATAAAAAAGCAGTAATTTGTGGTCATTAAATGAACATTTTTTTTGTTTAAAATGCTACAAAGGTTTTAAAAAATATCACAGTAACATAAAAACATTTTCTAAGAACTTGTCATTTACATTTTAGCTAGATTTTTTAAATTTGTATTATTATTATCATCATCCGTATTTGTCATTGACCCACAAGACAAAAATTTTTTTTCCCCTGATGCTGAATAAGGTATGTGTAAACATACGAGTGCAACTATTTTAACTGGAACCCTTCGTTCATGCCTGATGGGAGTAAGTCTTTCTGAAATGCTTCATATATTCTGTGAGCAACTTTTTCCAAGAGGGTCAGAAGAATTTGTGATCAAACACATTTATCATAAAGTTACTAATCCAAATGTGATTCTCTGGGCCCTTGTAGTTCGTCAGCTCAAGTTCAGCCCAGGCCAACACAGGCTTACATTTTCTACTCAGAATGCGAGGTTGACTCAGGTTGAAAATTTCAACATGAAAACGTTCGTCTTTTCAACCCCCCGGTGGCTTCAGGCAGAGAAAGCCAGTGTGAAAATGCCCAAAATGATGACAAGCAGAGCGAGAGGGCCGAGGAAGGCAGGGAATTGGCTGGCCTCTTCTCACTTCCACTGCTGGACTTGATGGATCTGGTGCCGCGGATGATATAACTAATACTAATCTGGCTTTGTCCGGATGCTGTCTGCCTGGCCCTTTGAAATTGGATTTGTCAGAGGGTTTCTTCTTCTTTCTCCTTTTTGGTCTCTCATACCTTCACTTTGTCATTGGCCTCTTCCTAGCTGTTATTTATTTATTTGTTTGTTTGTTTGTTTATTAAATAATAGTGAATAATTTTGAATTTAAATGAGCTTAAATTTGAATGAAAATATTTTGTTGTATAATTGTAATTAAAAGTAAGTTATTTTCTTTTTTTGTAATAAACGTAACTTTTATGGGATGAATGCATTTTATATAATGCTATAAATACATTTGAATGTGTATATGTATTTTTCAATTTGTGTTAAATAAATAAATACACTTTATTTATTTCCCTTCAAATGAAAAAAAGTAAATTTGAGTTTAAAAGAGCTTTTTGTCTTTTTTTGTAATAAATATCACTTTTATGGCATATATGCATTTTATATAATGCTATATATACATTTGAATGTGTATATGTATTTTTTTCAATTTGTGTGTGAAATAATTTCCCTTCAAATAAAAAAAAAAAAAGTCAATTTGAGTTTAAAAGAGCTTAAATTTTGATGAAAATATTTGTAGTTGTATAATTGTAGTTAAAATAAGCTTTTTGTCTTTTTTTTGTAATAAATGTCACTTATGGCATATATGCATTTTATATAATGCTATATATACATTTGAACGTGTATATGCATTTTTTCTAATCAATCAATCACTCAATCAGTCAATCAATCAATAGTTACATTTTTTATATTTATGAAAAAATTGCAGGCATATTGTGAAATATTCAGTATTTCTCCCAGCCCCGTGTAGCTTTCAGCAGCTCATAGCTGAACCCTTTGATCGTTCTTTACAAATAATAACAGATATTTACACAGCAAGCTCTCGATATGAATCTCATTCACACACAGCGTGCAGATGTGACAATTCCTCTTCTCTCCTCTCTTTGCTTTCAAATCCATTTCAGGCATTAACTGGGATGAAGGGAAAGAAATAGAGATAGAGGAAGTTATTTTTAACAGCGCCTCGGTCTTGTTCGCCCAGTCAGGAGTCTGTCAGGACACATGCCTGGGCTGACACCGCATTAAACGAATGATCCCGGTTTCTCCCACCCCTGCTCTATTCTTATTCTTGTAATTCTGATTCTCTGTTCTCTCTTCTCCTTTAGAATGGCACACAAACACGGGAAGTTCACAAAGCATGAATTGCGTCATTTATTCGCACACGTTGCCTGCGTTGTTGTAGCACCTGTGCTGAACGTATTTGAATGATCTAGGAAGTCATTTAAGTAGAAAGGAAGCATTTGAGTTGAAAATAAAGACAATGCCTTCTCTTAAGTACACTGTCGCACATTTAGAATCTAGTTAAATGAATCTGCAATATCAGGTACAAAAGTGTTGCAGCTATTTAGTGAACTTGCCCCTCATGTAGAAGTACGAACGTCTCCTGCTGTTCGCAGATTTTCATGTCTGCTATGTAAATGAAGCTTATTGACACCTTTTTCAGCATTTTCTCAGCCCACTTTTTTTTCCTCCTGTACACCTTATGGGATTTACGGGACCGATCTGTTGCCTTTGGCTATGTTTCTTTTTTCTTTTTTTTGCTTGAGTGTGTCTAAGAAATCCAAAGTGGCTTCACTTCTGTGTCACATAGGGTACACCTCGACACGTGCCTGCTACCTGTGTGTTTCACATTGTCTCTCAAAGAAACACATTTGCTCTGGGTGACGATGTTGAGTGAGGCTCCTAAATAAATGCTTGTCAGATTTTTGCAAACATTTCTAGACTTTACGATGTGTGAGATTAGTGTCTGTAAAGGTTTACAGCATAGTATGTGAAACCATATCGCAATTTAATATTGCATATTCAGTGATAAATTATATAATATATAAAATTATATTTTTTATATTTAGAATATATATATATATATATATATATATATATATATATATATATATATATATATATATATATATATAATTTCTAAATATAAAAATTATAATTTGAATATACTTTTAATATATAGATTTCAAATATTGTCATCTTTTTTTACTCATTTGATTGGACAATTTTTTGTAAAAAAAAATATATATATAATTTTCAAAATAATATAAATTTTCACATACAATAAAAATGTACTGTATAAATCCATATATAAAGATTTGTATCATTAATTTTATATGTATTTTATAGAAATTTGCAGTCGCTATATTTGGTTTCTTTGCACACAAAAAGCATTCTCATAGCTTCATAAAATTACGATTGAACCACTAATGTCACATGGACTGTTTTAATGATGTCCTTTCTACCTTTCTGGGTCTTGAATGTGTTAGTTGCACTGCTGTTTACGCAGGGTCAGAAAGCTCTTGGATTTCATCAAAAATTTCATAATTTGTGATCTGAAGATGAAAGAAGGTCTTATGGTTTTGGAACGACACGAGGATGAGTAATTAATGACAGAATTTTCATTGTTGGGTGAACTATCCCTTTAAGTGTGTATATATATATATATATATATATATATATATATATATATATATATATATATATATATATATATATATATATATGTATATATATATATATATATATATGTACTCCAATCAAATAATTATCTGAGAAAGAGAAGTCAAAAGTAACAGTTATTATTTTAGTGCATTCATTGCACTAGAAATAATAATTTATTTTGATCAGTCTGATTTTGTGTGCACAGTCAATTTACACTGCAAATTTGAGGTTAGGTTAAGCACATTGTATTGTGGGATACAGTACTTATCTAAGCAAACAGAAAATCTGTGCACGTACTGCACAGAAACAGTAAGAGTGGTTTGCTTTTCTGAGCAGCTAGAATTATGGGTGTCCTGACAGCTCAAACTTCTCATACTTATATGTCAGTTTTAAAAACACTGTTGTTTATGAATGCTGTGGGTTTGTTTTGGAGTGTCTGGGGGTCTTTTGAGGGAAACAGACACTGTGTACCTCTTCTCCCCCTCCTCGTTCTCCGTTCCAACCCACGCTTGCGATACAGATCAGCCATTATCAGCGATTAGCACCTCCTGTTTGATGGACACCTTTGTGGGTCTGGCTGGTAAAGCCCTATGGGGCTCGCTTGGAGGAGAACCTGGAGAATCCATACTGGAGGAAGATTCACCCGAGCAGACAGTCAGACGAAAGCTGCAGTACTGCTGTTTTCATACTCTCTCTCTCTCTCTCTCTCTCTCTCTCTCACACACTCTCACACACACACACACACACACACACACACACACACACACACTTTTACCCAAGTTTTAAAGTAGGACAGTGAGAGTTGCACTTGGCTGTGTTCTCTACCACCCACTCACTGCTCCTGTCCGCACTGATGAGATGTTTGTGAAGAGGTTACTGCTGGAGCTTAGAGAGTTTGAGGTAATCCACCCACCACTCATACACACCAGCAGAAGAGCCTATATACTCAACAGATGCATAGATGAGCACTTGCACACATACACTCTCGGTTCTTCTCTGCTCTTAAAGTATAGTAAGATATGAAAGGTCATTTCTGTTTATAGTCCACTATTGTGTTTATGCATTTAGTTACTCCATTTGTCTTGATCAGTCTGATTGGGTGTAGTATACCATGCAGGCGGTGAAATTTGTACACTTTCACCTTCTTATATGGCAAGAGTTTGCTTCTGTGAGTTCTTCATACTTTTGTCTCATCTACTGTTTGATTTATCGCTAACGTGTGGATTTTTGGGCTCCAAACATCTGTATACTATTATAGGTTTGTTTGGCAGGAGTGTAATGTCCTTTGAGTTTCAGACCACTTCCTGAGGATTGAGCAGTTTGGATTGCTATTACATCTACAAAATGTGTTTTTGAGAGCATGTATAGTACACTTGATAATTTTATGATAGGATAATTATCTGTAAAAATGCATGAAGTAACCAAGTGTATTTGCCACTTATCATCTAAAGGGTAGTTTCCAATATTTAGCTTATACAGCTCACAACATTTTGTGTAATATATTTGAAAAGGCCACATCTGTTTAGGGGGACAGCATATTTTATTTTGTTTTTTTGCAGGAATGCTTGACTGTGATTGGTCAATTTCCAATGATCAGTAAACTGTATAATTAACTGCTGTACCAACCGATTTCCTGCACAGTTTCTTTTGTATCTCCTTACAGAACTCTATTTATTTTGTCTTGTTTATTACATGGCTAGTTACCAAGTTAAAGGGATAGTTCACCCATAGTTCGCAGGCTTGAATGTGGTAGTTGTGTTGCTGTTTATGCAGGGTCAGAAAGCTCTCGGATTTCATCAAAAAATATCTTAATTTGTGTTGTGAAGATCAACGAAGGTCTTACAGGTTTGGAACAACGTGAGGGTGAGTTATCAATGACAGAATTTTCATTGTTTGGGTGTTAGCCCTTGTAAAGGTCTTTACAAACTGAGTCTGAAATTTTCGTATGCATTTTTTCACATTCATCATCGTCACGCACAGAAACCTTGCACACCAGAAAAACGCAGAAAATCAAACCGATCCAATTTTTTTTTATGACTGGTGAAAGTTTCGGAGGCATTGTGTAAACATCATTGATGCAACATGAGGTCGTATTTATTTTTTAACGTGAAAATTTCGGACGAAAATTTCAGACTCAGTGTGCAAAATCCTTGAGTCTTACAAGTAACATCTTTCGTATTTTGCCACTTAGATGTGGCAAAATCAACGTGTCTAATCCAGTGGATGTTCAATTTGAGAGACAATAAATTCGGAGAATATTACCTCCACTAGCCTCCCAAGCCTTCTCTGTCTGCTGATGAAAACACACTGATCTTGAACAATCCAACAGATTGTTACAGTATACAGGTGAGCCGAAAGCGTTCCCCACCACGGCACTTCATGTTCAACATCTGTTCTGATACCTCTGCAAAGGCGTTTCTGCTTGAGCAGCTCGTGATCAATAAACCCAGGCATCCGTGGAATTATGATAGATTAAATACCTCTCCATCTTCTCTCATTCTTCAACTATCCATCCATTCATCCCTCCACCTATCCATTAATCCCATGCTTGCCAACCGTTCTGTGCAAGTATTTGCGCTGATGATGAAATGAAATGTTTCGTTCCACTTGCTTTCAAAGAATTCTTTGAGTTAGACAATTGAATCTGAGCTAGAACTTGGAAGAAAAAAAGAGTGAAAAGCTATCAGATATTTCTCATTCGTGAGGGTTCATCAAGTGAACTTGCAGTGATGAGGTAATTAGAGTTTGATAAGGTTATCTGTATTCATCTCATGAAGAAAGAGAATGAGACATCGAGAACGAAGGACTCAAACTACTCTCCATAATGTCTCAATCAGTCATTTCCTGGAAGTTCTCAGAAAGATCTATGCACTCCCTCCACTTGCCTGCTCACATTAGGCCAAGTCCAAGCCCGTCTTCTCCCAGACCTCAGATCTGCTAATCCACTCCCTCATCTCGCACACGAGCGGCTGTCATGCATTTTTATGGCTTATTTCTGCATATGAGATGTTCCATTAAGACGGATATGCTTGGCAAGCGAATATTTATATATGTGGATCTAGGCCATTATGTTTTTTATGGGAAGCACTGAGTGAAGATGTCAGCCTTTTCTTCTCAATTTGCATTTGCAATATGTGTCAGTAAATCACTCATTTAGAGACGCTGGCTTGTTGCGTATCGGGTGAGGTATTAGTTGCGTGTGTCTCAGGTCCCACTTGAATGAGTTCAGCCTTCATGTCAAGGTAATTATTCTGGTCTTTCATCAAACAGGAAATGAAAGATTATTCTTTCTAGCTCCGCTTTCTCTCTCTCTCTTTCTCACTTTGTCTCTCTTGACAGCCCTCCCGGCATCACGGTAAGCATGGAGTCCGTGTCCGTGTGCGATCTCTGACCCCTGCCGTCTGAATGTTAATTACTTATCATTGTTGCTCTAGTGTTCACTTTGGCTTTGTTGAGCTAATTGGTTTCCTTGATCCTGTAATTGGGACTTTCGTTGCAGTTCTCGCAGGGCACGGTTTTGAAATTTATTTCTTTTTCTGACATTATTTGAACATGGTTGTAATTACCGATCTTTTCGTTGTCTTACAGCGTCTGTTAATAAGACAGTGACACGGAGTTAAAATTATTTATGCTTGCTTTTAGTTACATAAATTGCTCTTAAAAAGTTTATTCATTACATTTTTGCTGTGTTTGTACTGTACAACACATAAGTGGTTTTCAGACAAGGGTCTGGGGGTCCACAGGGGGATATAAAAGTGCTGGGGGTCAGTGAAACATTTAAGACAAAAAAAAAAAAAAAAAGACAGTCAACGTTAGCATGCCAGCTTAAGATATTAATTTGTGTTTTACATTAACAAAATTTGACATTTTAATATTTTATTCAAGTTTCTGAAGACCTCATAAAAATCATATAATTAATTATTTAACGTTAATTATAGTTATTTAACGTTTTTAAACAGTAAGGGAAATAAGCAATTCTGCATATAGTTTTGTGAAAGAAAAAAACAATTTAAAGGGTTAGTTCACCCAAAAATGAAAATTCTGTCATTAATTACTCACCCTCATGTCATTCCAAACCCGTAAGACCTTCGTTCATCTTTGGAACACAAATTAATATATTTTTGATGGAATCTGAGAGCTCTCTGACCCTCCCATAGACAGCAATGGAATTTACATGATCAAGGTCCAGAAACGTAGCAAGGAAGGACATTGGTAAAATAATCCATGTGACATTAGGGGTTCAATCGTAATTTTATGAAGCTATGAGATTACTTTTTGTGTATGTGATACTCTCCAAAATGGCACCAGGCTTACGCGGAGGAGACAAATTGTTTTTTTCTTTGTGCACAAAAAGTATTCTCGTAGCTTCATAAAATTATGGTTGAACCCCTGATGTCACATGGATTATTTTACCAATGTCCTTCCTTGCTACGTTTCTGGACTTCGATCGTGTTAATTACATTGCTGTCTATGGGAGGGTCAGAGAGCCCTCAGAATTCATCAAAAATATCTTAATTTGAGTTCCGAAGATGAACGGAGGTCTTTGCTGCTACATGAATTATCACAACACTACAGAAACCGAGGAAGTAAATTTTTGATTTGCTGGCTGTCTGAACCAAAGAAATAAAAGCAAACTATCTGTACCATATTGAATTGGAAAGCATAATATTTTTTACCCATTGCGTCGTATTGCCTTCAGTCGCATTGTTGATTTGAATCAAAATCGGATCACACTGCATTGTAATAGGGTTGAATCGTATCGCAATGCATCGGTAGCTGCTTCATAAGTATCTTTAATGTATCATATCGTAGACTATGCATCGAGATGCGTATCGCATCGGCCTGAGTTAATGAAGATGCACATCTCTAATGAAAACATATAGCTGGCTTTATATTTTATTTTTCATGATACACTGAAAAAAATGTGTAAAAAACATTTTCACTCAGAAATTTTCTAAAATGGTATTTTCTTGTAAAACGTACAAATCATCAAATAATCTTTGTTTTATTTAAAATTTCAGGGGGAAAAATACAGTGTATTTTGTTGTCCTTGCCATTGAAACTCCCTGGCTTAATAATATTATTAAAGTGTAATTTGAGCTAAAGCAGCTATATTTCTGATGGTTATCATTTTATTGTAGTTAATTGCTGATTTTAAGTTTTAAAATATAATCTTGGGATTTTAGGCTCTCCCTGTTCAAGCAGATAGGTACTTCAAGATAAAATGTGAAAGTTTAAGAATCAGTCATTGAAAATCTATATTGATCCATTGCTATGCTTTTTGTTGGAAGTGTGTTGCCATACATTGTATGCTTCCTGTTTTCTTGCTAGCTTGCAACCTTGTAAAATCACCCTTCCGTGATGCTATATCTACTACACTTTTCATGTGGAGGTCAAAGTGGCACTTGTGTTGAGAGGTGCATTTGAAGACCTGACGCAAGCCAAGCGAAAGGCCTTTATGATTCTGTTTTGTCATAAGGCAGTTCTCTGTCGAGTCCTCTGTTGTTGTGAGTTTGACACAATGCTGCCCTCTCGTCTCATGTCCCTGTTTCTGTGTTTGATGAAGGGTGCGATGTCAGTCAGAACAGCATTCAGACTTTCCTGTGGGACTTATAAAAGCTCGGCCCTTGCCCACACAAACACATAACACAGTCGCTAATGTCTGTTTGCTCCTGTCAGTAGCAGACTAGCCTGGAGCAGACCAGGGCTGCTTTAAATATTTAGCACACCGAGATCATGCCCTGTCTCCACTCGAGAGGCATTACGGCCTCCGAGTCACTTCTCTTCTCGCTGACTGCACACTGCTTGTGCTCTGTAGCGTGATGTTTTACAGGAGTTTTATGGAGGTTTGGTTCCCGTGAGGTGTGGACCGCGAAGTGTGGGGTCGTTTGCTTTTTTCTGCTTGCTCTTATAAGGTCAGAACTCTGTGTTTTAGTGCCCCCATTGGTGCTTTGGAAACCTTGTAAAAAGATGAACAAAACTGCCTTTGCAGTCAGAGTTGTACAAGTTTTGTGCCTGACAGGAAATGGCAGAACAGTGTTTCATATTTGAGAGTGTTTGTGCAATAAAACTGAGGTAACGGAGGTAAGATAATTGGCACATTATCAATTACATAATTGTACAATATACAATTGACATATGATATATAATTATTTCAGATGTATAATTTATAAAATAGATCAATTACACAATATTGTTAAAAATATATACACAAACGTAAATATTATTTATAATTAATAATAACTGCATTATTACTCTGTTCTTCAGTGTAACGTGATCCTTCAGAAATTCTGATATGCTGATTATGCTGCTGAGGTATTATTATATATGTATAAAATATGCAAGATGTGAGTTATAAATTCTCTCTTTTTTTTTCTTTTGAATGTTGGTGTGAAATATTTTCATGAGATTCATTAGTATATTGGCTATTTAAACATGGCTCATCCAATCAGATTTTAGATCCGGAACTATCCGTTTTCTAATTCAAATTCTTCTCCTCATTTGAAATTCAGAAACTCACATTTTTCGCTGTGCTGTTCAGAAAGTAAAAGTGGACCTGAGTGAAGCATTGAATTCTCCTGAGATTCTTTTCCCATCAGAAAGTTATACTTGTGTTCTGATATGAGCAGGATAGGTTTTCGAGGCTGTGTGTGTGTGTGTGTGTGTGAGAGAGCACACACACTGTCGGGCTCCTCATTTACAGCCCAGTTCTGAGGCAGATCTTTCCTCTCCTCTTCCATTTTGTCAGTCGTGTCAGAGAACCGAAGCACTATGTGTCAGAAATATGCATTGTCTGCCATGAAAATATTCATATTCCTTCCTCTCTCCAGGCGTCTCTGCAAAAGCCACACTCATCTGCTGGAGAGAAGAGATGGAGGCAGGGAGACAGTGCCTCGATCCCACGTGCCTCTGATCAGAAATCGCTGAGCATGGAGGCTCTGTGACACAGCTCAGACACCAGCCATAAAAAAAAAAAACCCTTGGGGTTCCTAGCTCAGATTCATAAGGGGTGTGTGTGTGTGTTTGTGTGTGTGCATGTGAGGTGAAACAAGTGTGGTGGAGTGAACTCAAGCCAGGTCTATACATGTCATATCTGAAAGATGAAGGTTTATAGCCACAGGCAAAGTCAATGGATTCCATGAGCAGCAACAAGGTTTTTTTTTTTTCTTTTTTTGCCCATTAGAGACTATCCAGCACTTTTCCAAAACCTAGTGAGCTGCCTGCTATCTTCTAAGATACCTATCTAACCATCATGTAACCTCATAAGTGGTCAATATAGAACAGTTTCCATAGGCTATGTGTGCCACCCCAATAGCGCATTTGCAGTTTAATTTTTAATATGCTGTTAGCAAGTCTCTAAGCCAGTGTTGTAGTTGATACCAGCTCATTAAGACCAGAGTTAAGACCAGAAGAGGGTCAAGTTCGAGTCAAGACCAAGTCTATGACAAGACTGAGACATGAAAATATGGCTTTGGACTTGGACTATAAGACCAAGACCATGATAATATGATCTTGGATCCATATTTTCACAGTCTCTTGTTGGACCCAAGGACCAAGAAGGATTACGAAAATATGGCCTTGGACTTGAATTCAAGGACCAAGACCATGAAAATATAATCTTGGACTTTGACTCGAGGCTGAGATCCATATTTACATGGCCACTTCTTGGAGTCAGGGACCAAAAATGACCATGAATATACTTTCTTGGACCTTACATCAAATTCTGGGTCTAAGACCATATTTTTGAGGTTTTGGTCTTGGTCCACAAGTCTGACAAGACCAAGACCATGATAATATGGTATTGGACTCCACCTTGACTCCGAATCTAAGACTAGGCCTTATTTTTTCTTGGTCTTAGTCTTGCTCCTCAAGTCTAAGACCATATTTTTGAGATCTTGGTCTTGGGGTCAAGCCCGACAAGACCAAGACCATGATTGTGGTCTGGGACTCAGCCTTGAGGCTGAATATGAGATTATTTTTTCTTGGTCTTGGTCTTGGTCCTTGAGTCTAAGACCATATCTTCATTGTCTTGGTCCTCAAGTCTGAATTCGGGGCCATAGACATATTTTCATCTTTTCATTGAGTCTGGAACACGTGGACTTGGTCTTGACTTACACTTGTTCCTCTTCTGGTTTCTGGTCTTGATTACAACACTGCACTAAGCTAAAAGTGATATTCTATAATATATAAGTATATAAATAATAACACATTTTAATCTGAACCTTTTTTACTGATACTTTCCCATATTTCAAGAAATCGTAATAGACAATTTTCTCACCTTGTCAGCAATATTGGAACCATTCCAATCATATTGGAATGCAGTATTTTCAACCGAGTTCAACACAGTCTACACTAGGATTGCCTCAGCAGGTAGATCACTAGGTTGTGAACAGCCTGTGACCTCTTGGAATTTGCATAGAAAAAAAAAACTCTTAAACTATTGTGCTAATAGCTACTTATGCTAACAAGTGTCTTCTGTCGACTTTCTTCCACCTATATTGTTCTGAACAATGTTGTTCTGCACAATAACTGGGCTGTGTAAAGCAAGTTAACATGCATTCAATTAGATAATTGGCATTCTGGTGGTGCAATCTAATGGTCAAAGATCTAAGCCGGTAACTAAAATGGTGTAGCTTCAAATTCTACAAAAGGCTAAAACATTATCATTATGTCCTTGAGCAAAGCACTTAACCTCACGTTACTCTTCACTACTTAGAAAACAGACGTTTGTTGCAAGGTCAAGTTTGGCATGCAATTTCACATGGTTGGTATCACTCTACTGGTTCCCACAAGTCTCTGTGGTTGAAATTAACATCTCATGGATATCTGAGTCAGCTAGCAGCCGCTAATCACAAGACTGCAGACTCTCGGAAGATGAATGAACTCCGCTGTTTTCAATATTTATTTTCTGGCCTTATTTGCATTCATCTTAATTTACAGAATGTTATTTATTCAAGGCTATGACATTGCGCTGGAGTAAATAATTCTTAGGCAAAATAATTTGCTTTGGTAGCAAAACACCATGCTAAGAGTTATTTGTGCATTTATTGCTTTTCTTCCCCCTCCTCATTCTTCTTCTTTTCTCTGCTTTTCTTTATCAATTTGACAGGGCTGAAAGCTTAGAGAGACTATCCATGCTGGTAATGTAATGTGTTTCTGCAATTACCTGCGGAGGCCAAATGCCTTTTGTTAGCGGCACGGCTAAAGCTCATTAAAAAAAACTAGGAGTCGCATGGTTCTTATTTTGGTTGAACCTGCATATATAGGTTTTCAATTCACACTTTTCAATAGGGGTCTTTGATTTAGTCCCCTCACACACAAAGTTGAATAAATTAGTGTGGTGGGTTTAGTAATTGTGGCTCTGTCATGGTTCGCTGAACAGAAGCATGAGTATTACACGGAGGGCCGACCCATCACCTCTCTCTGGGTGACATGAAATGAATCGTGACAATTATCATACCGCTGCGCTCAGCAAACAGAAAGTTCTTTTCTTTCATTTGTTTGTTTATTTTTTTGTCTAGATTTTTCCATGCTTCCCTCCATGGTGTTCAGACCTCAGGTAGTAATGAATCAATTCAGACTTTGACGGTTCCACCTTAACAAGTCACCAAAGAGATGGCGCTAGTCATTGTTATAGCTGTATTACATGCTGAAAGTCAGTATTGTAAGTTGTAGCGTGGTACTGACAGATATGCTTGGAGGTCGGAGCCGTGGCCTAGCTGTAGATATGTTGATGTATGCTCTCTAACCATAATTCCCTTTGCTTTCTCTACTGACCTTATATGGAAGAAAACTTCAAAACCTAGTGTGCTGCCTACGAAGGTAGTATTTGCAATGCAATCTCCTTTTTGTTTTAGACATCCCGACTTAGACATTTATGAGGTTCCATGATGGTTAGGATATCAACTTAACTCTTTCCCCGCCAGCATTTTTTTTTTTTTAAGTTGCCAGCCACCACCAGAATTTTTATTCATTTTCACAAAATTTCCATGGCCCCCAGAGTGTTTTTTGTATGAATATCTGAATATGCAATATGTCAAAAGAAAGAACAGAGCCTCTGCTTTAAAAAGAAAAAGAAAAAACAGCAACAAAAGGTTTTACTCTAGCTGCATGCATTCTGTTTTTATCAACACTTGAATATGGGTAAGTTTCACAAAATAAAGCATTCATAAAAAATTTTGCTGGGAAAATTGCGTTTTTGGTCAAAAGTATGTCCGGATCAGATTCAAATTGATGATCAGAACATAGATGGAATAGAGGGTATGCGCTGACATCACTTTCCCACCAGAACACATTCTTAAATGTTTAATAACTTTTTTGACCGCTAATCCAATCTTGTAAAGTTTAAGTCTTGTAAAGCAGAGATTTCAGAGGTATCGCAATTGTCTCATTTGGATATTCAGAGGCTCCATAGTGTACATGATTACGTCATTTTGACAACATGGATTTTTCAAAAGAAACCAATGCATTTCATTCCTCTGAGCCAATCAGGAATGATTGTTGATGCTTATTCCCACCCTCGTGCCCAGATTGGTTCAAACGGTCACATATTCAACCAATAAACATAGGTTTTGGTCTTTTGAACCACCAATTAGCATGTTTCTTTGGAAATTTGAACAAACGCAAAGTGAAAGTAAAGTGTGTCATGCGTGCACACAAAATAACATATTTGTATGAGAGCACTCTCTGAAAAAGCACAGAAAAACACACAACAGAGCACTTTGACATAAAGCAAACCAAAAACAAGGATGAAACAGCATTACATATTGGATAAAGCACTGGAATTTATGTCTTCACATTGCTAGGTGCTGGCCTGATAAAATTGATTCCGAAGCAGAGTAAAATTTTGTAAATGTCAGGGAAGGAGTTAAGGTGTGCTCACATTGCTGTTGTTCTGCAAATTTTTTGCGGTCAAATTCATTTCAATAGGAATGTGTTCATGATCAGGAATTTCTTGCAAGTGAAAGATTTCCCCATGCATCATATTTTGCCACACTGACAAACAGAAAGCTGCTAGGCCTGAAAGGAGCCTCTATGCGAATTTGCGTGACCAACTTCCTAATGAATTTGCTGCAATTTGCCTGCAAAAACAACAGTAAACTTGACTGCAACTTTAGAATGCAGCTGTTTTTTATAGACAGTTTTTTTATATTTTAAAAACACAAACCAACTGCTTCTAAGGTATTTTTTTATTGATTATAGTTTGTGTACAAGATGCATGATCTGGGTGTTTGTAATGAATGGATGTACAAATAGCAGACAAGGTAATGAAACAACTATATGGGCAGATATAGAAGGGTCGATGACTGTCTGGGACAAAGATTGACTCAAAGTGTGTCTGTACACTAATGGTCACTTAAACGAGCGTTCTCAGCTCTCACTGAATTCTACCTCCAATCAATCTCAAAGCCAAATGACACAATAATTTAATAAATGCTCCATCCATTTCTCTAAGCCCATGTTCATTCGGGACTCATGTCAGCATTCTCACCTTTGGCTGGTACAGACGTACAGCTGTGAGGAAGAGGAACAGGGCTTGTCTGGGGGTTTTCAGAGTGCCTACGGCTTTTGTTCCACAGAGGATAACTGTTGCGGGCCCATCCAAGTTAAATATTAACAACCCAGAATAAATTCACCAGCTGGTACAATGCATGTTGAGCATACACAAATATACACATACATTAAAATTGTACACTGTAAAAAAAAAAAAAAAGTTAACCCAACTCAAAAAAATAAGGCAACCTATCACAATGAACTTTTTAAGTTAACTCAACTAGCAACCGACAACTTAAAAACTTTAGTTCATGTAATGAATAAAAGTCAGTCTACACGCTAAAAAAATGAAAAGTTGACTCAACTTAAAATTTCAAGGCAACTTGCTGCAACTTGCTGCACAGATTTTTTGAGTTTACTCAACTTTGGACCAAGTTTGTTCACTCAACTCAAGTCACTGAGTAAAGTCACATGTCTCTTTTTTGTTCAGCCAACTCATTTTTGTTAGTTAACAAAACTGAGCCATAAAAAGCCCAAAAAAAAAAAAAAAACTCAGCCACACCTTTAGACAACGAAGCATCTGTAATTCACACATCTTTAGATTGTGAGGGAAAGCCTTTCTGGCTCAGCTGGGACTCGAACCAGAGATCTTCTTGCTGTGAGGAGACAGCATTTCCCACTGAGCCACTCACGCCGTGCTTAGCCACAGACATTAAATACAGACACTTATGCAATAATAATAAATAAAAAAAAAAATTGCAAAACTTTTTTTTTTTTCCAGCGGTGTAAAGTCCAGGGGACAAAGAGTAAAAGTCCTGCCATATGTTTATTCCACCCATGAACTCAGCAGCTGATTTCAGCAGAGGAGGAACCAAGTCATTCCTTTCAAGTCACAAGCAAGTCTCAAGTCAAATCCCAAGTCCTCAAAGAGTTAAAGTTAATGAGATAATTAAGTGACTAATTAAATGATGATTGTGCATTAGTGATGAACACCTGCTGTTATTGAGAATTACAGAGGATCAGATGTTGATGTTTTATTGGTTAAAATGATGCCACCATCATGGAGAACAGTGTTTGCTTTAGTTGGGCTCTTGACCCTTTTAGTAATTCAAAGTAATTT
Source organism: Spinibarbus caldwelli (assembly GCA_039654775.1). Classification (NCBI taxonomy): domain Eukaryota; kingdom Metazoa; phylum Chordata; class Actinopteri; order Cypriniformes; family Cyprinidae; genus Spinibarbus; species Spinibarbus caldwelli. Next base: position 13,724,748 of record CM077266.1, on the reverse strand, counting down.
GCTTTTAATCAATTGCAATGTTATTTCATAGAAAAGTTTTTTGCATTGCTGCATTAAAAGCTGCGGCTAGCAGATTTGCTTACATTTTCTGCTTTTAAATCTTCTGAATTAACATCATAAAGTGGTCTCTCTTCTGTTTATTGACTGACATTCATCTGCTATTCAACTGTGAAAAAAAGTCCTGTTAAACAAATACCACTGTAGTGCTTAAATATTGAAGAAGAAAAAAAAAGAACTGTAATAGCTCAGGCTTTTAGACATGAACGCTTATCATATGATCCTCAACAGTGGTGACAATAATTATTCATACTGCTGTGCACGATGGGAGTTTTACTATGGTGTTACCAGCATGCATTGCAGCATGAAGAATTTTGCTGATTGTCACCATTGTTGAGATTCATATGCTGGTTCTTGATGTCTGTGTGTGTGTCTAAATAGTACTGGAGTTCAAATATTTATATGAATTTCATATAGTAGATTTAAAATGAACATAACTATCAGAGCAATACTTTCCTACAGGTGATTGTTCAGAACTTAAACACATAAATGAAAAAGGAAGTCATTTTGGATGTAATCAGGTCAGTGCCTGATGACTAGCTCACCAAATAAAGACAAGTAATTGCTGCTCACTGCACAGCACTGATCTCGCTGCTTTACAACAGCACATGCAGTGTTACAGAAAGAGATCTAACACAAGAAGTCAAGGGTCAAGAGCCCAACTAAAGCAAACACTGTTCTCCATGATGGTGGCATCATTTTAACCAATAAAACATCAACATCTGATCCTCTGTAATTCTCAATAACAGCAGGTGTTCATCACTAATACACAATCATCATTTAATTAGTCACTTAATTATCTCATTAACTTTAACTCTTTGAGGACTTGGGATTTGACTTGAGACTTGCTTGTGACTTGAAATCAGCTGCTGAGTTCATGGGTGGAATAAACATATGGCAGCACTTTTACTCTTTGTCCCCTGGACTTTACACCTCTGGAAAAAAAAGTTTTGCAATTTTTTTATTTATTATGATTGCACAAGTGTCTGTATTTAATGTCTGTGGCTAAGCACAGCATGAGTGGCTCAGTGGGAAATGTTGTCTCCTCACAGCAAGAAGATCTCTGGTTCGAGTCTCAGCTGAGCCAGAAAGTCTTTCCCTCACAATCTAAAGATGTGTGAATTACAGATGCTTCGTTGTCTAAAGGTGTGGCTGACTTGCAAGTTGCCTTGAAATTTTAAGTTGAGTCAACTTTTCATTTTTTAGCGTGTAGACTGACTTTTATTCATTAGATGAACTAAAGTTTTTAAGTTGTTGGTTGCTAGTTGAGTTAACTTAAAAAGTTCATTGCGATAGGTTGCCTTATTTTTTTTGAGTTAGGTCAACTTTTTTTTTACAGTGATAATTTCTGCACTACAGCAGAAACTTCCAGTGCTTGCAAGACGACAGTCTGTAAAAGGTTATTGAATTTTTAGTGAGATGATAAACAAAAGTGTCATATTTTGTAAGTAAATAGGTTGTAGAAACCACAACATGTTAATTTTAACAAAGGTTCCTAGTTGTGACCACAAACACATATTTTTGTTTGTGCCTTGCATGTAAATCAAGTTTAAATGGGAGATCTTGATTCCAGGCTTAGTATGCATGAACAGTAAACCATAATAAAAAATAAAAAAAAGGAAGCATTAGGTAAATCTTTTTATCCATCTCAACCTTTTTTCCTCCCTCCAACTCAGAGATTTCAGTGCATCTCCACATATTTTGATCCCATTCTTTTATCCTCCCCAAAACTGCTGTTTACTCTGTTAGTTCACATGACTGGGCAGCTTCAAAGCCGCTAATCCTCTCAATGTCTGGAGGCATCTGAGAACACGTAACTGATCCAGAAACCTTCTCATTGCAGCACAGGTCTTGCAGATAATGGAAGGTTATGGAAATAAGTGGGTTTCTACAGTATTTCTAAAGAAATTCAACTCTCTTTGTGTGTAGCAGCACTCTTATTCTGTTTGAAAAGCATTTGTTCTAAGTGTGAAACCTGAACTTAGTGGTAGTTATCGCCCTGTTAGGATCTATCTGTGTGCATTTGATATTTTTCAGTGCCTTTTTTTTTTTGTTGTTGTTGTTGTATATTAGACTTTACATTTTTCAGATTTTTGACGTTTGTATAATTCCTGTGCTGGTCTGAATACATGCGTCGTGCTGTCTTAAAGGAAACTGAAAAGCATCAATGATAGAGAAAGACATTGAGGAAAATGAGACAGTAAATAGCAGAACAGACAGGAAGCTGTGCTTGTTTTGTCTAGAGCGAGGTCAGTAAAAGCGAGAGTATCGAGTCCTCCATGGGAAAGTAGGAGCGTTCTTGGCTTATATGTCAATTATTCAGCACACTGTGTGAATATAATGAACTAGGAAGAGAGGTTATCTTATGACGTCTGAATTGAGCTTCTGTTTGTGGGCTGAGCATTCATGCTTCATTAGATTAGGACTTCCTTTTGGCTTGCGTTCAGTGTTTTTTTTTTTTTTCCCATGGAGGTTATGTCGGTGCATCCTGACTTTGAGTGCAGAGAAAGTGCTCAGGTGGATTGGAAGCTGATTAACTGATGAAGCACATCACAAAGCCAAAGACTGATGGGTCTTAAATGCACAAAAACACTAGGAAAGGTAAATATACAGCAGATATAATGGGTCTGTCTGAAATACACACTGCCTCTCGCTCTCACACAAACAGGTTTGCCCATCTCTGGAGTAATTTATTTTAAACTTTGAGAGACCTCAGAGTGCAATAACAGTAGACAGAGGTGGGTGTTCCTGCAGGTTTGATCAGTCGCTGTAAATCTCACTGTCAGGGGTTGCAGCAGAAACCCATCAATCTCACTCACAAAGTATTGAAATGGGAGATCGTCACATCATGAGGAAACATAATAAATCAACACGCTGTAATGACCACGCTGCAGAATGGCCAGGGCTTCAATAGGGGTGCGATTGGAGTAAGAATGGGTTAAATGGGTTAAAAATTGTTGTGGCTTTTAGTCCATATCTTTAGCTTTAAGGTCGTCTTTTTACTAGTTTGGTATTTAACACTGAAAATTAACTTTTAGCATACACTGTATGCATTTAATATTTGTACTTGTTCTCTTCCAAAACCAGACTGAAAATATTGATGACTCATCCTGCTTTAAGGGTTGTGTACACATTTTTGACCAAACAAATGCTTTCTATAATGAGAATATCCCTCACTTTTAGTAGCACCTTCACTTTGATGTGGATTAAAGCATTCATTTAGGCCTGGTTTCACAGACAGGGCTTCGGTTAAGACAGGATTAGGCCATAGATCAATTAGGACATTTAAGTATCTTTTATAAATGTGCCTTAGAAAAACAGAAAAAAAAAAAAAAAAAAAAAACATTACTGGTGTGTATCATAAGGCAAAACAATGGCACTGGCATATTTTAAGATTTGTCAGTGCAAGTTTCATTCATTTAAAACAGTTCAGACATAAATTTTAGTCTGGGACTAAGCTTAAGTCTTGTCTGTGAAACTGGAGGTTAGAACTATTTTATTTTTATTATTTATTTGTGTGTGTGTGTGTGTGTGTGCGCGCGCTTGTGCTTGTTTATGCTACACTGTGTGGACCAAATGTCCCCACAAAGATTTAAAACTTGAAATGTTTTGACATTGTGGGGACTGGCCTGTGGGAAAAAATGAGGGGAAAAAATGATTAAAAATAGTAAATGATGTTTATCTGAAATGTAACAATGCAAACAGGTTTTCTGTAAGGGGTAGGGGTAGGTTTAGGGTTAGGGTTGAGTTAGGGGAGAGAAAATATCGTTTGATCAGTGTAAAAGTAATAGAAGTTTATGGAAAGTCCCCACAATTCACAGAAACAAACGTGTGTGTGTGTGTGTGTGTTTCAGAGGAGTCAGTACTTTTTTATGTTTACCAAGGCTGCATTTATTTGATAAAATAGAGTAAAAATTTTACTTTTTGAAATAATTATTGCATAGAATAACTGTTCTTTCTTTCTGTCTGTCTGTCGCTCGCAGCAAAGCTCTATTTAAAGTGGCCAGTACTCCAGTTTTCAGTATTGGTTAACTTTTAATAACTTGTTAACTTTTGTTAAGATTTCTTCAAAAACCATTTCTTTTCAGTTGCATTTTCTGCTCTGCGGCTTCCTGGTCCAAGTGTGGAAAAAGCTTTCACACTGACTGAGCGAACACGAATCAAACTCCTCATATCAACACACACAATAGGCTCTGCTCCAAACATTCTAGTGTGAAAGCAATTTCACACTAGAAATCAATTTTCTTGCTCAATGTCTGTGAGCTTTAGATGTTGAATTGGCACTATTTGTGAAATACAAACCTTTACTCACCACATATCAACTTCACATTCGACTAATACTTCATGTTGTTTCTTTCTTTCTTGTGTGTGCTGACTCGGCAACCTGGCGCGGCCACCGCAGGTCTCAGCCATTATGTCTTTTAATTGGTGTCTGTAAACACCAGGACAAGGTCAGAGCACTCCTGTGGTTGACATGGTAACAGTTTCCAGGGAAACGAGAATGGCTGATTTGAGAGCTGTCAGGATATGGCCACTTCTTATCTTAGAGAAAAGCTTTCCGAGAGAAAAGAAGCACATTCTCTCTCCAGTGTTTTTTTTTTTTCCTACCGTACGTAATTCATCTTACAAGACTTCTTTTTCTGCCCCGCGGAGTTGAAGATGCTCTGAGGATCAGGGGCTGATTATTTCTCACCAACACACTTGGGTGAAAAGCAGAAAGCCTTTGTGGAGAGTCTCTATTTGTTCGGCAGGGCCTGGGAGAGGGTGGATTCTCATTCGTATAAAAGCTCTCCCTCATAATAGGGTCATCTAGACCCGAGCGGCCCACTCACCTGTGATGGACATCGCAGAAACGGTTGTGTTCTCCAAGTCCAGAAACTGTGATGGCATTGACTTGGGGAAAGATCTGTTTGAAGGATGATAACAGGCTAGTGGTTAAGGATCTAGGTTTGTAATACATAGGTTGCAGTTTCGATCCCCTAGAGGAGAGGATGCCTGAACTGGAGAGTTTACTTCCTGTTTGCTGCTGACTGACTGTATCCTAAAAAGTGTCATTTGGAGAAATGGAGAGATTTAATTAATCTAAAACAGTCACTTGTGAGCTTTTAATTTTTGAATAATCATTTGCTTTAGTCTGATGAAGTAGGTACCAAATTTTTTAGTGGTTATCTGTGAAAATTTGGCTCTAAGGTTGAATTAATGTGAATTGCATGGAGTCTATTTTTCTGGCGCCAAATTCGGCAGCCTAAAATTTGGCAATATATTAGAGATTGCAAAACCACGGACATTAAACTCCATTTATTCAAGAGTTCTTATCTGCCTGTTGCACTCATCTAATCAAGTGGTTTTCCAAAAGCAAACAAGCAAACAAAAAATACTGTCCTTAGGGGGAATATATTAGGATCATTTTTGGTGGGATTCAGATTAGACCACTAACCGTGCGAGTTTGCAAGTCTGTCAGGAATTTGTTGATTTGTATGCAGCTCTCCTGTAAATATTTGACAAGCCTGGATAGCTTGAATAGTAAAAAAAATAAAAAAATAAAAACCTTGATGGATGATTTGCCAAAATGGGAATTTTATAAGTTTAAAGGGATAGTTCACCCAAATTTACTTGCCCTCATGTTGTTCCAAACTTGTATGAAAGTTAGGTAAGCTAAATTATCACAAAATTTTCATTTTTGTGTAAATTATCCCTTTAAGCCTGGACCTTGCAGTACTTTGACCAACGCAGGAAAACCCCCACAATTAGCATCCGGGAATAGCAATTTGAATAGGTTACTAGGCAGCATGAAGGTGGGAAGTGTGTTTGAGCTTAGAACAGAAAAGTGACTATTGCTGTAATGCATCACAGAAACACAAAGGACTCTTGCGTGGGTTCACAATAATGTCACAGGATGTTGTTGTCGAGGTTAAATTAGTTCAGGAACTGATTCACTAGAAATAGGAAAAGATCTCTTGATAAAGTTTAAACTTTTCTTGCTTTGCTTTGTACCTCAAATTTGGCAAAACTTACGTGCAACATTGTATATGACTAGTACATGATAGTTTGAGTGGCTTGCTTTTTAAAATAAACAAATGAGTAAATAATGTTAAATAGCCAAAGTTACTGACTTATTATTCGTGATACACTGTTAATATTATGAGGTGGGGCTGATTCTAGAGAGCGACAAAAATCTGTGTAGTACACGATGAGTCGTCAATATTTTGCTCAATTTTCCCAAAAGCGAAAAAAGACAGTAAAGTGAATGTGCTTTTGGTTTTTGGAGTACACTAGCAAGTAGACAACCTCAAAGCATTGGTGGGAGAGTGAGTATTGTGAGTGAATCTCATTGGTTGGCCGAACAAATGTTTGGACAGACAGATGGACAAACAGACTAATAGTGAAACTTCTGAGGAACTTTTCAGTATATACAGGCATCTGAGAGAAAGCCACAAGGAAGCTTAATTTGGCTTTCGGAGGCTAAAAAAGGGTGCTGCTCTCACTGTGAAGTTTTGAGGCCTGTTTTTCTCAGGCAAAGAGATGAAGTGGCTTTGAGCTGCTCTAAAGTGTGAGAAGAAACCGATCAGAAATCCCTACTGACAGACGCAGGGGGCAGATAAGGTGCTCAGGAGCTTTATAGTCGACACCTTTACTGAGACTGAGGCAGGCCTATGGATTCCTGTCAGAGAAACACAGAGAATGAAAAGGGGCAAAAGACTGTGCAGAGCAGGGAATGTGGGTGCAAGAGAGAGAGAGGGAGATAGCGGAGGGGGTTTGGGGCTGTCACAGACCATTAAAGCTCCTTATGTGCCTCTCCTGCTCTCTCTCATCTCTACAGCACAAAACACACAAACTCTTTCAGTCGACGTTGTATCACACTGCCATTAAAATACACTTAAATTGGCCTCTTACACTCCAGCCAGGGATGTATGGACACCCTTATGTACACAAGCTAGCAGCTAGTCACTTGAGTTAAGGGCAGGGTGCAAATTATAGGGGAGCTGAACCTGAAAGGCTCTCTTTTTAAAGTGTAGACACTATTTTGTAATTTGACTTTAATGTCCGCTCTGTCTCTCTCTCTGTGCCTTCAGTTGACATGAACACAATTATCCTTGAAAGTATTGGCTAGCAAAGGGAAGGTTATCTGGTCAGAGCACTATCACTATGTTCTTGCCCCCCACTGGGACAGGGGATGGTGGTCGAGCAAGACGCGCTTCACATGTTTCAGAATCAGCCCACGGCTTGACCTATAGAGATCTCCCGAAAGGTCACTTAGATGTAATGATGGAGGACAAACGAGTTTGTGTGGCAAGTGAATGAGGGGATGATTGAGGAATAAAAGTTGGTTTGTTTGGGTGGAGAGAGTGTGTGCTGTTGTTTAATGAGGCAGCGCCAGCCTGTTTATGTTTCTCCCACCTGTAAATGCATTTTAGATGGGAAGGGAAATTCGGCGGCAAAGTTAATGTGGGAGCACATAAAGTATGGCAGGTGTAAAACGGCAGGAGGGGAAGATGGCAGACATGACCTTGCATACAGAATCGAAATGTTAGGACGCTCAACGTCGCACCTCTGAAGCTGGGAATAAACTTGGATTTGAGTCGAATTTGTGTTGTTGGAGACGGCAGTCATGCATGAGCTCAAATAGCTTTTTGAACTTTATTTTTTTTTTACTTTCATTAAACTGAAAACTTTATTCAAAGCAACTTACAAAGAAAATAACTTGTTAGCATTTAGCTATATTTAGCCCTAACCTCAAAATCATCTAATAGAAAGTGATTCTGAAAGTGTTGTTCATAAATGAGCTTCAAGAAGTTTTATGAATGAAGATGGCTGGGCTTATGTGCATTTTATTCATTTGACAGACTTTATTCATAATGTCTTGTTTGAAAAAGCAGCTCTTTTAGGCCTAGTTGTCATTAGCATTTAGTTGCATTTTATTTTTTAATATGCTGACATACCTCAGAAACAACTATTAGGAAATCATTTTGAACATTTTCTAAATAAATCTATGTAAATAAATCTCATTAAGTTAGAAATCGCCATTCTTTTCACATATTTTTTGAGGGAAAACAACATTAGCTTTAGCATTAGCATTACTGGCCAAAGAACCATATGTGATGAATAAAGACAGCTGGTCTCATGTTCAAGATAAAGTCCTTGATTTTATCTTGGATGAGAGACCCGAACTTCACTTGAGCTTCTGATATGTATCTCTCCTCCAGTCAAGTTTATGTTCTGACTAGATGTTACTGTCGTGCTCTTTTATCAGTGGCCTACATTTGGCCGGTGATAACGTCGTTGGATACAGAGAGGCAACATCTTTGGCCCTTTTTTAGAAAAGTGTCATTTTTCTGTGTGACCCTACTGGGGCAAATGGAGCAGAAGACATCAGTCATCACTCTTGGAGGCTTAGAAACGAACGGTTTTAGAGATGGATCATCCAATGGTCCATTTATAATCTAGTGCTCAAATTCCTGCAGTGAACACGCACCAGTGATGTGAATGCGAAAATGAGTCTTACACCCCAGAGAGGGTAAATTATTTTACTTGAAATCTGCTGCTTAGGAAGATGAGAACAATGTTACATTCTCAAGGGGCATTCACAATGGCAGCGATTAAATCTCTGTACTGTTGTTTGCTGGTACATGTTCATACTCAGCCACAAAATCGCTGTCAGTGTGAATGCCACATAGAGCAGGAGAATCCAAAACTGCTCCTGGAGGGCCACTATACTGCAGAGTTTAGATCTAACCCTAATTAAACACACCTAAACCAATGAATCAAGGACTTCAGGGTCACTAGAAATTTCCTTGCAATTGTGCTTGGTCAGGTTGGACTTTGCAGGACGTTTCCCTTCAGGAGCAGGACTGGACACTCACATTATGGAAGCAGAATATTTATTTATTTGTTTGTTTGTTTGTTATGTAAGGGTCATATCAGCATATTCTTGGAATTAATTAATTGTATTTATTTATTTTTTTGTTCGTTTTTTATTTTTAATCAGCATTCTTCATTTATTTAATTTAGATTCTTTTCAAATTCCTTTGTTTATGAAATTAATTTGTGAAAGTGTGAATGTGTGTGTGATTGTGTGTGTGTGTGTGTGTGTGTTACATTCTCACAATGACAGCGATTAAATCTTTGTATAGATAGATATGAAATACATGCTTTAAAGTCAATCTATTAATTCATATTTTTGTTTGTTATATGTTTATATTATTCTTCTAGAAATATTCTTAGAATTTTTACTTATTTATTGAATTTTTTAAAATCTACATTCATTCAATTTTGATTCTTATATGTATGTATGTATGTATGTATGTATGTATATATATGTATGTATGTGTGTGTATATATATATATATATATTAGGGGTGGAACGAACCGTCAGACATCTCGGTTCAGTGTATGAGGCCTTACAACGAATACAGGCAATTCACCCCCAATCCAGAAGAGGGCGCCCGCAGTAATGCAATGCTGTTTGATAACCGCCAACAGAAGAACACCGAATGCCATGAGTTGCGCATTTGAAAACAAAGCCCCCTAGACAGTGACTATGTGCTGATTCTGAATGCGTCTCTCACATAGACTGACAAAAGAGTATACTTTAAAAGCTTGCGCACTCAGCTGTTTGCGAAATGGAGCTTTGTGATTGTGTATCCTACCTCTCTCATTCGGCACAAATCCAAATATTCCACAATATTTCCATTTTTGCGATTTAACGTATCTAAATGCTAAACTATTATTTATTATGTAAATTATAGGCTTTGTACTTCAGTTGAATTCCAACAGTGACACAGAGGCGGGCGCACTGATGTTTGGTTCACTGTATTTTATTTTGATAAAGTACCAACTGAGCTGTCAAGTTAGCAATGCTGGAACTGATGTGTTTTGTGTTTGTGTGTGTGCGCTCCGGCGCGATCACTTCAACTGTTTCCTTATACCAGCAGAATCAACTTTAAACACTTATTGTCTTATTAATAATGCATCACTGTATAAAGCTCTGCTTTTATTTGTGTACACTCACAATGAAAACAAAACATTGTGCTTTTGTAAAATAAAGAAAACAAATAGGATGTCGCTTTCTGCCATTTGAGTTTCCTTTCTGTGAACAAATTAAGCGTCACAAAAATTAACTGAAACTCAGCATATATAGGCTACGTTACGTGTCACACTGTTCCCCCCTCCCTTGTTTATCTGTAAACTAAATCAAATATATTTCAAGAATTTATTCCTTGTATGTATGTACTGCAGATTTATATCTATATCTATATCTATATCTATATCTATATATATCTATATATATATATATATATATATATATATATATATATATATATATATATATATATCATAATGTAATAATATTTAGTATTTTCATATCTAGGTGGAAAAAATTGTAATTTGTACTACTGTCTGTTCAAAATAAATGAAAAGAAACCGAGCATAGTAGATTAGTTTTTTTTTTCCCCTGTTGTTTCAAAATCGTATCGAACCGTGACCCCCGAACCGAGGTATGTACCGAACCGTGAAATCTATGTTCCGATCCACCCCTAATATATATATCATGTTCTTTGTTACCAAGGGGACAGTAATGATAAAATATGACGTGATGTGTGATAAAGAAAAAAAAATTAAGAAAAATATGTAAATGTGAGTGTGTCATTATGTGTCAGACTGTAATCTTGGAAAATTGTGAAAATGTTATGCAATTGTGTTTATTTATGGATGCATAAATATACAAAATAAATAAATAAATACATATGCAAAAAAATAATAAAAATTAAAAAAAAATAAATCCTCCACCGTCATTTCCACCACAAAACACAAAACATAACCTGAGATTTGCTGAAAAAAAATGTGATGCATGTCAGTACATTGTGTGGCATTATTAGTGGACAATTGCACCAATAAAATTCCTCATAATTGAAGAAACACATACTCTATACGTTTATGGAAGTGTACAATTGTCTCAAAACAATCTCCAGTCATGTCTGTCTTAGAACAGAACTTGCAAGACTCTAAGCTCCATGTTGCCGTCACAGTCCTGCGGTCTCTATCTATCATTGGCGTCTAGCAGACCCTTACACCTCTCACCTCCGCCTTAATTATGTCCCCAACCTGCTGTCCCCGCGTATTCTACTTCACAGCTAGCTGACTGGCGAATCTCCGATATCAGTCTTACTCAGCAGACATCTGCGCGATGCCAGCACACCTGAGCCAGTGGCGAGACGTGACGAATGGGTATGAAACGGAGGAGGGACCTCTCTCGTTCAGAGTGACACGGGGGCTGCCGCCTCTAAGGAGTCCACATTTATTAACACGCCATCACACTCCCGGTCAGGGAAATGATCAGCTAGATTAATTCTTCTTTAATCCTTTTTTCTGCTACGTGTCAAATGGGTCTTTGGGTGTGATGGACTCGTAATTAAGAAGAGACTTTTCACACCGTCTCCACTGCTCTTCTGTGTCTTTTCTTGTACAGATGAAGTCTAGCGTCTGAATTTTATGGACTCATTCTTTCCTGTTTTCTCTCCTCTAGGTAAGAGCTGTCCAGTGCTGAAATGCCTGATGGTCAAAGTATGTAGAATTTTATATATGCATTGTCTGCTAGTGAATGCGATGCTATTAAGACAAGGTTCCTGGGTCTGTGTTTTTCTGGGGAGCATTGAATGGAGCTTCACCATTTGAGCTATTGAAAGCTAGCATGATTGTGTTCTCTGAACTTCTTGAGCAGATGTTGAGCTCTTGAACTTGAACTTTTGATCTATAAAGAACTAGATCTTACATAGTTTGGTGAGGTCAGTTCAAGTTCTGGCAAGCTGAAGAGAAAACAAATAGACTCTAGTGCAAATCAAAAGTGTTTTGAGTGATGTTGGCAAATTTGGCAAGATTTTGGCAGTTGACGTTATTCTCAGTATACATAACCCAAACAAACAAACAAAAGAAAGTGTGAATGAAGCAACCAGTTATTAAATATACTACTCAGTCTAAGCTGGGTATTTACTGAATGTGTTTTAAGTTTCTGAATTTCTAAAAATGAATTCAGACATTTACATTTCTGAATTAATTGTGATGTTTTTGTGGGTAGTAAAAAATGTCATGGTTTTATAATTATCTCAAAACGGTTTGAATATAAAATATTTTTAGCTCTTTCCCTGTCAGAGAATTATGTTAAAGTTTCCAGCCAGCACCAGCATTTTTGATTATATTCACCACTTTTTCATGACCCCCAGAATATTGTCTAACAGCGCCTGATTACTCAACTAAGTTATTTTTTGTGCTAATACTGTTAAAACACACAAGGTTTATGTATAGACTCAGCTGGTTATGTCTAAAATGAAAGTAAACAGTTCAGACAAACGGATGCGTGCCTGTATATTAGATGCGTGCAGATCTTAAAGGGACAGAACTAAACATGCTGCCGACATTAAAGGGATAGTTCACCCTAAAATTCAATTCCTGTCATTATTTACTCACGTTGTCCCAAACCTTTATTAATTTCTTTCTTGTGCTGAACACAAAAGAAGATATTTTGAAGAACGTGTAAAACCAAACAGTTGCTGGTCCACATTGACTTTGATAGCAGGAAAAAAAAAAAAAAATACTATGGAAGTCACTGTGGACCAGCAACTGTTTGATTTTACACGTTCTTCAAAATAGCATTTATGTTCAGCAGAAGAAAGAAACTCATTCAGGTTTAAAACTAATTTTGAGTGAGTAAATGATGGTATAAATATAAAACACTATGACAGAATCGACAGACAGATGACATATGTTTTATTCTTTAATGTTAAAACAACAAAACACAAAGAGAAAAAAAATAACTCACTACTGAAAAAAAAATAATAATACAGTTACTTTAATAGGAATCAATCTATATAGTGTTTTATTGTTATATTTTTTCATTTAATTTCTTGAATGCTCCTGCTAAATATGCCTATTGTACCTGAAAATAAAGCAATGTTTGTTTTATTTGTATATTATGTGTATTTGTAATGTGTATCTTTGTTCTTATGTTTTAATAACAAATATAAAATAATGACAAAGAATTTTATCTTCGCCCACTTTGGCCTAAATATCCACCATTCTTTTTTTTTTTTTTTTTTTTTTTTTTATGCTGTTACCTTGACTTTATAATAGGGAAATTAGTTTGACTGTACTGCTCAGACAAAATAGTAAAACCAACATGACAAAGAATCGTGATAAAATCGTGAAATCGTGATATTTCTAAAAAAAAAATCATGATATGATATTTTTGCCATATCGCCCACCCCTAATACAAACAAATAAATAAATAAATATTCTTTCTTCCTTTTTTTATCCACACTTGAACATACGCTCTTAAAAATAAAGGTTCCAAATTGGGGTTTTCACATCGATGTCATAGAAAAACTATTTTGGGTTCCAAAAAGAACATTTCATTGAACAGTTCTTAAAAGAACAGTTTATTTTCTTTGTGTGAAGAACATTTCAATCATCTAAAGAACCTTTTTTTTTTTTTCACTATAAAAAAAAAAAAAAAAAAAAAAAAAACTTTATCCAATGGAAAGTTTCCATAGATTTTAAAGGTTCTTCATGGAACCACCAATGCCAGTAAAGAACCTTAATTTTTAAGAGTGTGGGTAAGTTCAATAATGTTTTTATTTATTTATTTATTCCTCCTTTTCTCCATTATTTACATAATACTTTATCATGGACCTGTAGGTAAGCAAAAAAAAAAAAAATCTACTAAATATCTACTCCTCAAACTATTTATTTCATAACCTGTCTTACTGTCTGTCGTTCTTCTGAAACCAGCAGGATTTTTCCAGTTCGGGTCACACTGACATTAAAAATCCTTAGCTTAACCCATTACAATAGAACCATTTTGTTCAAATAATCATTTCTTAAAGAACAGAGTACACATTTTCTGTAATGGGGTCCAGTGGCGGTTTTTGGCATGGGCGAACCGGGCAGCCGTCCGGGGCGGCATTTTTTCATGACACGTGGGGGGGCGGCACAAGCACTTGAAAAAAAATAAATAAATAAAAATCATCTGCACCGCTAAGCTTTTTCTACTTATTGGGCTAAAGTCAGTCACACCTTGACTTTCTTCCAAGTAACGCACATTTCATTCATAATATTAAAACACAGGCCTATAATTTGCACGTTTTTGTTTTTTATGAATTGTGTGAAATGGCTAATAAAAATAGGTAATACAAAACGATTATGTGGAGTTGTTATAGTGATATTCTTATAGTAAAACATGGCTGTTTGTGCAAAAATTTTTTTTTGTTTTTTTTTTTCTCGGATGGGAGAAGGAGGAGGTCAGAGGAGGTCTCGCCCGGAGAGTAATTCAATGTAGAACCGCCACTGATGGCGTCTAAAATGAGCAGAGCTTGATTAAGCAGGAAGGGCTTTTAGGATAATAACAGCAGATGTAAGTGAAGTCGGTCATATTCAGAGTTAAACCTAACATCGGACTAATTCAATACTGTATTCATGGGGAGCAGAGACAGGACACATTTCCCCAGCAAGTTCAAATGGCCTAAAGGCATCATATATGTAAATGACTAAACGTTTGAGGCAAGAAACAGGCCTTAAACTGGTTGCCTGAAGCGTAACCTTTTTGCCTGTTCTCTGAACTGTCACCTCACTGCCTACAGAGTTTGACTGTGTGTGTGTGTGTATTTTGGGTTTTGTGTTTTGTATGTAATCTACTCATTTGGGTTATTTCGCATGTATCCATAATGAAATTAGATGCTACCCTGAATTTGATATCACAAGTGTTCACTTAAAGTTTTCCACATAGCTTTGCTTAGCCATGAAACACTATTTCTTCTGGGACAAGCGCTTTAAACGCCACTCTTCGGACAGACAAATGATTAATAATAACTAATGTGTTTTATAGAATTTCTAACTGGATCAAAAGAGGATCCTTGCCCGCACTGTGTAATGACTCAGAGTAGTCTGGTGCTGTAAAGGGTCTCCGATTATAGCTTAATGCATTATTCACAAAGATGATAGCATGCTTTAAATTTTCCCTGAGGGAAAAAAAGAAAAAAAAAGTTTTTTAAGGGATTTTTTTTTTCTTCTTCCTCCTGGCTATGGCAGTGTGGGAAAAAAATCTTCTCGTAATAAGGATGCTATAACTAACAAAACAAAAAATATATTATTCAAAAATAAATAAATTAAAAAATCAAATCTGTTGACCCCATTTAAACTCTTATTTTATAGTATATTATTTGTTTTGTTAGTTCTAGCATTCTTAATATGAGAAGAAAATGTTTACGCTACCTTTCAAAAGTTTGGGGTCAGTAAGATTATTTAAAAATGTTTTGAAAAAAAGTCTCTTACATGTACTATTGTGAAATATCATTGTAATTTAAAAGAACTGTTTTCCATGTAATATATTTTAAAATATTATTTATTCCTGATGACAAAGCTGAATTTCAGCATCATTACTTCAGTCTTATGTGTCACATGATCCCTCAGAAATCATTCTAATATTATAAATTACTAAGCAAATACTATTTCAGGCTTTCTACTTCAAAATTTCATTTGTAATTGCCATATATTTGTAATTGTTTGTCAGATTTATTAGCAATTTCTGAGTGAAACTTGTTTATCGGTGAAGATAAAAACACTGATTTTCATGAAGTGAAAAAATCTAGTCGTGCATATCATTTTACTTAATTTTTCAGGCAATTAACAGGCTGTGTTCAGACGTTTTCATTATAACATGTTGTGACATCACTCATTTGTTGCATTAATTCTGTCATCGCGTTTAATCTGACAGGACTCAATCGTTCGCTTTTCCTTAATTCTTTGACGTCCTCTGCTAAATGATGACATTAGATCACTCTTTCTCTTCCGTCTCTGATGTGTCTGTCTTCCCCCCCTTGTGTTATCTATTCATTTATTCATTTATTCTTTCATTTATTTATTGCCAACATGAGAAGCATTTGTTTTGACAGATGCTTGCTCTGGGGTGACTGCCAAAGCGTAGACAGATTTTCTGGAGATCGGCACGATGGCGCTCACTGAACGCAGCGGGCCAGGAAAAACACACTCTACGCAAGTCAGATTTGTTAACAATTATCTGTTCTCTGCCCTTTCACTGTTGCTGCTTCAGAACACAAGGATAATTTTATCCCTGTGTGCCAAATTACGTGTGAAATATGGAGCGGTTAGAGGTGAGGCGTGAAGGGTGGCGAGAGGGGAAGGGTGAATAGGTTTGTGTTGAGCAGGTAAAGTTACAGCCGGAAGGCAGGAACGCTTGTACCTCGCTCTACTCTTCCACCTGACCTCCACACTCTGGGCTGATCTTTTGAGGATTTTTGCTTGTTGATTATGCTGAATTATTATTAACCTGCCTTAACCCTTATTTATGGATGCTGGTGTACAGAAAACAGCCTTGTAGCGACTGGAGTTATCGTGGGATGGTCAGCTTCTATCCCTATTTATATTATGATATTTTACATTACTGTTTAATTATCTAAAGCATGTAACACTGCAACACTGATGAAAAATAATGTAGAATATTGAATTTACTGTCATAAAACATTATTTGACAAAAAAGTTTGTAATATTCATTCATTCATTCATTCATTCATTCATTCATTCATTTATGAAATAATTCACAATTTATTGAACAAAAAATATTTTAATAAACAAATAGGCTACATAATAGTAGTAACTTATTTTTTAATAAATAAATACATAATTATTTTTATTATTAATCCATCCATTTTCCAAATTCACCTGTTCTTCATGTAATTTTTATGTGCGTATTTTCACCATTTTTTAATTTATTTAAATATTTATTTATTTACAAAAAAATATCAACAATTCAGTCAATAATTAGTATTATCCATCCATCCATCATCCAAATTTAATTTATTTATGAATAAGCAAAAAATATTTTAGTAAAAAGTTACATACATTATTGTTAATAACTTTTTAAGTATATAAATAGTTAGTGTTATTATTACCCTTAATCCATGTTTATTTATTTATTCACAAATGATTCACAATGTTCACAAATTGGGTCAAGGAATATTGTAAGTCAAATCTGAACCCAAATTGTTAGCGTAAAATAGATCTATTAAAACATTTTTATTAATTGAAATAAAACTTAAATAAACTGTAAATGTTAGATCAAAAAACGTAAAAAAAAAAAGAAGTTTAAGTGTTAAAACTTAAATAAGTTGAGGCACTAAAATTACAAACGGGAAATTATATATGGCGTCTTGGATTTTGTTTTCCCTTCAAAAAAAAAAAACTTCATTTAAAAACTGCATGTTGTGTTTACTTGTGTTATATTTCATTAATATTTAAATTTTGATGATCTGAAACATTAAAGTGTGACAAACATGCAAAAAAATAAAAAATCAGGAAGGGGGGCGACAATTTTTCACACCACTGTGTGTGTGTATGTATATATATAAAATTATAAAAAATTATATATATATATATATATATATATATATATATATATATATATATATATATATGTATATATGTATATATAATTTTTTTTTTTTTGAAAACTAATAATAATAATAATAAATAATGCTAAAATAACACTGACTTGAACTTATGCTGCCCACATGAGCAACACAGCTCAGTGTACCAAAACGTGTATAGTAAACACTTGGCCATAGCTATGACTGTCCATGTTATTTTTTAGGATACCAGGACACCATTTAGCAAGTCAGATTCAAACTCTTATGAGACGCATGACATTTTCGGCAGTGTGTTGAGTGTGTGCCAACCAACAGGCCTCGGCTTTACGTCCAACTTGACTTAAAAATGTAGCTGGGCATGCTGGTTTAAGACTCAAGGCCATTGCACTTTGAGTCTGCAATTTTTGCGTGCGTTTTTCAGTTTTTTTTTCGTATTCCTCATCCTTTCCTATCAAAATGCATGCTATGGAATGCGAAAACGCAGAAAATCGAACCTGATCCGAATTTTTTTATGACGGATGAAAGTTTCGGAGGCAGCGTGTAAACGTGATTGACACAACGTGAGGTCGTATTTATTTTTTAACGTGCGAAAATTTCAGACTCAGTGTGCAATGACCTTCACTCTAGTCCTAATTAATCTTTTACTTCTTTACAATAAAGTGGAGTTAGTCTGAACAGAGCTTTTCACCTCTGTTTTGAACCTCCGTGTGAATACTTTATGAGTGTGTGGCATATTAATGCAGCTTGTGTATGCTTATCAGACTCCAGCACACACACATAGACTCCCAGCAGGTTAATGGGGAGCCGTGAGATAGCACAAGTCATGCCCTTCAACACAACTACTGCCTGCTTCACCTGCTCTTCACCCTCACTTTCCACTTCACATCTGTCTGTCTTCTGCTTTCACTCCATCTCTGCTTTCGGCCTCCCGCTGAAAACAGAGTGACAAAGTAATGTGAATTCGCCAAAAGGCACGGTGACCTCCAACATCTGTGTGAATGTTTTGTGTCTGAGTTTGGTTGTTTATTTTGAGGGAAACACAGAAGCCCTCATGCTGCTGCGGCTTGCTGGGGAGCAGCATGTTTTCTGCTTGTAAACACACCAACCTTTTGGAGAACCCCTCTGTCTGAAGGCCTCGCCAAACGCATCGAATTGCCCCTCTTTCCCACTGCCAAGACCAGACAGAACACTGTGAGAGGTGCTTTGTTTTTTAGATGTGTTTGTGGGATTTATTAACCCTCATGTTCTACTTGGAGTCTGAGGTTCGTTTAATAGCTTGAAAATGTGTGAAGCATCCATGTTAAAACTTCATGACTTTATATTTACTGTATTTTAATTTTTAGAGAGTTGATTATACACAAATCTTTGCACTTAAAGCACTTAAACAAGCATTTAAACTCATCACCTAAAATCTAAAAAAAATCCTATTTATTTATTCTATTCTATTTTATTCTATCTATCTATCTGTCTGTCTGTCTGTCTGTCTGTCTGTTTGTCTGTCTATTTTTAAGGTTATTTACATATTTAGTTATTTATTTATATTTAATTGTAAATATATTATTATTATTATTATTATTATTATTATTATTATTATTAAATATTTATATTTAATTCTAATATATTTAATTAGTTACAAAATAAAAATCTATTGGTAAATTCTATACCAATTCTAACTTTTTTTAAAGTTATTTATATATTTAGTTATTTATTTATATTATTAATTATATAAGAATGAATGAATGCAATATTTTAGTTACATACTACTAATAATGTGTTTATTTGTAATAATAATAATAATAATAATAATAAGTATTATTATTATTATTATTATTATTATTATCCATCAGTCCATTTTTAAAATATCTTGTCCCCTTCAATTGTTCTTCATGAAAAAGTTTTGCATATGTTTAGAATTTTAAAGATCACAGATATAAAACTTTTTGAAAGTAATGATTTTCATAGCCATTTTAATTGCTACTACTACTACTACTACTATTTATTATTATTATTATTATTATTATTATTATTATTATTATATTTTAATGTGTTCTTCTACAATGTATAAACAATACTTTTGGGAAAACAAAACAAAAAGCAAAACTCTTGAGTTTTGCTCAGGCCAGAGAAGTTTATATATATATATATATATATATATATATATATATATATATATATATATATATATATATGTAATATAAGTTACTTTTGATGTTACTGCATTATTCGTATACACATATTTTTTGAGTCTTTGTGACACCAAACATAAAACCATTAGTCAGTCTCCACACAATATGAGTGGTTAACCTCATCTGACTGAAAAGCTTAAAAACAGCATGTCTGTCCTCACAGATGTTTGCAGTGTGTGATAAGTGACATCTTCACAAATAGACCCGCTAATACAAACAACACTTGCAGACACACTCCTGCGTGACTTTCGCTTACACACACTCACTTCTACACATACACATATACATCCGTAAATGTTTATTCAACAGAGTTTCTACAGTCATCGCTAAAGATAGTGGCGTGCAGTGATATGGCAAATCCGTCCCTGAGAAATTCTTCACAGAACAGTTGATAAATGGTTGACATAATCGTGTAATTGCTTTAATGGGATTTTAATATAGTAATTTCTAACTTAAGCTCATAAAAAAAATCCGTCCATGTGCTTTTTGTTGAGCATCAGTGAATAACATTGGAAGTGTGACATGATGTTGTTTTGACACGTTGGATCCAATGACAGTAATTTCTTCCTCTCTCCCTCCATCATCTCTCTCTCTCTCCCACCTTGATAGATAAGCATCATGCTGGGCTCTCGCTAGGACAAGTGGCTAATTACCAGCTAAAAATACCACCTCCTTAGTAATAATTACCGTACATCTTTGGATAATGATTCATATTTCAAGTGTTGTGATGAGTGGGTATGTTCAGTAATGTGACGAGACATGCCGTCAAGCAGCTCTGCCGTGACCTTGGAGGCCTCTTAGAATATTGAGGAAGGATGGGGAGATGGAGAGGAGGGTGCAGGGGAGGGATGATGGGACAAATGTGGCAGCTACATTTCCAGGAGACTGTGCAACTGTCTAAACTGATAGTAAAAGTAAGGATGAGACTGGTACAAAATGAACAAATGTGACTTCAAATTGGCTTTGCCATGTAAATAAAAACAGTTGGCTGGTAACTTTGTACAAAGTACAAAGCTGTCACTGGCTATAAGGTACATCTTTGTGCCTTTTGAAAGGATACTGCCTGAGTTTTATTTTTTTGTTTTTATTTTTTTCCCTAAAACTGCATGTGAGAAAGTGAAATGAACCTGCCTATTATAGAAAACATCAGGGACTATCACAACTCTGAAACTTGTTCTCAAAAACTCCATTAGCATAAATAAACAAATATTATTATTATTGTATTAAGCCATCAAAAATGTTAAATCTTTGTACACTACAGGTCAAAATGTTTTTTTTTTTTTTTTTTTTTTTTTCAATGTTTTAAAGTTAATTTATTTGATCAAATATACAGTAAAAATAGCAATATTATGAAATATTGTAATGTAAAATATTTGTAATTTAAAACATTTCTATATTTGGTTTAAATATATTTTAAACTGTAATTTATTTTTGTGATGGCAAAGTTGAATTTTCAGGAATCAGAAATTCTAGTATTATAATGTTACTAATAAATAAATAATTTATTAGTATTTTTACAATATTGAAAACATTTGTGCTTCTTAATGTTTTTGTGGGAATCGAGAAAAATAAAAAGACAGCATTTATTTAAAATATAAATCTTTTGTAATGTTATAAATGCCTTTGTTGTCACTTTTTTTATCAGTTTATTGACCAATATATGGGTGGCTTAAAAATACTTTAATATTTTTTAAATATTATTTTCCTTATTATTATTATTATTTATGTTTTACATTTGTTTGTGTGTGTGTGTGTGTGTGTGTGTGTGTGTGTGTATATATATATATATATATATCATTTAATATAATTGAACAAATATAAATCATGCAGAATAGCAAAAAAAAAACATTTTGCTGAATTGCATATAATTTGTAAATATAATTCTATCTAATTCTATTTAATTATTATACATAACTAATATGAGCAAATATAATTGAATCACTTTTTGGATATTTCCATTTAATTTGGAAATTTTGTTTCATGCATTATTTTGTTTCCTGCAAATTTCATGCATTATGAGCCATGCCGACACAGAGATGAAAAGACCCCAGAGAGGAAAAAAAAAAAAGAAACATTTTCCATATATATTGACTTTTGCACCATAATGGAGTGTGCTTTTAATGGTTAAGTGCTTTAGTTGGAGTGTAAACAGTATATGAAGACAAAAGTATAAATGAGTTTTTTTGTGAAGTTGTTCCTCTCTCCGAGTGCTGCCCTCTCCTCCTCCGCTGAGCCGCTGCGTTGGTTGCAGGCTCAGAGAGGGAGTGGGCGGCCAAATGAGACATTGCGGCTAGCGCAGAGGAAGTGCATGCTGATTTCACTTCTCATTTCACTTGTGATCTACAAAAGGTTCCTCATTGCTTACTTATAATTACCTGTCTCTCTGTATGCCTATATCCGCGTGTGTGTGTGTGTGTGCGTGTGTGCGCTCGCAGATGGGCTTGCCGTAGCGCAGGCAGGCTGAGCTGTTATGCCCAGGCAGACACCTACATGAAAGTGAAGAGCTCTCAGAAGTGAAATCAGAACAGATGGTGTTTCAGAGAGCCTGTGCACCTTATTGTGTAAAACTAGCCTTAGGAACTTGTGCTTTGTGCAATGCGTCTATATTATATATGTATGCATTGGTAGTTTTTTTTTTTTTTCTCTGAGTGCCTTAACATTCGCTTTTGTTATGAGTTCATTGATTATTTTTCCCTTATAATATCGAGATGTTTTCATTCCTTGCTGTTTTTTTTTTTATTTTTTATTTTTTTATATAAGCTATGTTGTAATATTGCAGCAAAACGTACTTAACACAATTATATATTTGTTTACTATAGAACAGCTGATATAATATTATGTCCAGTGTATTATAAATTAAACTAACTGTGAAAAATGAGGCCGTTATTGACTCTCACATCAGTATTTTGTCTGAAATGGAATAGAAAAGAATAATATGCAAGCTCCTTAATGACATTTCAGTTGGACTTTTTTTGCTTTTTGTTCCTTCCATGCCAGTAAAGTCATAAAGCCGGCGTATTATATCATCTATTGCCTTTATTTGCTTAACTGTTCACAACACATAGCCTCATTTCAGGTTGTGTGCATCAGGTTAAGTGCATCTTGCAAGTTGTGTTTGCTTTTAGATTCTTAGTTCTGACCTTAATTAAGAAGAAAGACACAATTTTTAAACTTTCTGAAGAAAATGTAAGTGGTTTTTGTCAGTGCAAAACTTGCCACCAGAATGCAGAGGCAGTGCTATGTGGTTGCTAAGGTGTTTTGAATGTTTTATAGAATGATTTTAGCCAGTTTCTTGGTGGTTTGTGGTTTAGTTGTTAGAACATTAGGAAGTTAACTCGCTTATGTAATTTTGCATTTTAAAGGAGATGGATTCAGAGGCACAACTTTTTGTAGAGGGTTTTAGCATCCCGATAGCATGTTTTGGTGTTAGACTGTCAGTACGGTGAACTCAAAATTCATCCCATCTAAAGCCCAGCCTGCTTGTGTAACACATCTACTGGCTTCAACAATACAGTTCAAGATCATTTCTGTCAGAAAGGATCATCTACTGCAAAGTCCATATGCCCTTTCATTCATTCATTCATTCATTCATTCATGGAAATGTGATAGTTTTGTGAAATAAAAAGTTTGTTTGTTTAAATAATTATTAAATATTTATTTATTTATTTGTTTGTTCATTCATTTACTCATTCATTTATTCATTTATGGGAGTGTGGTAGTTTTGTAAAATAAAAGGTTTATGTATGCATGCATGTATGCATGTATGTATGTATGTATGTATGTATGTATGTATTTGTTTGTTTATTTATTTATTTAAATAGTTGCTTTCATGTTTATAATTATGTAATATTTAAATTATTTAAAGTTGTTTGTTTATTTTGTTATATAAATATTTTTTGTTTCTAAATTTGTTTGTTTGTTCATTTATTTATTTATTTAGCACTTTATTTTAACTTTTTTATTGTAATTCATTTAAAGTGTTTTTTTTAATTTGTTGTTTATTTTAACGGTTGTTTATTTATTTATTTATTTATTTAAATGGTTCTTTATTTTAACTTTTTATTGCAATTGATTTCAACTTATTTATTTATTTATTTATTTAAACAAATGTTTTGAATTAGAATTTTTGCATTCTGTCTCCATTATTTTTTTTAAATGTTATATATAAATGTTCAAGTAAAAAAAAAAAATAATAATAATTGATTAATATTAATATATATTATATTTTATTATATTATATAGATTTTTTTTTTAAATGTTTTTTTTTTTTTTTTTTTTTGTCCTCAACATTTTGTACTCTTCACTTAAAAGTAACCGTTGTGCAGATCAATCCACAGCTTGTTACTTCCTGTTTCTTTTGCTGCATAGTTTTCTTAAAAGTTTGTTTGTGCATGAGAGGCTGTAATTAATGAGGGGGAAGATATTTGACGGCTGATATCATGTGGAACGCCAAGACTTCAGGGTATAGCTCCTCGAAATTTGTACTTGTCATTTTCAATGTGACATCGACCACAGCAGGAAACACTCATTTTCATCTGATTATACCCCTGCTGTTTATTACTGTCTATAAACAATGCTCCATATTAAGGCATGATGACAGCTTTTAATATCTGCCGGAGAGGCTCCACCCCTTCTGAGAGCCCATGTCATATCATGTCAGAGGCTGACGTCTAGTGGGAGCCACTGAGCTTTGGTTGCTCTGTCACAGTAAGGTTATGTTTATGTCACACAGTAATGTAGAGCTGCAATTTGAAATGGTGTCAAGGGATTGTGGCTCAGAAACAGTGTGTAATGCAGTTACGATTACTAGCGACAGACAGGAAAAAGAAAAAAAAAAAACAAACAAAAAAAAAAGGGGTCAAGCGGTAGGGAGGAATTGGATGTGAGAGGTGTTCTGGGTGGGCCATGTGATTTCCTGCAGTAATTTGTCTTGATTGACAGCTCCATGGCATGTCGTAATAGGAAATTGATGATGCTCGCTTGCAGACGCCGTTGGCTGGTAATTGATTGAGATCTTCTGGTGTGCACAGATTGACATATGTTCCAATGAACGGTGATGTCCTTAATCGAGGGGGGTGTTTACTTTTGGGGATTCCTGTACCGTTTTCCTTTTAAGACTCGCAGATGCGTTTGTATGCGACTAATTGGTTTTCAGATCTGCAGGGTTGGAGAGGAGAGCCCCTCACTACAGATGTGTTTACTCAGGTAATCATCATTAGACACATGGGCGGCACTTCTTGCAGCTTTGTACATTTGTTTGAATTTACCGCTCAACAAATAAACTAGACTTTTCTAAAGAAATGCAACTCTGTGATGCTTGAATGGTTGCTAAGGTACTTTGCTTTATGGCTGATAAGGTGTTGTAGGTGGTTGCCAGGGTTTTGCTGCAGTATGTGGTTGCTAAAGTTTTTTTTTTGTTTGTTTGTTTTGTTTTAGTGCAGTGATGCATAGTTTGGTAAATTGTGATGGTGGTTGCCAGGGTGTTGCTATGTTGTTGTGAAGGTATTCAGATTGTTTTTTTAGAGTGTTCCTGTATGGTTTCTTATGGTTTTCTTAGGGGTTTTAGTGTGATGGTTCGATCGGCTTGTAAGTGTGGGTGGTTACCAGAACATTGCTATGTGGTTGCTAAGGTGTTTAAGTGCTTTAAGCAGGTTGCTAAATGGGTTGCAACCTGCGCAAACGCTGCAGAGTAAAACTATTCTTATACATGTTTAGGGCCATATGAAATCCGTTTTATTTTTTCCTCACATTCAGTGAGGCCCTATGAAATAGTTTTTTTTTTTTTTTTTTTTTTTTTTCAAATTCAGGTTTATTTTTACCAAATTGTGTTTTCCATTAATTTTCTGGATTCCATTTTAATAGTTTCATTAAATATTAATAATCAAAAGCTTCTCTAATTATTTAAATATATACTAAACGAAACCGTGCGTCTGCACCATTCATTCACACAGAGACACAAAGACCTTTCAGGATTCATATTTAAATGGTATTTTTGTAGCTTAATATTCACAGACACTAGTCCATATCTCATTTTGATTTAATTGTATTGACCTACTTTTGATATATCCATCCAAAATTTGGCAAATTCCGTGACATTCTGCATTAATTCTGTTTTTTATGATTTCTGGTTTCTGTTTTCTTTTTTTCTGGTTTTAGGATTTCACGATTCCGTCCGTGTTTTCTGCATTGCGGAAATTATAGGGCCCTACATGTTTCTGTCAGCCAGCAGAGCATTTGATTGTTCTCCATGAGGTCCTGTTGAGATGGACCGAGTGACGTAAGTTCAGGACACAGGCAGGACGGCGTGGTCTTTGTGGGATTAGGGCGCTCTGGGGCGTTCTGTCCTGGGGGTCTGTTCTGGTCTTTGATGTGAATCAGGACTCAGGTTCATCTCCCAGCAGGATAGAAGTCCACAGAAATAGACTGAGACATGAACACACCAGCACAGCAGTGAGTCATTCTCTGAATCATTGTTAGGATTTAATTTCATTCATATATTGTTTTCCATTAGTGCTGTTTGCTAAGGCAACTGAACATAATCTCATTTGACTTAGAAAGGCACATAGCAGTGCCCTAACAGAGAGAGACCAGCAACCTTTTGCTTCAAGCAAAATTTTCAGATGAGTCAGGCAGGCCGTTATAATTTAGAGAAGCTCCATTTGAAACGTGGTGGGAAGTGTGACTGCTGTCTCAGAGATCCTCCACTGCAGGTGTCTGGCCTCAGTCCCAATTGCCTGTAATGTGTTTAGAGCAGTCTGGCGATGGATTGGCATCTGTCCTGTGATAAAGCAGGTATGACCCACTCAACACCTTTCAATGAGCCTGAACATAGTGTTCCTTGAGACTGTCCATCTGAAGAGGTCAGTTTCATGTAATGGTGGTACTTCACCTATAGGCACTTTTATTATCTCAAAATTTTTACCATGCCTTCCTCATTAATTTTTGGTATACTGGATGTGGTTAACTGGTATGTGTAATATCTGAATCTCATTTCTAATAACCATATATTCTTGTCTTGCCAAGGCTAGCATTACCTATACATTTATTATTATTATTATTATTATTATTACTTTTATTATTATCGTTGTTGTTGTTGTTGTTGTTGTTGTAGACTTTTTGTGCCAGACCCAGAATCTCAAAAACATTTATTATTCATTTGTATACAACTCTGATGGTATAAACAGAGTGAAATAAATGTACACTATTTCAATGTTTGTAAAAAAATATGTTTTTTCCCCCAGTAATTACAACAATTGTAGTGTCATTTCTGCCCCAACACCTCCTTTTCTCTATCTAAAATAATAGTATACTTGTTTACCAAGATGACAACATTGTCAGAGAAGAACTTGAGATGAAATATGAAATGTAATATGCAGAAGAAAAATCAAAGTAAATATTTTATTTATTTATTTATTTCTTGTTTGGTTGTTTGTTTGTTTGTTTGTTTGTTTGTTTGTTTGTTTGTTTGTTTGTAATACTGCCAAAATTTGCAGAAAGTTTGAACTTATTATTTAACTCTGTGTGTTCAGTACTCAGGATACATAACATGCTAGCTATGAATTAGCCTCAAAAAGATGAAGTCTGCCATTTTATTCCAAAAATGTTTAAAATGCAATTTCTATTACACAATTCATAGCACATAATGCTACAAATGCATAATTTGAGATGTGGCAGAATTGACATTTGTTCATGACATTAGCTGTTGGACAAACTAGCAAAATTGTGAAAATCACAATATACAAAATTTTTATCAGTGTACACTCTCAGAAAAAAAAGATACAAAATCTGTCACTGGGGTGGTATCTTTTCAAAAGGTGCACTTCTGTACCTTATTTACCCCTAATGGGTACGCATTACTACCTTAAAGTTGCATATTAGCACTTTAAAAGCACATATGTGACCCTGGACCACAAAACCAGTCATAAGGGTCAATTTTTCAAAATTGAGATTTATACATCATCTGAAAGATGAATAAATAAGCTTTCCATTGATGTATGATTTGTTATGATAGGACAATATTTGGTCGAGATACAACTATTTGAAAATCTGGAATCTGACGGAGCAAAAAAGATCAAAATATTGAGAAAATCATTTTTAAAGTTGTCCAAATTAAGTTCTTAGCAATGCATATTACTAATCAAAAATTAAGTTTTGATATATTTACGGTAGGAAATTTACAAAATATCTTAATGGAACATGATCTTTACTTAATATCCTAATGATTTTTGGCATAAAAGAAAAATCAATCATTTTGACCCATACAATGTATTTTTGGCTATTGCTACAAATATACCCCAGCGACTTAAGACTGGTTTTGTGGTCCAGGGTCACATATTAGTACCTAAATGGTACATATTGGTATCTTTTCAAAAGTTACTTCCCCAGTAACAGCTTTTGTATGTTTTTTTTTCTGAGAGCATAGCTAAAGAAACACCCATAATATATACAGCTAAGAAGGATTTTCTGTTATCCAAGATGATACTGTAATGCCTCAGCTAATTTTGCTCTTTATTACTGCTGTCTATATGAGATGAGATGTCTTGACCAAACATCCTTCGTAATGGCCGCTCAGATAAGTGTGAGTATAAATAAAGCCTCTCTCTCGGCAGCAGCAGCCGCTGCAATGCCAGAGCTTGTTATAAAGCATGTCAGAGAGACAGTGGTGTAGAACCATTACAGAGACGCGCTCTAATTATAGACTCCGTCCTCAGCATATGATATAATACCGTTATGTCTGATTAGAGAAACTGTCAGTGGCGCTGAAGGCATCGCTCAGCACGACCCATTTTATCAGAACAGCAAAACGGCCACACACTTGTACTGCCGCTCTCGCTTTCTCATTGGCACTGTGCTTTTTAGTGAAGAGAGATGCCAAATAAATTATACAATGAAACAGTTTTTCAGACAAAAACAGACGACGACCTCAAATGCTTTCGTAACCTGTGTTCTCGTTCAATGCTAGTGACAGCCTGTCTTCCCAATCTGTCATTCCTAATGCAAGTTATCTGTTCCCCAACCTGTTTAAGGTGACATTCATCAGAATTTAGTATGCATTGATGTCTGTAATGTAAAGCTTTATGAAAACATGCTTACGTAAAATCCAGAGGTGCTCATTTTCTTCGCCGACCGTGCGACGAGTGGCGACCGCGTTTTCCGGGTTTGATTAGCACCTTGAATGCATGTTCCGCGATATTCAGTTGGCAGGATCAGAAATGATGAAATAAATGAGATTCCATTTGCTGGATAATTGAAACTGCCGAATTTGATTGATGTCTACTGGCGGTGGAAGTGGAGGAGCAGAATATGCATTGCAGAGTACAGTCAAAGAAAAAACGCACAACATAAGTTTTCTGCATCCACGAGTTTGCGTGCATTAAAAATTAACAACGTTCGGCTAATTGAACCAGCCGACCAAATATTTCCAAGCAGGAGTGCCTGCAGATCAGAGAGGTTTTATTGTATAAATGTCAGTAAACAAATAGAAATCACATCAGGTGTTTCATGATATTTTTTAAATTATTACCAGTTCAAAGACTCTAATGCTGAACTCTCACTGTGTTAATCTCTGTCTGTAGGGAGTTACGTTGATTATGACCGACACATGTGCTATACATCTCTTCTGTAAATGTCAATGCCCTTAGCTGGTTTGTGAGGCTGCCTATGTGTACATAAAGCAATTTAATCATTCAGTGAGTAAATGTTTGCAATGCGAGTGATTATTTTTGTTATGGCATTTATCCACTGGGGCTGATGGGTCAGTGATGTATTAGAGTGTCCATGATAAAGAAATTATGTGTGTATATATATATATATATATACAATTTTGTTAAAAATATATTTAAGAATTTTGTCTATTTAATGATTTTTTTTTTATGTATTTTGTGTTGTATTTTTTTTTTATCATTTTTGAATACATTAAATAGGACTAAATAAATAAAGTCAAGCTTCATTTAAAGTGGTGTAACTATCAAGAAAAACGTAAAATATTCAACTTTAATTTTATTTAAATAATTTTGTATCCCATTTTGAATACAAATCTTAATCATTGGTTTTAAATCATTACTTTTTGAACTTTAAGGTAAAAAGTATTTTTGCAGTGCATGACAATTTAGTGGAGCATTTTTTTGCTGTCACCATCCCCGTGGAACGGGGAGACGAGGAATTCACAAAACGAGAGTCTTTAATTTCCAACAGGGAAACACAGAGCACGGGCGAAGAAGACATTCAACAGCAGACGAGAAACATGGGGCAAAACACACTATAAATAGACAGACCTAATGAGGGGAAAATGAGGAACACCTGGAACTAATTACACAACAAGGATAGGAAACAGGAAAACCCAAATAAGGACATGGAAACACTGGGAGCACGTGGAAACGCAAGACACAGGGACAGAAGTCTGACAGTTACTCCCCCTTCCCCAAAGGCGCATCCCACGCCGTGCAGAGTTCGGGGACGGACGGCCTCCAGGGCGGCGCCCGTTCTGGGACCCATGGCGGAGCAGGGAGCTCGGGAGGCCATGGCGGATCAGGAGACTCGAGAGGCCATGGCGGGTCCAGGGACTTGGGGCACCATGGCAGATCAGGGGATTCGGGAGGCCATGGCGGATCAGGAGACTCGGGAGGCCAAGGCGGATCAGGGGACTCGGGAGGCCATGGCGGATCTGCCTCCACCCAAAAAAAAAAATACTTGGGGGAGCTTACAGGTCTTAATGGGGTATCAGGGCTGAACTGAGGATTAGGAGGAACAGGAGCCTTCACTGGACTTGACTCGGGAACAGGAGCCCATCCTGGGTTAACTCGGGAACAGGAGCCCTCCGTGGGCTTGACTCGGGAACAGGAACCCATCCTGGGCATGACTCTGGAGTAGGAGCCCATTTTGGGCTCGACTCGGGAACAGGAGCCCATCTTGGGCTTAATTCGGGAACAGGGATGCGCTTACGTGGAGCTGGCACTGGAGCGTGCTTCAGGCTGGAGCCGACTCTGGAGCGAACTTTCGTGGAGCACAAACTTTTCGTGGGGGTGGGGGCGCTCTGGAGGGCGCTTGACTTCCCCGCGGCTGGTGGTGGGCTTGAATGAGCCGTGGATGGCGGCGGGCTTGCCACAGGAACTGCCGGCATTTCTGGGCTGAGGACAGAGACGGTGCTGGGAAGAGATGGGTGGTCGGAACATTTGGTCGGGTATGCGGAGGGTCCTGGCGAGGGGGGGAGCTGGTGAGACCCGGTGGTTTTCGGGAGGGAGTGGATGATGATCGCTCCGAACCTCTTCTACTTCGAGGCTTAAACCATTTAAATTGAGGACATAATTAACCAACTCGATCAGGGATATCTGTATGTGGGGAGATCGCAGCTGATTAAGTCATCATCCAGCCCCAGCCGAAAACAGACAGAGAGGCGTCGAGCCAGCTCACCTGGTTAGAGAGCTCTTCCACATACCTTACCAACTCCCGACCACCCTGGTGCAGACACCCAAGCCTGTCTTCAGCCATTGTCATCTTGTTACGGTCCACTGTTCTGTCACCATCCTCGTGGAACGGGGAAACGTGGAGACAAGGAATTCACAAAACGAAAGTCTTTAATTTCCAACAGGGAAACACAGAGCACGGGCAAGGAAGACATTCAACAGCGGACGGGAAACATGGGGCAGAACACACTATAAATAGACAGACCTAAGGAGGGGAAAACGAGGAACACCTGGAACTAATTACACATAACAAGGACAGGAAACAGGAAAACCCAAATAAGGACATGGAAACACTGGGAGCACGTGGAAACACAAGACACAGGAACAGAAGTCTGACATTTGTGTTTATTTTAGTAATTTTGTCCATTTAATGATTTTTTTTTTAAAGTAAATTCTTTTCTTTTTTTTTAAATAACTTTTTGATCCATTGTTCCTGATGCTGAACCGTCAGTATTAAATTTAATTTAATGTGTCATTAATATTAAGCAAAAAATAAGATTATTTAATAAATAATATTTTCGTCATGGTTAATACATATGTGTATCTACATCTTGGTAACTTTTAAATTATTATGCTTTTTAAAGTGGAGCATTTAGTGGAGCATTTTTTTGTGTTTATTTCAGTAATATTGTCCATTTAATGATTTTTATTTTTTATTAAATATATTTTGTATTCTACTTGTAATGAACTTTTGACTCATTGACCCTTATGCTGAACCTTCAGTATTACATTTCATTTAATGTGGTGCAACTATCAAGTAAAAAGTATGTTTATTTAATAAATAATAAAATTTTCGTCACGTTGAATACATGTGAGTACCAACTTCTGAATCATTTTTTAAAATTATTATGCTTTTTAAAGCAATTTTTCAAGGTAAAACATCCATGTAATGAGCGTTTTTGAATAAATTAATAGATAGGACAAAAAAATAAACATCATTGACCCTGATGCTGGACTTTCAGTGTTATGAGTAATGAGGTTCCCAGTCTTTTACTCTTCTGCACCTGAGCTTATTTCGCTTTAAGTGCTGTGTTTTTAAAGTGCTTCCATCAGCAGGAAGCTAAACTACTCTTCTGCCAGTAAACAACAGCGCCAAATGGTTCCTTGGTCTGAAACAGGCAATAACACCGTTAGCGGTGACCTCCTGCTCTGCAGTGTTGAGATTTATAGCACTCGGGAGCCCGATTTCACCTTTCAGACCCCAGTGCTAGAAAACAGCACAGAAAACACTGGGAATTCTGGGCCGGAATGATGCTCAGTGGTGCTCATAGAGGGAAATCTTCACTGCGCGACCAGATTGAAAGTCTAGTACCCTGTTCTCTTCATCACCGGCTTATTATGGCGAAGAGGCTCGCAGCCTGTCCTTCAGGAGTGCTTGGAGTCAGACATGGCCTCTAAAAATCTCAGTGGCCCATGGAGGGTGCTCAGATCTGGGGAGAGCGAGTCGGGATATCTGGATGCTGTGGTTTCTACACTCAGCCATCCCTGGTGGTTTGGCAGTGCACTCAATTCACTGTTGTAGATGAGATGTTCTCTCGCTGTGTGTTCTTACCCCCAGAGGGGTCCAGATACTGAGCTTGCAAAGCTGGATGCGTTTATTTTTTAAGCTTCTTGTGCTGGATACAGAGGGCAGTTTTCGCAAATGTAATTTTAGTTAACTGTGTTTTTGTATTGCTTCAACTTTTAGTGTAGGATTAGTTCATCCAAATGTACAAATTTGATTATTTACTCACCCTCATGCAATGCAATGCAATGCAACGCATTGCATGCAATGCTAAACCCCTAAACCTCATATTTGTTAGCCTGCTATACTACATTGTTGGTGAAAAATCAGAAGAATTTGCATTAGCAATGAATGTATAATACATGAATGAGAATGGATGTAGACTAACAATATGTTCATTATTGTTGAGCCTTTTATAGTGGTTTCTAATGACAATTATTCATTTCCAGGTGTACTGAAACCAGTATGTTATGCAATATTTTTTCCCCTCTCTCTTTTGTGCTACCCTGCTTGATGTCTCCTGCTCCTGAGCAGGCCTGATATGAGAGCAGCATAAGAAAAAAAAAAAATGATTACATACACACAGTCGCCTCTTTTACGGCTGTCAGGAATCAGAAAAAAGCATTGGGCCCACTATGTTTGATTTGCCTGCTTCCTGTGACGCTCAAGGCTTTCTGCAATAATCAGATTGTCTTTTGTAGTGTCTGTGAGCAAGATTACGAATGTGAGGTCTGGAGTGTTTTGTGTGTGAAGACTGAGTTTTGAGGTGAGTAGCTATGAGCAGTAAATCTCTCAGAGGTCTGCTGATCTTTCGACCAGGTCAGGAAAGGCGCTGAGCGGTAAACAAAGAGTCCAGATCTGAGAGCAGATTCACTGCCTCCAGCAGAACTGATTCCTGAGCGGAAGGCAATTACTATAAAACATCTGATTTCACAGGAGAGCCCGTTCTGAGACGTTTATGTGTAACCTTTAATTTATCCAGAAGAAACGCAAAGAAATGGTGGGTGAGAGAGTGCACTGGACCGAAAGAAAATACAATATCAAAGGATTTTTTAAAGGAATTTACCACAAAATGACAGTTGTTTAGATGGAATTGCTTGTGATCATATTTTATGACTCAAGCCTCAAATTTGTATAACAGCAGAAATTACTCAGGCATTAATCATTAGCACTATTCTGTGAAACGTTTAACGCTAATGAAGTTCATAATTAAGAAACAGTATGCCTGCAGACAAATGTGCTCAAGCTGAAAGACAACTGTCAAGTTTTTATTATAAAAGTTGTCATTCATAATTGTGATAATGTTAAGACTTTGAAGTATCTCACAGATAATGCTTACATTGAGCATGCAGACAGACTCCAAACATTTAATAGAATTTGTTACTGAAAATATACACACAAAGTGGCTTTTATATTCTTTTTTTATGTGAACATCTACATTTGTGAGATTCATTCCATTTGAATAGTTTTGTATTAATACAGTAAAATATAGTGTTTAGTTTGAAGTGAAAAAGTAAAATTAGACCTTTGGGGTAAGATGCACCATTCAGAACAAAAGCAGGGACATGTTTTAGCTTTTATTTTTATTTTAGTACTGGGCAACGATTAATCGCATCCAAAATAAATGTTTTTGTCTACATAAAATATGTGTGTGTACTGTGCATATTTATTATGTATATATAAATACACACACACACACACACATGCATGTATATATATTTAAGAAAAATATGTTATGTTTATATGTTAAATGTATTTATATATAATATAAATTATATGAATATAAATATATACATGTAAATGCATGTAAATATGTTCTAAATATATACTGTATGTGTGCATCTTTATATATACATAATAAATATACACAGTACACACATTATATAAATAAAAAAAATATTTTTTTTTTTGATGTGATTAATCATTGTTCAGCACTACTAATTATTATTATAATTTACGGAATTATAATTATTCCATTTATTCATAGTCTTTACCATTTAAAAGTTGAAAGAATGTATGAAATGTGATCAACAGGGCTGCATTTATTTGATTAAAACTGCAGTAAAGCATTAATACTGTGAAATATTAATACAATTTAAAATTGTTTTATATTTTAATATCTTCTGAAATGTAATTTATTCCTGTGATGCAAACCTGAGTTTTCAGCAGCCATTACTACAGTCTTTAGTGTCATGTGATCCTTCGGAAATCATTCTAATATGCTGATTTGCTGTTCAAGAAGCATTTCTTACTTTTATCAATGCATTTTTTCAGGTTCAAAAGAACAGCATTTGTTTAAAATATATATTTTTTGTAACATTGTAAAAGTCCTTACTGTCTCTTTTGATACATTTAATGCATCCTTGTTGAATAAAAGTTTGAAAAAAAAAAAAACTGACCCCAGATTGCTGACCCCACACCCCATATACTTTAAATTATGATTAAAACCTTAACCTAAGTATTAAACCTTAAATATTAAACTTATTCCAGCGGGTTTTGCACTACACACTATTCACATTTCCTCAGAAAATGTAAAAATAATAACCTATAACTCATTTGCACAGCATATTATACAGTGCCACCCTGTGCGAAAGATGCACTCTGGGTTATTGGAGACACGCGCTCACAGATTCAACGCCACTAACAGGTGATGAAAGACAGAAGCTAATTTGCAAATGTAAATGAATGCAGATCAGAACAAAAGAAAAGAACATGATGCATTTTCTATTCCAGTAATACTCGAGCATCTACAGGTGCCAATGAAGTGTGTTTATGTGTGTGTGTACCTGTGTGTGCGGCACCTCTGGCCTGTGTGTGCGTCTGGGCAGATGAGTTTTGTATCTGTAATTAGAAAAGCAAATGACCCTGATTAACCTTCGACCCCGGCAGATTGGGGTCATCAGATAAAAGCTACAGAATAAAGCTGCGTGGAGAGTTCAGGGCAACACAGCTCTCTGAGCTTCCACCTTTTATTCATTGTGGAAAGTTTTCTAAGGCTCCCCGACCTCCTCCGATCTGGTTTGCTTTCACTGGTCCTCTGAGTATCCTGAAAAGAGCAGCACACACTTTAAAGCCTTTCCGTGTCATTATTTCTTTTATTCTTCCTTTCTATCTCTGATGCACCATCTTATCTAGCCCCCATGTGCTTTATAGGGAATCGAAAAAGGAAGCTTGTTGTTTGGCTTGTAAATAAGCCCCTTACAAGAGCACTGTGGGGAGAGATGGGAGGGCGGCAGGGCCACGTGGCTCCGTAACTTGATCTGGATAGAATAAATCGCTGCAGAACAAGACAAATGGCCTTTACATCGATGGCTGGGGAGAGTACACTGTGATTGGAAGAGAAAGAAAGAGCCGGGAGGATGCGGGAGAGAAATTTCACATTTCACTCCAACTTTCAGCATAACAAAAGGAGGCCAGACAGAGCATTTTTACATAGTTGCCCAGTGAGTCTTTGTATTATGACAAAATGTGTTATGATTTTGCTGTTTTGTACTTTTTGTTGCAAAT
Source organism: Spinibarbus caldwelli (assembly GCA_039654775.1). Taxonomy (NCBI): domain Eukaryota; kingdom Metazoa; phylum Chordata; class Actinopteri; order Cypriniformes; family Cyprinidae; genus Spinibarbus; species Spinibarbus caldwelli. The sequence continues at coordinate 13,688,600 of CM077266.1, read as the reverse complement.
GTATACAAGACTAGCTGTGATGCCAGGGTCAAATACATCCATCTGAGGCATATTTATCTCAAGTGACTAAAATGTCCATTCCTGGGCATTTTCTCATTCAACTTTATGAGGTGCATTCTGGGATGCTTTTACACTGCATTGAAGTAAATTTAAAATGTCAATCAAAAATAATAATAAGCATTATTATTTTATTTATTTGCTTTAAAAAAAAAAAAACACTTAAAAATTGGTTTTATCCATTTAGCAAATACTTTTATCCTTTTCAAGTTACAAATTAATCTGGATTTACCCAATCTCATGAGAAAACTATTTTACAAGATGGCGATTTGTATAAATTTGCATAATTTAATTCATACAAAAACCCTTTTTTTAGGGGAAAAAAATGAAGGTCCACCCTTAAATCTAACAATCAGTTTGGCGTAAGCAATTTTTACAAAAACTTACAAATGAGATCATCCAAAATCATACAAATTTGCCACCAATTCATCAAAACTGTAATGAATTGCCATGACAGTATGTTGAATTTGATAGTTCAGGGAACAATCAAACAAATAAAAGCAATCAAGTATTATTATTTTGTAATATTTGTTGTATGTGCCTAACATTTTAAACAAGAATTCAAGGTTTAAATGTTAATGTGTTTGTCAGTTCAAAAAGTTATTCATTGTTTTACAGTTAAATTTGTTACTGTATTTTTAAACATGAATTAAATTTTAATTTAAATAATGTTTTGGAAGGATATTTATGAGCATTTTTACTTTTAATTTATATTAATTGGTAACACTTTACAATGTATCATTTATTAACATTAGTTAATGTATTAACTAACATTAACAAACAATGAACAATGCATTTATTACACTATGTATTCATTTTTGTTAATGTTAGTTAATGAAAAGTTGTTCATTGCTTATTCATGTTAGTTCACAATGCATTCGCTAATGTCAACAAAAACAACTTGTCATTTTAATAATGCATTAATAAATAACGAAATTAACATTAACTAAGATTAATAAATGCTGTAGAAGTATTGTTCATACTTAGTTCATGTTTACTAATGTTGTTAACTAATGTTAACTAATGAACCTTATTGTAAAGTGTTACCTATTCATTTATTAAATATACATTACATTTATACAATTTAAATTTATTATTAAAAAAATAATTATCTGTCATTTCATTTCTGCGTGTTATTCTGCCCATTTGTTGGCTGCGTTTGTCTCAGTATCCCCTTCACCTCATTTAGTTTTGTAAAGAAGTTCTTGCATAGTCATGTAAGGTTCAAAAAGATCATGAGACTCGTCAGTTCACATGTGTCCAAATCCAAATGTTCAGCTGCTAGGGTATCTGTAAAGTTGTCATATCAGAGTGCTGATTGGGTACACTTCATTTTTTGGTGTCCTTGTTACAGTGTAATTATACATTTAAGTACCGAGTAATTTCAATTAACTACATGTACTTACTATATGGTTAGGTTTAGGATTAGGGTTTGGTTTAGGGTTACTTACATACAATTTTGCATAATTCATTGTTATTATAATAGTAAGTACATGTAATATGTCACAAGGACACCTTAAAATAAAGTGTAACCTGCTGATTTTGTCTTATTAGTGAAAGAGAATGACAAGTAGAGTGTGTTTGCATGATTGCATGATATGTCCTGAATCTTTTGACATGTCTAAGCACCATCAACAAGCTGCCAGTGGTGAAATCCACTCTTGTGTACCGCAGTGGCTCAGTGAGAAGTGTAGTCCTGTGAAATAGCTGATAATGGTTTTGCATTCTTGTTGTTGTTATCAGTTTCAGTAGCTTAATGAAGAAAAAAAAATATCCCACAGCCATAAGACAGCAAGCTGAGATATCACTCACAATGTAACTAAGCAACAGAAGTGTGTATGTGTGTTTTGGCAATGGGACAGTGCAGCGTTGCACACTGATTCAGTCATTTTCGGCTTTGCAGACTCTGATATGTCTCCGTCTGTTCTGTCAACATTGACTTGAATGCTGATCTCTCAGTGGCTGGTCTTTACTTCGGCAGGACACAGAGCCACACAGAATCCGATGTTAACCAGCTCAGCATTTTCAGTAGCCACTTTAGATGAGAGCTCTGCGTTGTTGTTTTGTATAAAGCATTTATAAATTATTGTCCGTTTCAAGTTAAAAGTTAAATTGGACCAACTCAGTCTCATACAAAATTTTACAAGTTGGTATACCAAGTTGGTGATATTGTATGATTTGATTTGATTTGATTTGATTTGTACAAAAAGTACACTTAGGAGAATAATTAAAAAAAAAAACCTTAAAGTCCGTGTAAAGTAAATTCTGAGAATTGTTTGTAAACACATTATAAATGTTAGAAATGCATTGCTGAAACATGTTACAAAGACTGTGAACTATATAGTACTTAATTGTGGAGTTATACCATTAAACAGTTTTTCACCATTTTCGTGATCAGGATTTTTTGGGCGGGGCTAAATCGGGACTCAATGACGCAATGGAACCACCGAGCACCGCCCCTCCCGCAACACTATAAGAGCTGTGTTCGACTTGAAGCAGCACTGACTGCACAGACTGATCGTTGTGTGACATCAAAGTACAGTGAGAGCTATAGAGAGCAGACGCTCCTTATGCTTTCGAATCGCTCTCGTGGTGTTTTGATGTCAAACACTGATCGTTCTGCGCAGTGCTGCTTCAAGTTGAACACACCTAATAACTAGAACGCATAAGCATCAGTGGTTCATCCGCTCAATCGCGAGTTACTGTTATTACCATTAGTTACTACAGCCTACAGTTTGCTATCTAGCTATGCCTTCGTCACGTTAATACGTGGTTGCGATAATTTACAAAACAACTGAGCTCGGTCCCCTTATTAAAATTAAGCTGCTAGAGGAAGACAGTTGAGAGAGATGGCAGCTTTGCCGCGAGTGGGCGTGGTTTCAGCGCCGTCAGCAGAGACGCCCCCAGCGTTTGAGAACAGAGAATACGGCTTATTTTTTCATGATTTTAATACCTTATTTTATTTATTTCTCGTTTTTTTTAGCATTCAAATTTGGCTGGGTGGTTAATAACACATTTTTCTGTGGTGTGACAAACTCAGAACACACAGTTAATATTGACTTTACACAGACTTTAAGCATTCAAACCTCAATGAGGCAGATTGTACAAAATTGCGCAAATTTGTCACAAATTTGCCAACAAAAATATAGTTATATATTGCCATGAGACTGTGTTGAATTGGACAGTCCCATATGAGAACAGCCAATAAAAAGCTTAAAATGCATTAATAATGTATTATTTTGTTAGATATATTTAAATATCACATTTTTAAATGTGTGTTTGCTTCGAAAAGTGATTTATTACTTTTTTTAATTTGCAGTTAGTTACATTTGCAACTAGGGTTCTCGCGATTCGTCGATTTTATTCTATTCGATTTTTAAAAATCCTCGACTTCATTTTGTTTGCGTCAACTAACCGGCAAAATACCAGAAGTGGCGCAATTCACGGACGAGAATCCATAAAACACATTATTAGACTATTTTCCAAGGCTGCATGATTTATTAAACCCATTTAAAAATCATAATTAAGCATAATTGTGAATTCATAAACGCTACGATTTAATTAAATAATTATATGCGATGCAGTTCTAATACAGTATATGCGCTTTAATTATTTACATGCGTGTATGTAACGTTACGTGCGTCACACAGCGGCTCCGTTCACAGTAGTTCCACAGAAACTTATAATTTACATGTATGGAGCGTCTCGAACTACATCTCTGCGTGTTGTTGTGAGTTTGGTTGATAACCAGTGGTCGATTTGTGTTTTTGTGCTGGCACCTTGGCTGATTTAGGTCTGTCATGGATAAATAAATATGACAATAAAAACGACGTGTTTTTTTTTTTTTTTTTTTCTCTCTCTAAGTCGGATAATGTCAGCTCTCCTACAGTCACACATACATTATGTCAGGAGAATGTCTTTAAGTTCTAATCAAGGAAAAATAATACCTTCTGTTGTCTTTTTTTTCCCTTTTTTTTTTTAAAGAACTTCCAAATTTGCGCTTGAACCATTTTGCGCGTGAAATGAGGAAATTGCTTCTGCTTGTGCGCAGTTTGTTACAGTACCGAGTTCTGATTGGCCTATCGCCGTTATTTAGTTCATAAATGATCATAAGTAGATAATTTTAACATTGCATGTGCATGATAAGTTTTACGTAATGCACAAAATTAATAATCCAAAGGGGATAGTAAAGGAGGATGGTGGTTTTACAGAGGGGATGCTTTTTGTCATTTTTTTCGACCAGGGGGATGCCATCCCCCCGGATCCCCCCTCAATTCGAGCCCTGATTATAACGTTCATCTGGGAACGCAATGTGCATCATTTAATCAGATTTGTAAGGTAAATCATTTATAAATCTACGCAAACACAGGCGAATACATCGCGGTTTCAAAATAAAGGTTCAAACCCTCACTCTGAGTTTACACGTTTTAATGTCCACATATTCATTTAATTACAGCGGCTATAGCATTTATGTCCTAAAGAAATGGCCAAATATTAAAGATTAAGTGGACATTTGAATTAAATGGTGTTTGGTCAATATTAAACAAGGATTAGATCGCACAGTAATGTGTAAAAAAAATCGTCAGGCCGTTGGCGCCCCCTGTAATGCGTCATGTACATTAGCAGCTCTATTGTTTATAATACATCATGTATTTTAACAGTTTTGTTCAATAAAACCATATGATTTCTTGCTGTTGATACTTTATTTGAACTAATTATTATTGCCTCATTGCTATTATATATGTATTTTAAGTAATTTTAAAGGCTATTGTTCACTTACATCTATTTTTATTACCACAAAAAAATGAATTATAATTATAGGGCCCTATGAAATCCGTTTTATTTCCAAATTCAGTTTTTTCCATTTTCATTTTTCTATACTCTGTTTTAATGGTTAAATTAAATTTTATTAATCAAAAAGCCTGTCTAATTAATTTGAGTTTTACAGTTTTATCTTTACCAAATTCTGTTTTCCATTATTTTCTGGATTCCATTTGAATGGTTCCATTACATTTTAATAATCAAAAACATCTCCAATCAATTGATTTTATAAAAAAAAAAAAAAAAAAAAACCTTTTCTTTTTTACTTTTTTTTTTTTCTCAGAAATACTGCACATTTACATTTTTATCCTAAATAAATTCTGGTAAATAATATTTCTGGTAAATACTCCTTTAAAAAGTGTGTTTTGATTATAATTTTATTAGTAGTAGATTAGAACTTGTGGACATGTTGTCATTCTTACACTATAATACTGAACTTTGATTTCAGTGATTTGGACTATGAGATTGACACTTGCTTCTTGCACTCTAAATTTTGCACTTTACTTTTGCTTTAAGAAAAGGATTTCATAGAAATTTGGATTTCATTTGGTTTAATAAAATATAGTTTAATAAAATATTCTTAAGTAAAATTGTTGATTTTTTTTGTGGGAAATTAATCGTTTAGATTAACTGATTAATCGATAAATTAGTCGATAGATTAATCAAAATAAAAATAGTCGTTAGTGGCAGCCCTATTTGCAACTATATTTTTGAACATTTTAAAAATGAATTTAAATAGACCTACTGCATTTATTTCTCATTTTGAAAAGAGATTTATATACATTTCATATTTTTCTATTCATAAATTGATACCTCTCCACTGTAAGTCTACACTGAAGAAAAAAAATAGTAACACTTTTCACTTGACTAGTAAATTTCACAATTAATTACAAAGAAATAGCAAGTAGCACATTTAAAGGCACAATATTTAAGTTTTCACCACTATAGGGTGCACATTCAAAACAAACAAAGAAACAAAGGCGTAGTTTGATGATGCCGTGACTGAGTGTGGAATCATGGGATTTGTTGTCTTCATCCCCACAGTCGATGCAATCCGACGGGACTTGGGCAGAAGTCATGTTCATGGATGAGCTAACGTATTAAAGATTTATTAACGTCGTAATATGAAGTAGGGTGAGGCTGAAAGCCGTCGAAGCGAAATGAGGCCGCTGAAGCAATTGCTAATGAGAGATGAGAGTGACACACGGCTCGAAAGCAGCTGAGCTTTTATTATACCACAGTCGACCGCTTCCGCTCCTTCTGGTCGTGCACATGTGGGGTAAAGTAGTGCTGTTTTATCATACTGTACATTTGAAAGTTCTGTTATAATGCTACTCTGTGCGTTCATCACCTGTCTAATAAAAAACATGTTAAAGCATCTTTGGTGATGCTTTAATATCCATGTTTCCTACAAAAATGTTCCATGTTTTCTACAAAACAAAACTGGAAATCGGGGGTGTATGACGTCATTGGCAGGCGACATAATGACCAGGGACGAGCCACTATTTAAAATGACTATTTCTCTGGATTTAAACATTCTTCGAAACATTTGAGATAATGTAAGTACACAAATCAGCAAAATATAACTCTGTTCTAGTGATTTTTGGATATTTAAACAAAAAAAAAAATCTTACATATTGTGCCTTTAATAAAATGTGAAACTTTGAAGTATAAAAACTGACATATTGTCTTGTAAAATATGTTCGATGAACTTTATTTACAAGTTTTAAAAATATTTTTTAGAGCACACACAAAATAAATAAATAAATTCTACTACACACTCTAGTTGACATTTACATCATTAGTTTTCTATAGTTTATCAGACCAGCATATTAAAGTTGATCTGGGATCAGTTGTGCTCCTCAGGGAAGGATTTGGGGACTTATAATTCCATTAGAGTTCTTTATGTCTTGTTGTTGACTCTCCGTGGCTTTTCTGTAGTGTTGAGGCTTACCTTATCTTCATATTATCCATTTGCCTTCATCATTAGAGCTGTTGATGCCAATGAATTTTCCCCTACAGATGTGAAGTTAATTGCATTGTTATTCAGCTGCCTACGTGATTTTTTCCTTACACAGAGCTGTCGCATTAAAAGATGCATAATTCCATATCTGCATTCTGCTTTTATTTATTTTTTTTTTTCATCATTGCTATTTCTGTTGAGCTTAATTAGTAAGGTTGTTTTATTATATTTTAATTTGGTGAAAACAGAAAACAGTCTGAAGCAGGATTCGAACCCTGACTCTCATATGAGCACCACAGCTTAACATACAAAGCCACGGTTCTGTTGTTTTTCCTCTTACTTTCTGTCCTCATTTCACCTGTGGAAGAAAAGAAAGGCATCCTGTTTACCTCTCCATGAGCCCTACCAGCACTATAATGATAAATCATGTCCAAAACAGACTGAACTGTATTTGCATTCAGTTTCTGTCTGCTGTTCAAAGCCACAGATGGAGAAGCAAATTGTTTATTTTCTACTATACATCCCCCCTTTTTTTTCCTGTCTTTGTCTAGCACTCTGAACCCTCTAAACAATCCGCACAGATACACATATTGGCAGGCGTCTGATTCAGTGTGGCATGCATCACCCCTCTCTTTCTGCCCGTTATAGCCCTTTACTGATGAGTTTCATCATGGCGAATGGATTTCCTTCAGGATGCGGGTCTCTGTTGTCGTCTCTCAATGCAGAAAGACATATGGGTGTCCTACAGTGGGTGTGCAGGCATTCGCAGGCTGGCACGCAGCCAGTTTTGTGGGTACCGTGCAGCACAGACTCTATCAAACCTCTGTAGTGTTGCATTGTCCAGTGAAGGCCTGTAGCTGTCAGACAAGCTGTTTCAGTGTGTGTGTGAGGTGCTTTGGGACACGGCTGTGTACATTGGCTGCTGGACAGCTTGGCACTAAACCACATCCATCTTCCTCAGAGTCATCACCTCAGACAGCTGTTTAAAATTGAGTATGTACACCGAGGAGAGGAGAACCTGTACACATATACAAACAAGCACACACACACGCACGCACACACATTTGCACATGGCTCAATCACAAAGACACACACATACACAAACAATCACTGGTGACTTTATCATGCAAACTCATATAAGCAAACATACAGTCTGGTTTATGCTCATAAATAACCAAAAACAGACAGATCAATATTTACTGAACTCACATTGATATTATTTGACATATATCTTGATATTGAAAACTAGATTGAAATATTAATCTGGTTTTAAATGATTTTTGCTATTTTAATTTATATGTGTCAATATAGGAACTGATTAAATCAAATTAATTAAGCATACAAATTGTAATTTTTGCTACTAAAATTTCATACAGAGACACTATTAAAACATCTGTTTCAACACTCATATATTTATAAATTGCGAAACATGGAAGGACTGTGAAACTGATCTAATGGCGTGCTGTTTAGGCCAAACTTCAGCCAAATAACAAGGTCTGGAAAATCACTACAATATTGATGATATTGCTTAATTTTGTATTGCTTGCAAACTCTATATTTGATTTATTGCCCAGTTCTAGAAGCACTCACACATATATACTGACCTTGCCTATAAACACTGGGCCAAATGACTGTCACCTGTTTGACTGTATGCGGGTGTTTTGAATCTCTCTGAGGATATTTACGTGTGTAAATGCATGCCAAGCTTTCCAATCTGCTGTGTGAAAGTGCTAACTCTGCCAGGAAGAGGATATTTCCCCTGGCATCGGGACGAGGCTCAGATTAGTTACAGCAGATAAATCTGAAATAAACTGTTTAGTTTCTTCCACCTTTCCTGCAGATTTGGACTGGATTTTAACTTGTGAACTGCAGTTCACAAATTCTATCAGTTGGTGGCACCTTTTTTCTCACTAATACATTCATTATTTAAGGTTCCAATGGCAATCTTTTAAAAATATATATGTATGTACTGTACATGTTCTCAATAAAATAATCACTACCACAATTTTCAAGACTTATAGCTGGTTTCCAGGGCATTGCCGTTAGATTGCTGAGTGTTCTGGCAAGTAGTTGTGAGAGTTTCTAAGGGGTATCTGCAGTGTTCTGGAAGGCTGCTATGTTGTTGCTAAGTGGTTTTCAGGGTATTCTGGATGGTTGCTAGGTCATTGCTCAGTGATTACTGGTGTTCTGGGTGATTGCTTATGTATTGGGTGATTGTGAGGGTGTTCTCAGTGGTTACTAGGCTGTTTCTAAGTGATTGCTAAGGTATTCTCAGTTTACTTGTGTTTTGGGTGATAATGAGGGTGTTCTGGGTCATTTCTAGTGTTTTGGGTGGTTTTGAGGCTGTTCTGGGTGGTTTCTAGGTTGTTTCTAAGTGATTGCTAGGGTATTCTGGGTGTTTGTTTATGTTTTGGGAGATTTTGAGGGTGTTCTGTGTAATTTTTTTTTAATGTTCTTTGAGATTTTGAGGGTGTTCTCAGTGGTTGCTATGTTGTTTCTACGTGAATGCTAAGGAATTGCTTGACGTTTGCTTGTGTTTTGGGTGATTATGGGTGTTCTGGGTAATTTGTAATGTTTTGGGAGATTTTGAGGGTGTTCTGGGTGGTTCTTAGTTTGTTTTTAAGTAATTGCTAAGGTATTCTGGGCGTTTGCTTGTGTTTTGGGTGATTTTGAGTCCTATATAATCTTGTAATATTCTGGGAGATTTTGAAGGTGTTCTGTGTGGTTTCTAGATTGTTTCTAAAGTGATTGCTAGGGTATTCTGGGCATTTGCTTGTGTTTTGGGTGATTGTGAAGGTGTGCTGGGTAATTTCTAGTGTTTGGGGGGATTTTGAGGGTGTTCTGGGTTGTTTCTAGGTTGTTTCAAAGTGATTGTTAGGGTTTTCTGGAGGTTAGCTTGTGTTTTTGGGTGATTGTGAGAGTTTTCTGGGTGGTTGCTAGGGCATTCTGGGTGGTAACTAATGGTTGCTCATGTTTGCTCATGTTTTGTGTTATTTTGAAGGTGTTCTCAGTGGTTGGTAGGTTGTTTCTAAGTGATTTCTAGAGTATGATTGGCGTTTGCTTGAGTTTGGGTGATATTGAGGGTGTTCTGTGTAATCTTCTAGGAGATTTTGAGGGTGTTCTGGGTGGTTTCTATGTTGTTTCTAAGTGATTGCTATGGTATTCTGGACGTTTGCTTGTGTTTTGGGTGATTGTGAGGGTGTTCTGGGTCATTTCTAGTGTTTTGGGAGGTTTGGGTGTGCTGGGTGGTTTCTAGGACATTCTGGGTGAATAATAATGTTTTGGGTGATTGTGAGGGTGTTTGGGGTAATTACTAGTGTTTTGGGAGATTTTGAGGGTGTTCTGGGTGGTTGCTAAGTTGTTTCTAAGTGATTGCTAGGGTATGATTGGTGTTTGCTTGAGTTTGGGTGATATTGAGGGTGTTCTGTGTAATCTTCTAGGAGATTTTGAGGGTGTTCTGGGTGGTTTCTAGGTTGTTTCTAAGTGATTGCTATGGTATTCTGGACATTTGCTTGTGTTTTGGGTGATTGTGAGGGTGTTCAGAGTCATTTCTAGTGTTTTGGGAGGTTTGAGGGTGTGCTGGGTGGTTTCTAGGACATTCTGGGTGAATACTAATGTTCTGGGTGGTTACTAGGGCATTCTGGGTGATTGCTCATGTTTTGGGTGATTTTGAGGGTGTTCTCGGTGGTTGCTAGACTACTGCTAAGTGATTGTTACGCTATTCTGGGTGATTGCTTGCGTTTTGGGTGATTGTGAGGGTATTCTGGGTGATTACTAGTGTTTAAGGTGGTTTTGAAGGATGTCCTAGGTAGTTGCTAGGTCATTGCTAAGTGATTGAGGGTGTTCTGGATGGTTTTTAGGACGTCTGCCTTTAGTGCCACTAATTACCAAATTGCAGTTCATTGTTATTTTTTTAGGGTCATTTGGTCAATTTAATCTAAGAACCTTTAAATATGAATATGTAAACATCAGGACTGTCGCATTAAAAGGTATCAAGATCTCAGACGATGCTGATTCTATGTTCTGGATGCATGCATTGTGTGGTATTATGATGATAACAGAATTAACAGAGGAGGGCTCAGCCAAAATTGTTTTGTGTCAGTAGATGAGATTATCAGAGCCAAGAGATCAGGAATTTCCCAGATTAAAGAGTTTACATTCAAGACTTTTCCATCCTCTTGTGCTGGCAGTGGATGACAGCATGGTGAAGCTTTTAGTTTCATGATACTGTGGTTTGATGTTATTGGCTGATGCAAATGTTTAGGTCTTGTCAGATGTGGTGTGATTTGCCTTTCTGCAAGAGTGTTAGTTCCTCACAAGAAGAAGTGTGTGAGAATGAGAGTGTAGGAGGGGTGGGGGTATGTTTACTGGCTCCTTTTTTTTAATATGTGAAAATGACTGGTCTGAGAGCAGGTCTCAAGAGTGTCTGATTACAGTGATGTCAGCGTGGGCTAAAATGGCGGGTATCACCTTCACCCTGCTGTTTGAGGAAGAACGATTTTGCACTTACATGTGTTCTTTATACACTGATTGCTCACAGGGGAGTCTGCACTCACATAAGTTGATACTGTAGGGAAGTCTGGGGTGCGAGACACTGTCATTATCTCTCATTCTGTTACTCTGGCTCAGTTTATCTCTTTCTGCCTCTCCCCTCTCTCACACTTTTCTTTTATGGTATAGATGCTCTCATCTGTTCTGTGATAAGCCTGATAATGACATCTTGAACCGTTGTGATGAGGGTCCAGAAATTGACTAGTGGCCAGGACAAAAATTGTATATATACTTCATACACCGATGAGCCAAAACCTTTTGACTACCTGCCTAATATGCTGTTGGTCTTCTGCGTGCTGCCAAAATAGCACCACCCCACCAAGGCATGGACTCTACAAGACCCCTGAAGGTATCCTGTGGTATCTGGCACCAAAACATTAGCAGCAGATGCTTTAAAGGTGGGGTAAGCGATTTCTGGTAGCCAATGTTGATATTTTAAATCACCAAAACAAACACGCCCCTACCCCAAAAGGGTCTCGCCCCTATTTTAATAGCTCCGCCCCACACGTAGCCTTCGCAGCCCAGGCAACGATTAGTTCTGTGAAACAAAGCAAAACCAATGTTACACCGTGTCTACACCGGATGCGAGCAGCATGCCAAAATACTATAGAAGTCATTATAACCAGTGATGCTGTCTACACTGGATGCTGCGTGGCGCGACAAATCCCCTACAGAAAACTGCTGCCGCATTCTGTTTATGACGTGCTGACACAAATTTCAATGATTTTCAACGGTCGCTTTATCGCATCCAGTGTAGGCAGGCTTTAGCTGTTGCGGCGCGTCCGGTGTAGACACGGTGTTACTCACCTATCGAGAAGAAACAAAGCAACCTCGGCATCCGATCGCAGGCCTTCCGCTCCTTGAGTTCTCTCCAGCGCTGGAAAGCTGATCCGACATTTACACGGGTCCTACTTCTTGCCTAATCGTTCTGCAGACATTTTCCTTTTTTGTTTTTTATCCGCCATCTCTATCTTTCTGTTGTTGCTCGGCTCAGCTAATGTCCATCATGTGCACTGAGCACTCTCTCCTCTGCATCATGAGTAGACACGCCCATTACTGCTGATTGGCTACAAGTTTGTTTTGGTACTCTGCCCCGACTCAGTTTTCTAAAGCTTTTTTGAAAAATTACATACCCCACCTTTAAATCTGCAACTATGTTTAGGTAAGTATTATGTGTCAAATTTATGTCTACATGAATGGCCGGACACAGGGTTTTCCAGCAGAACATTGTCAAGAGCATCACACCCCCTTCACTGGCTTGTCCCACCATGCATCCCAGTACCATTACTTCCCCAGTTAAACATCATACATGTACACGGCCAACCATGTGATCTAAAAATCGACTCATTGGACCAGGCGACCTTCTTCCACTGATTAAAGGCCAGTTCTGACACTCATGTGCCCATTGTAGGCACTTTAGACATTGGACAGGCGTCAGCCTCTGTGTATGGTCTGCCACTATGCAACCCCATAAGAAGTATGTATGCAGCGTGTGTTCGGACACATTCCTTGTATAACCATTATCTCACGAGTTCACCTGCCATCCAGTGTTAATAGTTAATGGTACATGAACATGGCTTGCTGTCCTTAGCGGAGGCTTAAACCCAAGGCTCGGCTTGAACTCTGAGTTCAACCCCCCTATTGTGGTACTACATAGAGGGAAAATGACAGAAATAGAAGAGGAGATGGGGAGGTGGAGGGATGCTGGAAGAATTGTTGGTGGGACTGCTGCTTTTATATGCTTGTAATGATGGGCTGGGACTGAATGATTAGACTCCTCCTGAACCTGCATTTGGAACGGCACTACAAATTTTGTGTGACTTGTGCTATGGTAGATCTTCTGTTGACTCGGACCAAATGGGATAGCTTTCGTTGCCCTTGTGCATCGATGAGCCTTGGGAACCCAACACCCTGTCACCAGTTTGTGGTTTGTCCCACCTTGGAAAACTCTTCGTAAATTCTCATTACTACTGACCAAGAGCAATCCTCAAGCCTTGCCGTTTCCGAGATACTCTGACCCAGTCGCCTTGTTATAACAATTTTGCCTTTTAAATGGATGCTACAATGTGTTTTTATGTTGTTAGTGTTATAAAAACTATGTTATTACTAGAAAAAGTTCTCACTACAATAAAAAAGGTTGTCCCTAGAAAAACGGTCATTCATGGAAGATCACTCTGATCACCTGATCTCCATTTGTCCTTGCCAGCCCAAAAAAAGTAAGCATAAGTGAGAACGTGTGACCCAGGTGTGAAGACCAGGTGTACGGGTCTCAGGTGTGGCCAATGTGTGCCAGGACAGCGCTCTCTCTCTCTTTTCTCATCGATGAGAGCGGTCAGCTGTCTTGTGTCTCAGGTGGCCAGCTTTAAATGTGGCTGTGCGAGATGAGAAGAGAGAGAAGCTCTCTTTTGGCCATCTCACACTTATTATTTCCAATTATGGAAAGGAGTAACGGAGGATCAATTCCCTGTGGTCTGTGTAAAACACAGTGTTGTATTTTGCAACTCATAGGTGATTATTTCAGTAATGCTGCTTTTTAGTTGGAATAATTGCTTTTCCCAAGCATAGAGGGAAAAACTCTCTGTCACATTGATCAGCTGCAAAAGCTCTTTTGACTCAGGGCTTTTGTGATATATGCAGTATGTTCTAATGAGTCTGTATGAGTGTGTGTGTGTGTGTGTGTGTGTGTGTGTGTGTGTGAACGCATGTAATATTTCATCACTACACACAGACTACAGGATTTCCACACTAAGATTTTGCAAAATAATAAACTGCCTAAATATTGCTCATGTACAACTATAAATAGATCTCCCCAATTCACAAATGATTAACCTTATCTCCTTTCTCTTCTCTCATTTTCTCTCCCTTTGTCTCTGCTCCTCTCTTTGCCATCTTGTCTCATCTCATCTCTGTTCTTCTCTCCTCATTGTCTCTTGTTTTCTGCTTTATGCTTTCTCTTCCTTGTCTCTCGTCTTGTCTCTACCTGTCTCATCTTTTCTTGTTTTGTCTCCTCTTTAATTATTTCATTACATTGTCTCCTCTCAAATCTTGTCTCTTCAAGTTCTCCTCTTCTACCTAAACTTTTTCATCCATGTCTCTCCTCTTGTCTACTGTTATCTAGTGTTATCTCTTTTCATCTTCTCCACCTTTGGTCTCCTTTCCTGTCTTTACCATCTCTTCTCTGTCATTCTCTTCACATTGTCTCTTGTTTTCTGCTCCTCTACCTTGACTTTTTCCATCCATGCCTCTCTCATTTAGTCTCCTCATGTTTGTCTTCTCTCCCCTCCTATCTTCTATCATCTTGTCTCACCTTCCTGCATTTTTTGTCTCTTCTCTTTACTTAGCATTTTATCTACATCTCTTGTCTCCACCCGTCTCTTCCTGTCTTTGTCTTTTCCTGTCTCTTTTCCTCTCCTATCATTATTTTGTCTGTTGTCCTATCATCTTGTCTCTTGTTGATCTCCTCTTCTAACTTTTTTCCATCCGTGTTTCTTCTCACTCCTTTCAACTTTTTTCAACATCTTGTCTTATGTCTATTTCTGTTCTTCTGTCCCATGTCTCTTGTTGTCATGTTGTCTCCTCTCCTCTCCTCTTTTTTTGTTATCATGTTATCATTTTTCTCCCCTCATTTCTTGCCTCCTTCCTCAACATTTTTATCCATGTCTGTCGTCTTGTCTCTCCTGTCTCAACTTTCATTGTCGTCTCCTCTCTTCTCATCATTTTGTCTCAACTCATTTCTTTTCCCCTCCCCTCATCTTCTCTTGATTATTTTATAACATGAATAACAGTAACAAAAAACAACAACAACACAAAACAACGCTGTTACTGTGAGATTGTCCTAGGATTTATTTACATTTCAGTGTAATTATTTAATGACTTTTTCCATTTTCCATCAAAAACAAATCCAGCCTCCTTTGGCTAAGCTGATTGGTTGATTGTGAAATCCTTAGAGTTCAGAGGCAGGTGGGAATACCTGTGAAGACGCTACCTCAGATTTAACCGTTTTCCTGTGCCAGAATATGTGAGCGTGTGCGGGTTTGTGTGTCTGGTCCATGTGTGTTATCACTTAAAACAGGTGCAGAAATTACCTGCGCTCATAACACCTCACCAATCCCACCAGCACTCTTCAAACATCCCCCTACACACACCATCCTCCCTTACATCCCCACCATCGCTATAGCAACCACATCTGCAGAAAAAGGAGCCACTTAAGAAAAAAAAAAAAAAAAAAAAAACTTGAGGCAATGAAATATCTGAGATGTTAGAGCTTGTTGTGCTAAGAGACAAGCAAACCATTTCACACCCTTATCCGCTGTGTCTGAAAGAGATACAGCAACCATCTCTTTCAGACCTTCTCTCTCTGTCATTTGTGTGTGGGGTTTGTGATAAGAGGGTTATGATTATTTTTTATCTTTACAGTCCTATTGGTTGGTTGCTTTCTGACTGTATACACTACAATGTGCATGTTAGAGGTGAGTGTGTGTGTTAATTTTGTCTAATCATTCTAGATTCAAGCACATATGAGTGTCATATTCAGCTGTCCACGACTCAGGATGACCTTTCTGCTCTTCAGGAATGAACACACACACACACACACACACACACACACACACACACACACATACACACACACACACACACACACACACACACACACTATATACTGCTCCTGTTGATTTCTAGCTGTTTGGGCCACTTCTGAGATTATAGCTCACAGACTTACTTCTTCACATTGATGGTAGTAATTTTTTTCACAGCTACATCCTTTGAGTCTTATAAGAAAGTGATTTCAGTTCTCAGAATGTCCTTCACCCGGTTCCTCACAGTCACATCCGTCTCTTCAGGGCTCACAGATAAAGTGCTCTAATACCTAAAGGCTGTTACACATCAGGGCAGGCACAAGATTTCTTTTGGCTCATTGCCTAGTGTGCTTTGCCAGCATCTTAATATCTTGCAGTGACCACACTGAGCCATAGGGGGCGATGCAGAATGACAAGCACCCTAGAAGTCTCCTATAGAAAAAAAAGATCTGTAATACGAGGAGAAAACTATCCATTGGCTTAGTTATTAAATCTCTTTCATGTTTATTACAGGCCATAAAAACAAAAACACAAACAAAAAAAATCATCAATCGAAAGTAAAATTTATATGGTAAAATAGTTAAATATTTGGGATATTTTTAAAAGGGGAAAGATGCTTTTGAATGTTGGAATCAGTCACAAAATCCATACTGGCAAGCACAGAACAACAGCTGAGAAGAAACGTAACTAAAACACACTTTGCACCCACTTTTACACTTGCGGAACTGTTAGATTTGATTTATTGGCACATTTAGAAACTAGCCAAGTAGCAAGTTATCAGCAGCACATATCCTGCACTTATTACTGTCACTGTCTTCATCCAGCCTTTCAGACCTTTCACACTGCCAGAGAGAGAGAGAAAGAGAGGATTTGAAAAGGCCACATCAACTATATGAATGGCGAGCAAGAGTCCCTGCTGTGTCATTCTCCCAGCATGCCGCAATGAGGGCCCAGGGTGACAACTTAATTATCTGTCTCGACCAATCAGAGGGGAAGGCCAGTAACCTATCCCGAGTCATTCAACGGGGTACACTGTTGGTGGGGGTGATGTGCTTTCTGATGTGACTCTTAACAAGGGATGGCCTTAGATTACCCCCCTCCCCCCATCTATTTGCCCTCATTCGTCTACAAACACTGATGAATTGCCCACTTTGCTCTCCAGCCACAGTAATTGTCCTGTGAAGTCCTATAGATTTCACAAGGATCTGAAAGGTGTTGTCTATCAGTTGAGATCGAAGTTGAAGGGCTACTTCACATGTATGAGCCCTTGGGGACCGATTCAAATGTTTATGTGAAGATTTGTCATATAGGTTGAGGTTGCACACACACACACACACACACATATATATATACAGCTTCAAAGGGCTATAAACGATACCAGACGATGAATAAGGGTCTTATCTAGCGAAACGATCGGTCATTTAAAAAAAAAAAAAAAAAATGTATATACTTTATAAACCCAAATGCTCGCCTTGCTCTGTTCTGCGATGCGCGTTCATGACTTCACGTAATACGTAATTACGTTGAAAATGTCATGCTTGACGTAGGTGGAAGTACAGAGTCAGTGTTTACAAGTTGGACGTGCAGATACTAAGTCAAACGCCGTTTACAAAAAAAGGTAAAACAACGATGTCGGACGATTTTGAACTTGGAGGAGAAGATGAGATGGAGTTTTTCGCCCTGCCCTAACTTTTTGAACCGGAATAAACAGAGGAAGAAATTAGGCAGATAGAGGACACTGCTGCGGCGACACAAACCTCTCAAGCTGACCTTTTCAATGTAATTACGTATTACGTAAAGTCATGAACGCGCATCGCAGAACAGAGCAAGGCGGGCATTTGTGTTTATAAAGCATATACATTTTGTTTTGTTTTTTTAAATGACCGATCATTTCGCTAGAAAAGACCCTTATTCATCGTCTGGCATCGTTTATAGCCCTTTGAAGCTGCACTGAAACTGTAATTTTGACCTTCAACCGTTTGGAGTCCATTGAAGTTCACTATATGGAGAAAAATCCTGGAATGTTTTCATCAAAACCTTAATTTCTTTTCGACTGAAGAAAGAAATACATAAACATCTTGGATGACATGGGGGTGAGTAAATTATCAGGAAATTTTCATTTGAAAGTGAACTAATCCTTTAATATGGATGAATTCATGTTAAGTGTCCTTGGTTTGACTTGGTTTGAACACAGGGGTAGAGTATTCTCAATGCTTTCAGTCTTAATATCATATCTTCTGTGTTTAAAGAAGAAAATATTAATGGAGCACTTCTACTGATGCTCTTTATGTATTATTAGAGATGTAACAATTATTTTAATGCTAGCTATAACTGATAAGTTAACTAAAATATCATGTAATTGTATTTTTTATTTTGTTTTATTTTATTTTATTTTATTTTATTTTACAAACCAAAAGTTACAGTATACAGTGTTAATCAATACTATATATTCTACTACTAAAAGTTTATTAACTTTTTCTATTTTAAAATTATTTAATCAATCAATTTACATGCTGGAAGTCCATTTAGGGATCTGAAAAATGGATATTTATTTTAAGATTTACTAAAGAATACATTTAAACAGTGTTGTTAAATCATTAGTGTTAATTATTATGTTAGTTGACAGCAAAAGTAATGTAAATATAGATGACAATGTGCATAATATCCAATATTGTCTTCTTTCTTTCTTTCTTTCTTTCTTTCTTTCTTTCTTTCTTTCTTTCTTTCTTTTTTCTTTATATGGTATCGATATATTGTGTATTGTTAATTAATTATAAAAGTCCAGTTTCTCACACTGATTGTTCTACAGACACTAATGATACATCAAATCATGTTACTTTTCCATTTTTTCTATACTATCTAAATGATTTTCACTTATTTACTATACAAATATTCAATGGACAATGGACTTGTAACTATCTAGCAACCACCCAAAACACCCTTGCAATCACATTCTGTAGTAGTGCACTATAACCACTCAGAATACCTTAGAAACCATATAGCAGTGCTCTGGCAACCACTGTGATACCATTGGTGGCAGCATGTTTTGCACAGGCAAAAATTATTCACATTTTCTTCAGAAAATGTTGAAAACTCTAAAGGTTTAACGTGCTCATTGCAGTGCTTTCACATGATTTGCTGCAATACTTCTGTAGAGGTGGGACAGAATTACACATCAAATTTGAACTTAATATTTGAAGTTCTTGAGTCTATCATGTGTAAACGCATGCAGCCGTGTGCTTGTCTATTGGCTTGTGTAGCACAGACCCTTTGAGCATTTCAGCAGTGCCTTGGGTCTGACAGCACTGATAGTGGCTGCAGGAATGCTGTGGCCACCCCTCCTGTTTTAGAATTCAGAACAGCACAGCTAAACAAACCTGCAGCTCCACTCTAGTGCCGAGACCTTTTCCAACACATAACCTTTCATATGCTCCTCACAGCCTGCTCCCAAACATCCAAAAACACCCCTCGATCAATATACCCAAAGCTATCCACAAAGCCAAGAGAAGCACATCGTGCACAAACTCCAGATTTTCCTCTCCCTGTTAGAAAACTCATTCTTTTTTAATATGGCAAATAGCCAAAATTCCTCTGTACTTTTAAAGGGGCTATATACTACACTTTTGTAGCTTTTTATTCTTTTCCCTGACGCCCGTTTATAATATTAGTTGGTTCCAAAACATTGTGATTTAGTTTTCGAGGCCATTTTACACCCTCTCTCTGACTCTTAGAATTACACAGACCATTTTTGCCACCATGGGATACATGATTTTTCATAATTTGTCATTTTTCAGATGTTTTCAGATGTTTTTACAATTTTTTTTTTTTTTTTGCATTTTTTTCTTTTATGTTTTGTCTTAATTTTTCTTTCTTTTTAATGTATTTTTCATAATTTATAAATAGTTACACTGTTTTTTATATTAACTATTAACTATTATAATTGTGAATTTTGAAATGTTTGTGTCTTTAAAACAAGAATTACCAAATGTGGAATAAAAAAGTCAGTTATTTTCTCAGTGAACTTTTCCTTTAAGACTTTTATATGTAAACAACCTCTTGACCCTTCGAAAAAACCTGCCCTACTTAGTTACTGTTGCTATGTTCAACAAGCCATGCCACTCTCACACTACACATCATGTTCTCACGCAGTAAAAAATGCATTGCGGTGCAAAGAGGAAACTGACAACATGCTGCCAGATAAGACAGAGCAGGTTACTTCTGGTATGAAACAAAGTTTCAGTTTTCAAATTTGGTCATTTTTTAAAGAAATTCAAATAATAAATTGCATTTTGTGGCTCTTTAATATGTCGTGACATTGCTGTAGCGCCTCTGTTCAAGCGGCATATGAACCGACCAGCTTTTCATATTTACTTAAAAGCATGAAATAAACATGAATGAACATCAGAACATGTTTTATTTCAACCGCGGAAAGACGTCAATACACAACATTTTTCAAGTTTAATGCTGCCTTCATGTGCTATCGGAAATTTCCTATTTCCCACTTATGAAGTCGTGATAATGAACTTGTCACATTTAAGTGCTTTGTTCTCGGAAAGAATAAAATGTAGCATCCCATTGGTTATCAAGCATATAAACATTCACCTCGCTAGATAGTCAGCTTGCTGACAATAATGAAATTTCGGTAAAATACATGCTTATTTCAGTGTTTATAAAACATACAATATGCTTCAAATTGTTGTTCATATTAGGGATGTCAACGATTAATCGACGATCGATTAATCGTGCGTGCTGCTCATGCTCAAAACACATGCAAGCAGCTGTGAGTGACGTGACAGGGCTGGATCTTTGGCGAAAATAATACACTAACATACAAATTACGCTTTTAATGTGATTCAAACTTTAAAAGTACATTAAAACAGAAACAATATAAATTAATTTTGTATTGAAATGTAGTAACTAAGTCACGTTTAATTATAATTTCCCCAGATATAATTGTTTCATACCGGGCTCTGCGCTTTGACAGGGCTGTGGGACACGAGCAGGACAGGTCTATATAAAGGCTTAGGCTATAATTCGTAATTTAATTTGTTTCTACGTTCGACTTAATAATTTGTGGGCACTGTCTATGTTTCATTAATTTGTTCCCAAGAAAACCCATGATCTAACTAAAATAAGGGAACGAATTAAGTCATAGGAACAAATTCTTAATTCATGGCCACGGAATCTTTCATTTCCCCCGCATGCTTACCACAGTAAGAGATGCAAAAAAAGTGATTAAAAGTGAACGACAATAAAACAACCTGCGAAACTAGAGGGTGAGACGGCGAGGATTTGGGAAAAGAAACAGTAAATATTATTAAATTCCTGGAAACTCGTGACCAACTGGCAGAACAGAACATAAAGCCATGTATGGCAAATGTACAGGTATCGAACAGCATGAATGCAAACGCAGTCACGATGTAACATTTGCCTGCTAACTCATTATTTCTCTTATAAACGACCTCACTTGTGTCATAATACGCACATTAAAATGTTTCAAATGGGTAACAGTGTGTTTTGCTGTAGCACCACTGATGGTTTTGGAAGCGAATCTCTGACCGTGTGGCGCAGCCCCACGAGCCGCAGTTAAGTGTGGGATCATTTTATTTTTAATGCCAAAAATGTCAATTGCAAACATTGCGATTGTGTTTTAAATTACAACAACGAGTACAATGAAACCATTTAAAGAGGCACGTTCAGTGGTCACCGTGACGGGATCTGAAACAGCCAACAAAGTAAAATGATCCGTACTACGGCGCTTTGTGGCTGTAGATAAGCGCACGATGCAGGAAATATCAAAATCAACCGTCTTTAATTCAAACGTAAACTCAATAGACAGGAGAATAACCAGGAGAACTAACAGCCACAAACACATCAACTCAAGATAATACAGGAAAAAGGAACTCAGGAGAACACAGGGCTTAAATAATAGGAAACCAATGAGATAATTAACCAGACACAAGTGAAACAGAATGAACAAATCAGGGAACACAGGAAAATGACTAAATCAGG
Organism: Spinibarbus caldwelli; assembly: GCA_039654775.1. Taxonomy (NCBI): domain Eukaryota; kingdom Metazoa; phylum Chordata; class Actinopteri; order Cypriniformes; family Cyprinidae; genus Spinibarbus; species Spinibarbus caldwelli. The sequence continues at coordinate 13,666,619 of CM077266.1, read as the reverse complement.
ACAAATAGGAACTAAACAGGAACATACATGTGACAATAGCATTGACCACAGCAATAGTTGCCCCTCCATGTTTAAAGTTTATGGCCCGCACAGCTCAGAAACTCAGGTATCAAAATTATCTGTGAGTTTACCATTAGTAAATACGACTTGAGAGGCCGTTCACATCCAATTTCCTTTTAGGAAAATCGTATTTACAATAATTCAGATAGCATGTTAATGCTGCCTTCATGTGTATCGGAAATTTGATGATTCCCACTTCTTAAGTCGTGATTGTGAGCTTGTTGTGTTCAGGTGCTTTGTTGTCAGAAAGAATGGAGGATGCCATTGTTTATAATCATATTCACAACAAAGGCATAATGTAGACAAGTTAAGGTTGCTTACGGACTAAAATGGTAATAGTTTTCAGCCATACCTACCATTGTACAGATTTACCTATCTAGCCTAGCCAGTCAGCTTGCTGACTTTTCTGGAATATTGGTGAAATACATGCTATTTTTGCTGTATATAAAATATGCTTATACAATACCCTTCAAATTATTATTCATATATGTAAATAGCTTACTACTTTAACGACAAGAGAAGGCAATGAAGCTGTTTTGGGAAAAAAAAAAAAAAAAAAAAAAAAAAAACAACAACTAATGAAGCATACGCAGCAGAAATCCTTCCCATCTGCCATGTTTAAAGTTTGAGACCCGCCCATCTTGGGAATTTGGGTATCAAAATTAGTTCTGAACTTCCCAGTGGTAAACACGACATCAAATGGTATTCATGTGCACTTTTTCATAGGAAATTCATATTTACGATAATTCCAAGAGCATGTGAAGGCAGCATAAGTCCACCGAAGTTAATCTACTCTCCTGTCTGATTTTTTGTCAGACAAGATGACGGATTCAGCGTTGTGATTGGTCAAATCGCCTGTCAATCAAGCTCTTGCGAATGGTCAGATTGGCTTATCACTGTGCTTTCATTTGTAAACATCGGCAATTATATGTTATATGCTATGATGTTATAACCATAACATAAGATAGTTACGGTAATACATCTGTTGTAAATGTTCAGTTTGCCTTCATATATATATATATATAAAACCATAACAATTGATAGGATGTACTTGTATTCTGAATGTGCAGTTTATCTTTTTTAATTTTATATATTTGTTACATTTTCATTTATATCAAGCTCTTTTATTTCAAGATATATGTGTTTATTTTTTTTCAACATGTATATCATGACTGATGTCGTAACCATTTTTTAGCATTATTATTATTATATTTTTGTAATAACCCATCATCACACTTACTGCAGCTAATGAAAATAAATACATTTGACAGAAAATTGCATAGGCCTAAGTAATAAAATCCAGGCTACCACTTTGCCTTTATTGGTGTTGCTTTATGGATTATGTTAAAGCGGCTATTTCCAGAACGGGAACGGGAGGTAGAGCTGTAAATCTTCAGCTCAGCCGAAGACCAGACTCTCTCTGTGGCTTTGGGTGGCAGTTATGAGCGCATGAAAAATGCATGGCATAGGTGTCCTCCTGTCCCGAGGCTTCCCACTAGCTGGCATGCCAAGTCCTGATAAGTGTGGCTACCATTCGCCCTACGAAGCTTTAATGTGATGTTACGTATTGAAAAAAAGCTCCCGGTTAAGGCCTCAGGCGCGCTGACAGCCTGGCGAGGAGGATTGTTGAGCAGCCGTAGGGTTAGCATGCTCTTTAGATGCGAGGACCGCTGTGACAGTCACTGTTCATTAAGGGGCCGCACACTTTTTTTTTATGTCTGCTGGTGGGGTGAAGGGAACAGCTGGCTTGTAATCACGCCGAGAAGAGGAGGTTTTTGTGATAACGGCACAGAATTCAGGGTCATTATTCACCATTTCCACAGAGTGACCGCAGCAGGAGTATGGAATGAGGGCTGTCCTGAGGGCTAAAGCAGCCCCTGAGAGCAGTGTGTGTTTGCTATGCTACTCATGCACACATACGACAGAAATATTGCAATGCAGATGGCTAAAGCATTTAGCAGAAATGTTGTTTTTTTTATTATTATTATTTTTTTTTTTTTATCCAAGTCTCTGTTTGTAGTTCGGTTGTACCCGTAAATCAGTATGATTTAGCTCATTTTGTACCTGACCTTGACAACATTGTGGTGTTATTCTGTACAGTTGGCAGTGTGGTGTATAAAAGTTAATGCATTAGTGAAAGGTTACACTGATTCCGATGGTAACTTCAGAGTTTGTATTTTTGAACGATTCATTAAAATGAACCAGCTTTGATTATGACTCACCAGGACTAAACTGGTTGTACTGTATGTTGTTGATTCACTAAAAAGCATGTTTATATCCATGATTCACCTGCCACTGGTCAGACAAACAAAAGTTAATGCATTAATGCATGATTTTGTTTTTAAAAATGTAACAAATTTAATGTCATAACTGGTTCATTCTGTATTTTCTCTATAAATCAAATCCTGATTAGTGTTATTTTAGTATCATTATTTTTTATAGTTAATTTTGGTTTATTTTAGTTTAGTTAATGTTGTTTTATTTTAAAGTTTTAATAATTTTGTGTTGTAATTTTTATTATTATTTTATTTAAATGTGATTTTTAAGTCTTATTTTATTTTGTTATGTTTGTACTAGAAATTAGAAATTATTTCAACTAACTGAAATTAAGAAAGTGTTATTTTATATATTTTAATTTATTTTAATTTTAATTTATTTTTATTTCAGGTAATGTTTGTTTTATGTAAAGTATTATTATTAGTATTATTGTTGTTGTTGTTTTAGTTTTAGTTAACAATAACAACCTTGATCTTGACTGGGTGAATGGATAAATAGATTGTTAGAATATTTATTGTTATTTGTTTGTTTGTTTGTTCACTTGCTTTAAAATTTGCACTCATAATTGTATGCATATTTCTAATTTAGTTTAAGTGTGGGGAATATAGGCTTGATTGATTTTTATTTTTATCAAAAAAAAATAAAAAAATATATATATATATATATATATATATATATATATATATTTTTTTTTTTTTTTTTTAATTATATGGCTTTTGATGCAGTTTGAAAGATGTGTAATATGGAAAATAACATTATAATGGGTAGAATGAAGAATTTAATCTATTGACAGCCCCAGTTTCGGTAATCAATTTTGGTATTGATATGACCCTAGTTTGTGGTAAAACCTTCATAATTATTAGTAAAGTTAAAGTTATGATGCATCTGACTGTGAATCTTACTGTTTTTCTTCTCTTTCTTTTGTCTTCACAGGTAAGAGCTCTTGATTTTGACCTGCTGGGGCCGATGTTTGAGCCCTGGAGAGCTCATGATTCAGATGTGCTGTTTTAGTGTTTCAGCTGTGAGCCCCTGCTGCTGAGGACAGAAAGGGCTCGGCTGCAGTTGTGGGAAGATTCACATTACAAGATAAGCATCATCTTCCTTGTGAACCAATCTTACGCAACACTCTGGGGACTGTTTCACACCACACAAAAGCAGTATGTAAGCAATGTAGAGGCATAACTAATACCTCTCTCTCCTTCCTGGAGTGTGAATTTTCAGCAGGTGGTTTATGGTGAGTTGTAGTAAGACATATTTGTGGCATTAGTTTGATCTGTTGATGGAACCGTACTCTAGATGAGAAATACATGGTTCTTAAGCTCCAAGATTACACCTATAATTCATTTTTCGCACATATTTAGTTTAAGATTAGTTGGTTATCATGGTCTGCTAGCACATGATGGTTTGTAAATGGTGGGGGCTGATGGAGCTATTGATGGATAGATAAAGAGCAGTGATTGGGACATAAAGAGAGATCTCATTTGTAAATCTTTCAGCAAGGCTTTTGCTCTTTAAGAAGTCAGCAGTGAGGCGAGAAAACCTAAATGTGTGTGTTTGTGCTGTACGTGTGAAAGAAAAATGTTCCAAGTCTATCTAACATAACAGATGCTGTTGATAAATGTTATTTTAAGTTTTATTTCAGTGCTTCTGAGTTAAATTGAAGTTACAGGTCAATTTTAGGGCTGAGTACAGATTTGCCAATTTGATTCTAATTCACAGGCACTGGATTCAATTCAGTTCTGATTTTGATTCAGTTTTATCGTTTGGGCATATTTCAGTAATATAATATATATATATATATATATATATATATATATATATATATATATATATATATATATATATACAGTGGGTACGGAAAGTATTCAGACCCCCTTAAATTTTTCACTCTTTGTTATATTGCAGCCATTTGCTAAAATCATTTAAGTTCATCTTTTTTTTCCTCATTAATGTACACACAGCACCCCATATTGACAGAAAAACACAGAATTGTTGACATTTTTGCAGATTTATTAAAAAAGAAAAACTGAAATATCACATGGTCCTAAGTATTCAGACCCTTTGCTGTGACACTCATATATTTAACTCAGGTGCTGTCCATTTCTTCTGATCATCCTTGAGATGGTTCTACACCTTCATTTGAGTCCAGCTGTGTTTGATTATACTGATTGGACTTGATTAGGAAAGCCACACATCTGTCTATATAAGACCTTACAGCTCACAGTGCATGTCAGAGCAAATGAGAATCATGAGGTCAAAGGAACTGCCTGAAGAGCTCAGAGACAGAATTGTGGCAAGGCACAGATCTGCCCAAGGTTACAAAAAAATTCTGCTGCACTTAAGGTTCCTTAGAGCACAGTGGCCTCCATAATCCTTAAATGGAAGATGTTTGGGACGACCAGAACCCTTCCTAGAGCTGGCCGTCCAGCCAAACTGAGCTATCGGGGGAGAAGAGCCTTGGTGAGAGAGCTAAAGAAGAACCCAAAGATCACTGTGGCTGAGCTCCAGAGATGCAGTCGGGAGATGGGAGAAAGTTGTAGAAAGTCAACCATCACTGCAGCCCTCCACCAGTCGGGGCTTTATGGCAGAGTGGCCCGACGGAAGCCTCTCCTCAGTGCAAGACACATGAAAGCCCGCATGGAGTTTGCTAAAAAACACCTGAAGGACTCCAAGATGGTGAGAAATAAGATTCTCTGGTCTGATGAGACCAAGATAGAACTTTTTGGCCTTAATTCTAAGCGGTATGTGTGGAGAAAACCAGGCACTGCTCATCACCTGTCCAATACAGTCCCAACAGTGAAGCATGGTGGTGGCAGCATCATGCTGTGGGGGTGTTTTTCAGCTGCAGGGACAGGACGACTAGTTGCAATCGAGGGAAAGATGAATGCGGCCAAGTACAGGGATATCCTGGACGAAAACCTTCTCCAGAGTGCTCAGGACCTCAGACTGGGCCGAAGGTTTACCTTCCAACAAGACAATGACCCTAAGCACACAGCTAAAATAACGAAGGAGTGGCTTCACAACAACTCCGTGACTGTTCTTGAATGGCCCAGCCAGAGCCCTGACTTAAACCCAATTGAGCATCTCTGGAGAGACCTAAAAATGGCTGTCCACCAACGTTTACCATCCAACCTGACAGAACTGGAGAGGATCTGCAAAGAGGAATGGCAGAGGATCCCCAAATCCAGGTGTGAAAAATTTGTTGCATCTTTCCCAAAAAGACTCATGGCTGTATTAGATCAAAAGGGTGCTTCTACTAAATACTGAGCAAAGGGTCTGAATACTTAGGACCATGTGATATTTCAGTTTTTCTTTTTTAATAAATCTGCAAAAATGTCAACAATTCTGTGTTTTTCTGTCAATATGGGGTGCTGTGTGTACATTAATGAGGAAAAAAATGAACTTAAATGATTTTAGCAAATGGCTGCAATATAACAAAGAGTGAAAAATTTAAGGGGGTCTGAATACTTTCCGTACCCACTGTGTGTGTATATATATATATACACCCACAACACACCAATAACAGCCTCGTCTCATCTTTTATACGTAGGTATTAATACGTAACATTTACAAGCACAAAACATACAATTTTGTACGTTGTTTGTATGTTTTTATTGATATTTTATTGATTTTTATTGATAGACATATTTCAACATTTAAAACATAAATCGCTACAAATTTTTAGCTAAAAAATGTCAGATTTTACATATATTTCATATCAAGATATTCATATCAAGATATTCATATCAATGTCTTTTAATAATTTTATCAATGTGATTTAGATTTTTAGACCCCTTAACCTGCCCCCAAACCCACATTTTTCTATTTTCTATTAAATTATATTTCTATTTAAAAAAAAAAAATATATATATATATATATAGTCACATGATCTTTCAGTTACCATTCTAAAATGCTTTGATATATTCAAAAAGCTTGTCAGACTTATTCAAAGGATAACTTCTGAGTTTCAGTCTTTTTGAACGAATCCTTAAAAGAACCAGCTCATAAGAGTCATATGCATGTGAATTGGATTGCACTGGTTGTTTTTTAATTCACTCATTCGAGTCATTTATTTGTGATTCATCTGCCATTGGTCAGACAAGCTGTTCTGCCCCAAAGTCATACATGGAAAAAATAAATAAATATTTGTAGGGGTCCTGCAAATGTTTAAGCCTAGTTACATTTCTGAGCAGATGACTAATGTGGAGCAATTACCCAGGCAAGGCCAAGTGGACTGGCAAGTGTGGCGAAATTATCTTCCCAATTATATCTGAAGGGGCAAAAAGTTGTGCTCTCACTCTCTACCCCTCACACTTCAGTGGAAGTCCAACCCTGGGTCACCATTAGCCACTGGCCCAATGAAACTACCAAGTTTAGATCCGAAGGCTGATATGTGATTCACTCACAGCTCTTGCTTCTTGTCTTAATTAGATACCTTCAGTTTTCAAGTTCTGGTTTATAAGCTGTGCAGGCTCAGACGTTTCAGAAGATGATGGAGGAATCAGTCTCCTTGATGCCCTTGGGAGATTGATAAATAACAATATATGAACATATTCAGGTGAAATCTACATGTAATTTGCATACATTCACATTTTAATCTGATTGGTTGGCCACTTATTGGAGCTATGGAGCATTGACTCTGACATTGAGTTGTTATTGGTTGCTAGTGTCATAATTTACATAATGTAAAACCTGCTAAAGGCTGCAGTCACATTTGCAAAATTTCAACAAAATTTTACTGGCCCAAAAAAGAGGTCAGTTTACACAGAAGTCACTTTCAAACCAAGCAGCTTTCTGGACCAACTTGAACAAGTAGCGAAATCTGCGTTGGGAACTTTTTACACTCAAGTGAAATTCCCAATCATGCAAATTCCTATTGAAATGACTGGATTACTAAACAGGGCAAATTAGCGTAAAAGCGCCAATGGTTGGGAGAGGAAAATTCTGTGGGTGATTTACTAACAATGCGCACATTAAAGAACACAGACGGACTCAGATCATTTCCGTAATGACTAAAATCTACCAAGAGCAGCCTGCTTTAAGACATGCTTCAATTTGATGTTAAATAATGGCACAAATACCAGTAATTTGATGAGCGCAAACATTAGTAAATTGCATTGCGAGACAATTTAATACTTTCCTCCCATAAAATTCAATAAGGTCAGGTGCAAAAATAACTGTACACGCCTTTTCAGCGCTAATTCTTCACTACGTCTTTAGTAAATTCTGACAGTACTACTTTAACGCCAAAAGACGGTTTGCACCGGCTGTTAGTAAATCTGGCTCTAAAGGAATAGTTCACCCAAAAATTAAAATTCTGTCATTATTACTCACCTTCATGTCGTTCCAAACCTGTAAGACATTTGTTCATCTTCGAAACACAAATTAAGATATTTTTAATGAAATCTGAGAGCTTTCTGAAAGAGAAATCTAGACAGCAATGTAACTACCACGGTCAAGGCCCAGAAAGGTAGTAAGGACATCATTAAAATAATCCATGTGACATCAGTGGTTCAACCTTAAGAAGCTACGAGAATACTATTTGTGTGCAAAAAAAAAAAAACTGAAAATAACGACTTTATTCAACTATATTTTTCTCTTCCGTGTCAGTCTTCAACGCGCATTTACAAGAGTACCATGACACATGCGCGTGGTGTTGCTGACACAGGAGCCGTCACATTTTTGACTGACTCATCTTTCATGTTCAACAGAAGAAGAAAAAAATCATACAGGTTTGGAACAAAATTATGGTAAATAAATGACCTTTTTTTGGGGGTGAACTATCCCTCTAACCACTCTTTGCACAGGTTTTCTATCACTTCGTTTTGATAGTCAAAAGTCTCCTACGAGATTAACATCTAACAGCCTGTTTTCCTCACCTTGGCAACCAGTTAACCAAACCCGGATCCGACCAATCAAAGAAGGGATGGCAAAACTGACCTATAGCAGATGGCTTGACTCTCACTGCGCTCATAGTCTGTTTTAATTTAACTTCTGATTGGTGTCTGCCGATCAGAAAGGATGAGATGCCATTTTAACAGCAGCCACCTGCTCCCGAATAGTTTTGGAGGAGCACATGACATCAACAGACGGCAGTTTTGGATGGGAAAGCTCACAGAACAGGAGCTAACTGCATTAAACTTCATCAGAACAACGAAATGTGATTATTCGGAGCTCATCGTTCGAACAGAAAGACAAATACTGTTTACATAGGCTTAATATGAACCACCGGCAGTCTGTGCTAGATTTTCAATACTATACATCCCATCTGCTCTCCATCACAGAACGTAGGCCCAGTGCCTCATTTGGTGGTTTATTTTGTGGTTTCTGTTTCTTTTTTCTATTAATTTACCCTGTTTGTGTACGTCCTGTGCTTTCATATACCGCAGGCGCATTCTGTATCCGTAACAGCCCAAATCAGTTGCCAATTTAGGGATTGCTGCTCGTTCATTATGAAGACAGGTGGCCGTGTCATAAAGGACGATTTGGCTGATTCATGCCGCATGCTCTGCTTTGCTATTGATTCAGAGCTGGCCTCTTCAATTACCGCCCCATTACAACACACATCACTCAAAGGAAACGCTACTGAAATTACATTAGTTCTCTTTTTTTCTTTCTTTTATCTCTTCTCGTCACCTTCGCTTCACCATAGCAACTAAACCCATTTGAAAACATTACCAGAGAGTTCAAGAAAATGCACACACCGAATTCTGTTTGTGTTTAAGTGCTGAGGCAGGCAACACAGGCAATTATGAAATTGCTTTTTTGCCTGTTTGGTAAAACATGGACTTTTTTAACTTTATGTAACATGATGCATTATTTGTATACTGTGGAAAAAAATGCTGTTAAATGTACTGTTAAAAACCATCTGTATTTGCCCATTGACAGCATGTGGCAGCACTGTGTGACATTTATTATACCGTACTGTATATTTTATAGTTTGTAATTATAAACAAACACATAATACCATTAGGGTAATGCACGAAACAAATATAACTGTCTGACATAAGATACACCCTGAGGTACATGACTAATAACAACCAACAAGGGAGTATTTAAATTAATATCAACAGATGATGAATGAGTCGCATAAGGGCTTCAGGGAATGCTCGCTTGTTTTACACTGTAAATAAGTTAATTAATACTTTATTCACAAAAAGTAAATAGCTTGATGCTGTTTACTGTGTAAGTACATATATCTTAAATATAAGAGTCATTCAGCGTGAATTCTTTTAGCTAAGCCCCGCCTTAAATGCATTAGTGATCAATCCTACCTTGCTGTTGCCATCTGTCATTTTATCAGACAAACTTTCACTGTCAGTGATGTTATTGTTAACAAAAACTAACTTTTTTCCCATTGAAATTAAGCTGAAATAAAGTATAAATAGTATACATTAAGTGTTACCCTGTAAACTATCTTGTGAATAAATAAAGAAGTGTAAATAAATAAAGTTTAAGTACTACATGCATTAAAACTAAAACTGAAATAAAATAAGAAATTAGAACATTAGAAATATAAAAACATAAAAATGATAAATAATAAAACATTATGATAATGAAAATGAATAATTAATATTAGAAATATTTTTTAAAAATTCTAATATATAAAAAAAAAAAATCACAAGATTACCAAAATTTAGACTAAAAGTAAATGTAAACATAAAAAAGCTACTTTAACATCTTAATAAGCATAATTATATATAAATAATGCTAAATGCCACTGCGGTCTTTGTACATTTTCTTTAAATTATTTTTAGAAACAAATTAAAATGCTTAGTAATACACAATTCATTCTAACCCATATGAGAGTAATCATTCATAATCATTTTTAATTGGAGTGCATTTTACTTTAAGTAATGCTCTTTATGGAAATTTCCAATGCTGTAAAGTTAGTCTGACTGAGTGAGTGACAGTAACCAAGGTTATTTTGTAAGAATTGCAGTGATATAGCAACCACAATCTCTTGGACAATTCTGCAGTGGCTCAGTTAATATGCTCATAAACTTAACTAAAATTCATAAATGATGGTGATATTTCATTTAATTACACACTATTTGATATAATACACTTGTATCTTCTGAAATTAAAGGAGTGTGGTAACTGTGCAGCTTTCAGTGTTTAATTCTTTTATTTATTTTATTATTTCCAAAGGGAAATGCTTCCATGCCAGACATTGCCTTGGGGAACTCTGGGAAATGGGCACATCAACATCATTAATGGCTCCAGATTTCCGTTCAGTCAGTTTATTACGGATCAGTGCAGGCCGAAGTGCCGGGTGTCGTTAACTAATCTCTCAAACACTCTTCTAAGCCTGCTGTCCTTATGAATTATAATAGCCATGTAATGAGACTTCACCCAGTGGTCTAAACATCAACAGAGATCGGTTTCAATTTCCTTTACAAAGCTCAAATGCAATTATATCTCCCTGTATCAGGGCAAGGTCAACGTTTGAGCTCGGTTGTAAATAACGTGACATTTTCAGGCTCGCTCTATATGTGCTACTTGCTCATCACCAGTGTTTTGATTATGATTTTAGTATTTAATTGTTGGGTTCACCTAGCGTGACATTCGTGCTCCATTTGTTTGACTGCGTCCCCTATGGCCATTAAACAGCAACCGCCGTATTTTCCAGCAATTTGTGGGAGGCGACCAGACGCGATGATGAGGCGTTTGACAAACCTGAATATCAATGATCTTTATTCCTCAATTGGGCATTTGACCTATCACGTCCTCATTTAACTCCTGTGGCTTTGTTCCTCTCTAATTATGTCATGATGAAGCATTGATTTCCATTTCCATTTAGTTAGTTTGTTGCCACCTTTGGAGACATGGCACACAGGGCATTAACAGAAGTGAATTGTTAAATAAGGAATTATTTAAGCATAGTTTCATTTCACTCATATCGAGAATGTCAAACTTTCACATTGGCTTGCACTCAGTGTTTGGAAGTTTTATTGATTGATTGATTGATTGATTGATTGATTGCAGGGCTCGCAAAATTTCAAAATCTCTGGTAGCCCTTCGGGCAGGTTTTCTTCAGATTTTGGTAGCCCGAAAATTAATTTAACTAGCCCAAATAAAAAAAAAAAGTCCTTTTTTTTTTTTAAATATAGAAAATCAAATAGGAGTCTAAATGTCAATCAAAACTATTTTCAATACACCAATATCAACAAATATGAAGGAAGAAATTTTATTTCACTATTTACAGGGTATCTGCAGAATTTTTAAAAATAAATTTAAGGCAATTTATGAATCTTTTTCAGAGCTGCACAAGTAAAATGAACACAGTATGAGCGGGGTTGGGCAACCAGTGTTGCCAACTTAGCAATTTTGTTGCTAAATTTAGCAACTTTTTCTTCCAAAAGCACCTAGCAACAAATTTAGCAATTTTTAAAATTTATTTGGCAACTTTTAGCAACTTTTGATAAGTGACTCATACAATAAAAAGGTACACATTTTCCATCCAGATTACACAAAAAGAGGAAACCAAAGATGCCTAGCAGTACATACATCATGTGAATTGAGTTTACTGCTGTTTGCAATTGTTCAATTTAATTATAATAATAATAAAAACTGAATAATTGTTCATTTATGATACACTTTATTAATAGCTTGTACTTGTGATTGTTGATCAGTTAGTACAATGCAAAAGAGTCTAGTAATTTTCCAGGACATTATTATCCATTGTAACCATGTAACCCAAAAACACAATGCGTAATTTAAAATCCAGGTAAAAAAACAATACGGAAAATTCTTTCATATTAACATACTGTAGTAGATTGTGCCCTATTTTTACAGACTTTTCATGGAGTGTAGCATACTAATTATCTACTAATACACTGCTTAAATTGTTGAGAATGTGTAGTATTACTAGTTTACTAGCTATTAAAAAAACCTAAATTGTAATAATTCAAAAATGTGTAAGTGTTCGATAATTCATCGTATTTAAAAATAGTTATTTATATTTTAATATTATATTATGCATATTATTTTACAAACAAATCTAAATGAACATATATAAAACATATATTTTTACTGAGATTTGATGTTGTGACACAATTTTGCGCTGTGATTATGCAATGACATCACGCAATGACATCACAATGTCATTTAGCAACTTTTAGCAACAAATTGACCTTCCTCTAGCAACTTTCTCTGAAAATTAGTTGGTAACACTGTGGACAACGTCTATGGTAACATACAGTATAAAGCCATAAAATGACATGATTTACAGTTCAGATAAAGGTTTTCACAGCATTTCAGCCTTTAGACCATTTTTATGAAAAGGGATAAATCAAGCATATAAATTATTATATTAATTTAAAACAAATAAATATTACTGTCTTAATTGTTTAGATTTTTAGAAAGCACATTAACTTCTTTCTCATTTACAACTCTATGTGTTTGCTGCGTAAAAACATGGGTCGATGTTTGCATTGATCTGACCATAAACAGCAAGAAAGGCTTATTGGAAATGCAAATTCACTCTCTGCCACGAGGTGGCGCTTTAGGAGCGGCTTAATACAGCGGTTTCTCTCAGAGAAACTCCCTGTTAGCGGCTGTACACAAAGCAGCACCGTCCGCGCTCATAAACGCTGCTTTATCAGGCATTATAGGTAAGATGAAATACAAATGCCAGTCGGTTCCCTTCAGATACATTCACATAAAGACATCTGTGCCGCGTTTTGATATTTATTGAATTGCATCATTGCCTTTTGAAGTTTAATCCAGCTTTATCCCCAATCTTGTCTTTCCGTCCCCAACTGTAAGACCTTTTGAAATTATAGTTAAGACATTTCTTATACCATTTAACGTATTTAAAACTTTTTATGGCCTTAAGTTTGATACAACTAAATTGAAGATTTTTTAAGGACCCGTGGGAGCCCTGTATTTAAGGTAGCCCGTCGGCAGGGCAGTGATACATTTTAGTTGCCCGACTGGAAAACACAATAGCCCCGGGACGTCGGGCTAGCGATTTTGCAAGCCCTGGATTGGTTGATTTATACATACATAATTTATATGGACAGTCTATTTCTTTAATGTCTACACAATTGTATAAGTGTATTTAGACATGAACAATATGTGGTTTACGAATTAGGCCTTGCAGTATAGTTCGGTATAGTATAGTTCTTCTGTTGTTTGTTGTTGTTTGTTTGTTGTATGTATGTATGTATTTCTTTGTTTTGCTTGTTTGTTTGTTTGTTGGCTTGCTTGTTTGTTTGGTGGGTCTTTATTACTGACTATTGAAATGAACAATATAAAATGTACGCAAAATTGAAAACTTTTAGAAGTTCAATTCTGAGACTACATTCCTTGTTTGTTTGGCTGGTCTATATTATTGACTGTTGAAATGAACAATATTTACTCAGAATTGAAAACTTTTAGCAGTTTATTTAATTCTGAGACTAAATTCCTTATTTATTTATTTATTTATTTGTTTGTTTGTTTGTTTATTTGTTTGTTTGTTTATTATTTTTATTTATTTATTTTAAAATATGCAGTTGTATTTATTATTTATTATTTTATTATATTTTTTATTTTATTATTTCTTCTGTTGCTTGTAATTAGTTTCTTTATTTCAAACTTTTCTGCTGACTGTTGAAATGAACAATTTAAAACTTTGAAAACTGAAAACTATTAGTGATTTATTTATTTCAGGGGCTACATTCCATTTTTTATTTAATTTATTTTTTAAAAGTGTTAATAATTAAAATATTTTGTTTTGTTAATATTATTTCTTATATTTCTTGTAATTAGTTTATTTGGTCTTTATTAATTATTATATTATTATCATAATTTGGGAGCTATGTTCATTTTTTATTTTATTTTAAATTATTTTTTAAGAAATATTTATAATTAATATTTAGGTTTTGAAAGATTTAAATAAACTTTTATCAAACTAAATTAACAGGTTTAAAGAAAGCATTCAATACGATACTTGTTTTTTTTTAGCTGTGGTACTGAAAATGTTATTAAGAATTCTGAAATGGAGATGACATTCGAGATTTTGTTACTGACTTTTAAAATGTTGATTAAATCTAGATTTTCTGTTTGAATTTCTAATGTTTGGCTTTCTAAGGTTCTTCTGTTTTGTCTTCCACTATAGGTGTTAGCTTTGCCTAGTAGCTGTGTCTAGAGAATCAGCCATATTGATAAAAAAGGCGGACTGTGTGGAAAAAGTGTTGCTTAAGCTTATCAAAGTATTCATCTTTGGTCTTTTGAATCCTTGAAAGCCTCTGACATTTATATGTGTCGTCCCTGGCTCCGAAAAAGCAAACATATTTGCTTTTTTTGCCATCGTCTTCAGAAGACATCCTCCTTGGGGACACTAGCCGTATTTTCTCCTCAGCCTTAAGAAGAGGCACTAAGTCGTGTTGAAACTATAGCAACAGATGCACCGTCTCTATGGAAATAAAGCCTCACTTCCCTGACGAGGCCTTCTATTCAGTGGTGCCAATTACAGAGAATCCTTGTGGCTGACCCAGAGCTGACACGTTTACATTGAGGATTCAGTCACAGGCGGCTATTAGTCAACAAAGGCTTTGATTGAGTTTTATCTTCCTGAAAGAGTCTCAGACATATGAATCTCTGCCTGAATTTATAAACCAACGAACTTTATTGTGAGCTGTGGTGTGAGCGTTTGTGTATGCAGATATCTGGCCTCTCTTTGTGAACCACATTCATTATTGTATATGAGGAAATTATCGCCATGCTTTTGCTGATTCTTGAGGAGCACTTTGTTGGTTGTAAAGAGCAGTGAATCACTGAAAAAGACGTCTCGATTGCTGCAAGCAAAAAGAATGAGACTGAGAGTTTTTTTTTTTTTTCACTCATAGACCTGATAGATAGTTGTTGCAGAGGCTAATACTACTACTACTACTACTACTACTACTACTACTAATAATAATAATAATAGCAACTGTTGTTGTTATTCATCAATTCAGATTTAAAGGGGTGGTTGACTGGATTTTTCTAGGCTTGATTGTTTTTATGGGGTGCAGTCTAACATGTGTTAATACTTTGTTTAAAAAAAAAAAAAAACATAATTTTTTCACATAATTTGCCTTTATTCCACACCGCTCTGTCCCTTCTCTGATAAACACACTGATTATTTCCTGCTTTTATGAAGCCCCTCCCTCAGATATAAGCGATGGGCTCAGATTGGTTAGCTGGTCCAGTGTCTTGTGATTGGCTAAACCACCTCTAGTCCGTGTCTGAACGTCCTGCCCCTCAGCTCAGCGACATGTGCTCCCTTTGTATTGTAAACAATGGCGTGGTCTATGCTTATCAATTTGAGCCCGATTGAGACGCAGAGGATATTAGTGAAGAGGATCACACAGAACCTGTGCAAGCACGGCTTTTAATGGTAGGCCTAAGTTTTTTGTTTGTTGTTGTCTTATACTTTTAGATACACTTATTTTAAATGCTACTATGTTAGCTTTTAATGTACGGTTTTATTCTGATTAAAGCTTTAATACAGTATGGCAACCGTACACACATCCATGTATAACGCTTCTCATAGCTATGTGAAAATAAGTGTATTCACTGAGCTAATGATCTGAATGAGAGAGAGAGAGATTTTTAATCTCTCTTTTTGATTTTTTTTTTTTCGGATTTTTATTTTATTGTATTATCTATTTATTTTCTCTCATTTATTACTCATTGTCTCATTTTTTACATTGATGGTGTAATCATATTCTGTATTTTATTCTGTATTCAAATGCTTTGGCAATACTGTAACACAAATGTCATCCCAATAAAGCAACTTGAACTTGAGAGAGAGAGAGAGAGATGCAGAGCAGAGTGTGTGTAGAGCAGGGGACGCGAGCAACAGTATTAAGAACCGCTGTTTTAGAACATTGATTTTGAAACTTGTGAATCCATTAGAATCATTAGAAGACAGATTTATGAATAATATGTATAGATTTTTACGTGCACCCCTAGTTTTGTCTTCCTCTAAAGCAGCGCAAAATGGCCTCCCCCCTTTGCTGCGTGTTCCCGGGGGCAGGGTTTATCATTTTTGTTGGCATTAAACTGCCAGAGTTTTAAAAGACGATATCTCTGTTTGCATTGAACTTTCAGCTTCATAACTTTGCAGATATCGTTTATGCTCAAACAGCAACATTACATACTAACTAACGTTAAAAAAGTGAAATCGCAATCAGCCACCCTTTTAATAATCAATTTATAAATGTAAAATAAATGTAGCTGCTGTAAATAATGTCTCAAATAAACAGATGTATTTAAAACTGAATCAGGATAACTTATATATAAGTTATCCTGATTCAGTTTTAAATAATTTCCGACCTGTTTACTCTTTACTTAAAATAAATAAATAAATAATAACAATAATACTAATAATGATAATAACAACAACAACAACAATAATAATATATTATTATTATTATTATTATTGTAGCTGTAAATTATATTTCAAATTGTCAAATAAACACACGTGCTTAAAACTTTGTCTTTTATTTAATTCATGTAAAAAAAAAAAAATATTTAAAATGGCTTTTTTTTCCCCCTCAGGCTATTTGCCAAACTCTAGACATTCATGCACTATTTACTTTAAAAGTTGTCAATTTAAAAAATAAATAAATAAAAAATTGTAAGTAAAGGTAATTTAACCCTTTGTTTTATTTTAAGACTATATAATGCAATTCCTTATACAGGGTCAAATCAATATAGTTTCACTCTTGAACACTTTATTTCAGCAAACGCGAGACTCTGTGTTGTACAGAAGTTCTTGTAATCTCCTCATAAGGTCTTACACACTGGGTCCTCATGAGGCTGATTGCATGTCGCCTTCTTGGAACTAGCACTCGGCGGACACTAATAAGTTAGACTCCCAGTGGGACCCAGATGTTGGAATAGGCTCATTTGCGGTTAGCGCAGAGCTGCAGATTATCTGACATACATTGGGCAGCGCTCGGTAAGTGGATCAGCCCAGTCTCCACACACCAGCCTTCAGCCAAGTGCCAGAATCACATCTTCATTAGAAGAAAATAAGATCTACAGTGGAGTCTCGAGGGAGACGAACGTAAGCCTTACAGCGAGCCTTCACTCTGGGTTCATAGCTGGGCTAATTTAGTCATTAACTGAGCTGACGGAGATAATAAAGCGACGTAGATAAGAATTCGGTCTCACGTCGGCGTTCTGATTTCTGGTATTTACCTCGGACTGGAATGTTGTGATTGCACAGTGATTATCTATTAAACATCCGCGTGTTTGTCGTGGCAGGATCCGCCTCGTCTGAGAGGCGCGTGTTGCTGGGAACAGGGCTGAAGGTGAGACGAGTGCAAGGAATACGAATAGATGAATCAATAGCTGTTTGATTCGCACAGAACAGAGCTCTGATCATTGGCAAACAGCAGCGGTGCTCACTGCTCGGACATTTTGCACTGCCACGTCAAGTCAATAATGTAATTCAGCCAGTGGCAACTCTGTGTTCTTTCTAACACACCTTTATCGACAGAGCGAGAGGAAAGAACTGGATTGAGGAACATTTGTTAGTATTCTCTGCCACAATAGACCATGAGGTGCGGGGTGAAAGTGAATCTGATCTCCTGTGTGCAGTTCTGGCCTCTCACAAATAACTTCTGAACACTGTTTTCAGAACTATTTGATACATGGTTTGTGCTTCTGTTTTTCTATTAAAACATTTGTGGACATAACCTGCTTTGTAGTGCATGTGCTCCAACATGCTGTGCAGTGACGCCCCTCTTCCTGTATTCTCTATCATTATCCCTGTCATTTAATAGCAAACTATTATTATTATTAGTGTTATTGTTGTTGTTGTTTTTATTGTATAATTCACTTTTTCACATTTGTATGAATTGTACATAAATTGTATAATTATATCGTCATCATCATCATCATCATCATCATCAATTGTCATCATTGTTATCATTGTAGTTGTTAATTTCATAGAAGTTTTGACTTGTGCTATTTCAAAATTTAGGTATAATAATAATAATAATAATAATAATAATAATTGTTGTTATTATTAATATTATTCATTTAGTTAATGTTATCTTGACAGTTTGTACTGTATGACCTTGCCTTGTACCTTGCCGACTTTTATATATTTAATCTGTTTTTTAATCAATTTTGTTGAATGAATGTTTGTGGAAACCCATTGTTAAACTCATTACATAACAAAAAGAAACAACCAGTTTATATTATTTAGTTAGGTCATGGTGCAATGAGAATCATAAGCATAACACATAAGCAGTTACAATACTATGGTTAGTTACCACTTCCCTGCCACTAAGCCCCCCCCCCCCCCCCCCCCCCCCCCCCCCCATTGAAATTAAAAAAGGGCATGCCAAGCAATTTCATTGGTTTTGTAAGTGCCACTGTAAATGCACTTGTGGCATGAGTCTGGTGACCATAAATATGCTGACGAACTTTCACGATGCCGTTCTCTGTCTGCTCTCTTTCAGACTTGTTTTTATTTTTTCATTTCATTTCATTCATTCATTCATTCATTATATATATATATATATATATATATATATATATATATATATAATTATTGTTATTTTTCTGAGGAGTGCTGCAGGTCTTGGCATTCACACCGCTGATGTGAGCACATGAAAGAGTCCTGCAAACTGTCTGTGCTGAAAACCTCGCTCGTATTCTGTGTAAGTGGGTGTAACTCTAATAGAAGCAGAGAGCTGGAGAGTGGGCAATGTGATCCGGTTTCTTCCTGAAGAATACAGCTCAGTATAGAAGTAAAAATGAAAAGGGTTGGAGAAGTGAACCCCTGACCTGTCTGCTCTCACAGCGTCTCAAGTGTTACATCTGTGAGCGCGCAGAGGAAGAGAGACAGACAGATATATTATTGATAAACATCCGAACTCTGTGACTTTGGAAATAGAAAAGAATTTATATTTCATGAGCGCAAGCGCGCAGTTGATTTAGACGGTGAAGAAGTTAACATGTTTACATCATGACGGCATACAGGCATCTGTGTCTGAGAGAGAGAGAGAGAAAGACATTTTCTTGTTTTTGTCACGATCTGATCTAGGAGAATTATTATTATGATTTTTTTTTTTAATCTTTATGTCCTCACAACGTGTTTTTATGACCTCTACCACAGGCGTTGTATATTTAAGATATCTTAAAGGAATAGTTCACCCAAAAATTAAAATTCTGTGATTATTTACTCACCCTCAATTTATTCCAAACCTGTATGAGTTTCATAGCTTAACCAAACAAACAAAAAAAAATACTATGGAACTCAGTGCCTGCCAGCAACTGTATGGTTACCAACATTCTTCAAAATATCTTCTTTCAGATATTCAGATATCTTCTTTCAGATATTCAAAAAACATTCAGATTTCTTGTTGTATTTTTTTTTTTCTAATCATGGAAACTCAAAAAAAAAAAAAAAAGTTCTGTTTCCATAAATATTCAGTCCCTTATAGGAGCTTTACACACGGAGGGCGCCACAATTGCCAAACAATTGGCATCTACTATACCTGTTAATCATGAAAATAACTTTCATTTTCTCAGTAAAATCCCATGGTTAGAGCATTATTATTCAAGATATGAATCTTAAAGATAGCTGTGAAAATGAAAAAGAAAGAGCATTCCAGATAAGTCAGAGATAAAGTAAACAAGCAAGTACAGCATGAAAGATTCAACTCCCAGTGGGCTCTGTTGGTTCAATTATTTAGAACTGGAAGCTCTATCTAATCACCCAGACAAGGTCGTCCTTCAGAACGCCATTTGAACAAGCCATAGAGAGGCCAACAATCGCTGTGAAGGAGCTACAGTTCAGTAGCTGAGATTAAAAACTCTAATAGCCTATATCAAGAGCGTTTCATAACACTTGTATGGGAGCTAACTATTATATCCCAACTATTGTTTACCAAATTTTCAAAAGGTAGTGTATGTATATATGCTACAAAAGTTATGGTAGTTTGTTTGCATATATATCCATGTATGAATATATTGAATATTTCTGCTGTATTATTTCTCCTGGACTACTCATATGCATGTGTGAGTGTTATGAAGTGAGGATCTATGCATATGGGTGACAATGCTCCAGCTCAGTGCTTAATGCTCTTAATGGAGATAATGGTACTTCATGCAGAGAGGCATCAGCAAGGAGGAAGCAAGAGATTTGTCCTCTTCACGCCCTTGCTGAGTTAAAACACTCTAATCTCGCATTAATTCCTGCAATTACACATCCATCATAACTACAGACATTTTTACTAGGCCTGCTTCAACACTATATTGTATTCTTCCACTGTACTTAAAGTAAACAAGTTCAATGAAAATGTTCTTTTTCATGCTTTTTAAAATTAAAAATATCTGTAATTTTAGTTTTTAGTTGCTTGCATTTATTATGATGTAAATATATAAGTGCAGTACAGATATTATTTGCTGTAAAAACCGATGATTAGGTTGTTGTTGACTTGGGTGTGCACTACAGCTAGACCTAGAGCAGTCCAATGAAAAGACTTCAGTTTAGAAGCTGGAAAATATCATCTGTTGAATACCTAATTAGCATTGTTTTTTTTTTTACCTTCCAAAGAACCTAGAAATACTTTTGATTGACAGATTTGCGATTTGCCTTCTCTTAGTAGCTTACAATCCTGCAGTATCAGCATTTAGGATCATGTCAAAATGTCAGTTAGGCTCTCCTCTGAGGGAAGACAGATTGGATCTCACTTTTTTCATTGAGAAAGTTGACAGGATTTCAGATTTATCCAAAGGAGGTTCACTTCTCTTTTGAGCTTGACGTTTACATCTGGTATGAAGATCTGAGACGAAGTTAACGCTAGTACTGGCATAATGTTTTGTGATGCGAACACTCAAACCATATTGAGAGGTACTCAGAAACATACATCACATTTGTGGTATAAACATGGATGACAACAGCGAAGGACTGACTTTTCACGTGTCAATCATCCAATGTGCTACCACAAGCGAGCTTTGTTAGATATGTGCTGCTTTAAAGGAATAGTTTAACCATACATGACAATTCACTGAAAATGTATTCACCCTCAGGCCATTCAAGATGTAGATGAGTTTGTTTCTTTATCAGGACAGATTTGGAGAAATGTAGCATTAAATCACTTGCTCACTAATGGATCCTAGTGAATGGGTGCCGTCAGAATGAGAATCCAAACATCTGATAAAAACAATACAATAACCCACAAGTAATCCAAATCACTCCAGACCATCAATTAATGTCTTATGAAATGGAAAATATGTGTGTTTGTTAAAAAAAGGCATTTTAACTTTTAACTGTGGTTTCTGGACAGAATATGAGTACATTATCCATAATAACGCTTTCTTCAGTGAAAAAAAATAAATAAATAAAAAATACATCCCATCTTGCCCTCCCACATCAAAATCCACCATTTCTTGATTTGTGCATATTTCTCTCCTGATTCAGGAAGCACTGATTTGAAATTAAACATGTCTGGATTGATTTGGTTATTACAAATATGCAGCTGTTATCTTTACAAGATGTTAATTTATGGTGTGTGGATTATTTGTGGATTATTGTGATGTTTTTATCAGCTGTTCGGACTCTCATTCTGACGGCACCCATTCACTGCAGAGGATCCATTGGTGTGCAAGTTATGCTAAATTTCTTGAAATTTGTTTAAATTAAGAAACAAACTCATCTACATCTTGGATGCCACATTTTGGTAAATTTGGTACAATTTTAACCAAGTTTCATTAAAACCAATAAAATAAAAAAGAAAAAGAATTTTTTTTTTAAATGTATTTATTTATTTGCACATTATGACTGGTGATCGATCACCCAGTGTAAACTGTTCTTTTTTTCTTTTCTTTTTTTTGAGACACATTTCACACATTTGTAAAACTCTTCTCAGCAGCAGTGCTGTACGACACAGAGAATCATTAGGTTATGTTTCCTTCTTCTCTCTGATGTCCCTCGGGCTGAATCCGAGCTGCCGTCTGCTGATTTACTGCTCAGATATGCTGATTGTTTCTTATTCTAACAAAGAGACAATTTGGCTGTTAATCATCAGCTTACATTCGTCTAACAGAACGGTGAGCAGTTATGCAGTTATCTAAAACTGCCTCTTAGTCTTCCTTTATTTATTTTCTATTGACCAAGTTTCTCTCTCTCTCTGCCTCACTCCTCTCATCTTCTCAGTGTGAGGTATGAAGCGGTCCAGCGTGACACTGCAGCTAATCCGTGTTTAATCATTTTTCACATGATCTATTTCTGACTCCGTTGCGCAGGGTGCCGGCCTGTGAACATGACTCTGTGATGCTGGGTTAAAGAAGACATCAGGAAGGTGGTCTTTGCTTTTCCTCACAAATATCTGACTGTGGCTTTTGAAGCAGAGCCAAACATTATAGATGTCTCTTTTAATGATGCTAGTCTTCGGATAGTCAGGCTATTCATTTAAACTATCCAGGCAGATCCTGGATAGATTCATATTGGAATTTGAGAATATTTCATATCGGAATTAAATCTATTTGTTGAGTGCTGTCCCATACAGTACAGGTCACATTAATAAAATCACAAAATTAGGTACGTCAAAAATTATACTATTTAACTTCTATGCAAAAGTAAAATTTGCCACCTTAAAGCATTTTTCTGATGTTTGATTATTGATTGATTATGTAATGTTTTGCAATGCAACTTTTTTTAATTATAGTGAAAATCAATATATTGTGTCAATGGAACTCTAGTCTCTTTTAAATCACAAAACAAATTGACTAAACAATTTGTGATTAACTTGAACTATTATTGGTGTTAAGTAAAACTGAAAAAAAAAATTAATTAGATTAAATTAAATTAAATTAAATTAAATTTTAATTCAAATTAAATTACAATTTTTTAACAATTTAAATACAAAATTGAAATAAATAAATAAATAAAATGTCTTATTACTTATAATTTATGTTCATTTTATATCATTGTTTTTAGTTTTTTTTTTAAAGCTGAAATACTAAATAAACTAAAAATAAAACAAACTAAAAAAATACAAAAATAAATAAATAAATGAAACGAGCAAACAAACAACCATCTACTAATTGTACTAGTACTAGTTTTTGTTAATATTTTGAATTGCATTTTATTTTTTAGTAAAACAACATTCCAAATTGGAGACTGTATTTTTAAAAAACATAATGGATATTTTACAGATAAAAACATGTTAATGTTATGTTTTATTTAATATAAAGAGGAATATATATATATATACAGGTGCATCTCAATAAATTTGAATGTTGTGGAAAAGTTCATTTATTTCAGTAATTCAACTGAAATTGTGAAACTTGTGTATTAAATAAATTCAGTGCACACAGACTGAAGTAGTTTAAGTCTGTGGTTCTTTTAATTGTGATGATTTTGGCTCACATTTAACAAAAACCCACCAATTCACTATCTCAATAAATTAGAATACTTCATAAGACCAATAAAAAAAATATATGTTTAGTGAATTGTTGTCCTTCTGGAAAGTATGTTCATTTACTGTATATGTACTCAATACTTGGTAGGGTTTTTTTTTTTTTTTTTGCTTTAATTACTGCCTCAATTCAGCGTGGCATGGAGGTGATCAGTTTGTGGCACTGCTGAGGTGGTATGGAAGCCCAGGTTTCTTTGACAGTGGCCTTCAGCTCATCTGCATTTTTTGGTCTCTTGTTTCTCATTTTCGTCTTGACAATACCCCATAGATTCTCTATGGGGTTCAGATCTGGTGAGTTTGCTGGCCAGTCAAGCACACCAACACCATGGTCATTTAACCAACTTTTGGTGCTTTTGGCAATGTGGGCAGGTGCCAAATCCTGCTGGAAAATGAAATCAGCATCTTTAAAAAGCTGGTCAGCAGAAGGAAGCATGAAGTTCTCCAAAATTTCTTGGTAAACGGGTGCAGTGACTTTGGTTTTCAAAAAACACAATGGACCAACACCAGCAGATGACATTGCACTCCAAATCATCACAGACTGTGGAAACTTAACACTGGTCTTCAAGCAACTTGGGCTATGAGCTTCTCCACCCTTCCTCCAGACTCTAGGACCTTGGTTTCCAAATGAAATACAAAACTTGCTCTCATCTGAAAAGAGGACTTTGGACCACTGGGCAAAAGTCCAGTTCTTCTTCTCCTTAGCCCAGGTAAGACGGCTCTGACGTTGTCTGTGGTTCAGGAGTGGCTTAACAAGAGGAATACGACAACTGTAGCCAAATTCCTTGACACGTCTGTGTGTAGTGGCTCTTGATGCCTTGACCCCAGCCTCAGTCCATTCCTTGTGAAGTTCACCCAAATTCTTGAATCGATTTTGCTTGACAATCCTCATAAGGCTGCGGTTCTCTCGGTTGGTTGTCCATCTTTTTCTTCCACACTTTTTCCTTCCACTCAACTTTCTGTTAACATGCTTGGATACAGCACTCTGTGAACAGCCAGCTTCTTTGGCAATGAATGTTTGTGGCTTACCCTTCTTGTGAAGGGTGTCAATGATTGTCTTCTGGACAACTGTCAGATCAGCAGTCTTCCCCATGATTGTGTAGCCTAGTGAACCAAACTGAGAGACCATTTTGAAGGCTCAGGAAACCTTTGCAGGTGTTTTGAGTTGATTAGCTGATTGGCATGTCACCATATTCTAATTTGTTGAGATAGTGAATTGGTGGATTTTTGTTAAATGTGAGCCAAAATAATCACAATTAAAAGAACCCAAGACTTAAACTACTTCAGTCTGTGTGCATTGAATTTATTTAATACACGAGTTTCACAATTTGAGTTGAATTACTGAAATAAATGAACTTCTCCACGACATTCTAATTTATTGAGATGCACCTGTATACAGGTTTATATAACAGTATATATAACAGTTTGTGTCATTAAAGTAACAGTCATTAACCGAAAAACACGAGCTACTTAGCATATTATACAGTATATGTATATATATATATATATATATATATATATATATATATATATATATATGGACTGGAACTATAAACAGTTAATACAGGTTTAGTAATTAGAATTAGAAGTCATTGAGAAAAAAAAAGAAAAAAGGAGTAATCATACAGTAAATCTATGACCTCTCTCTCTCTATTTATGGACTAAAATTAGCTCCGGTCCTAGCTAGCCAGAAAAAAAGAAAATAAACCTCCTAGGAAGCGTAGCCTCTTATTTTGAGGAGATTTGAAGAGATCTTAAGATGTGACTTATGAACTAATTAGCCGTATATTAAAACCCTTTTGTAGTGCTATTATTTTCTTGCCATCAAGTTACTGTATTAAGACAAGGCGAAGTACATTGAGGTGTTAATGATCTTGTTCAGTACATATATAAAGCGAATGAACATATAAAGTGCTCTCCTGGAACGCTGCCTTTGAACCGATTGTATCAATTTCTTGCCTTGCTCCTTATATGGTGCTCTTTTATGAGATGCTAAAACTGCCAAAACATACCATAACTAAAAACAGTCCAAAATGACAAAGTGCTGCTATGTAATTAGCATTTTGGACAATTCCTCCAAAGACATCAACTATATATTCACAAAACGATGATCTGTTGTTTCGAGTTGTGGCTTTGGCTCTTTGTTTTTTTTACCACACGCCTGTGACTCACATACTGCGTAAACCACAGAACTTCACTTTGGTGTGAGAAGTGAAATGTGGTTTGGTTGAAAGCAAGAGCTGATGGTTTCTGCTTTGGTCACAAACTTTCTCTCCTTCACATAATCAAACGAAGAGGCTGAGAAGCAAAACCCAAGGCTAAAATCAGCACTGGGACCCGATTTCACATTAGTTTTTCTCATTGAACAAGACAAGCATTCCCAAAATCACGTTTGCTTTTGTCAAGGGACGTTCCTCTCATAATTGTTTCTTTGTCCAAAGCTTAAGCTGTACTATATGATTATATTGGTTGGGGAAACATGCTAGTGAATTCAAGACACTGTAATTAGGGGTGCTGCAGTTGCACCACTGATATAAAACAACCCAAAACCACACAGAGATGAAATTTTCCAGTAGTTCTTGCCAAGTCCATATACTATCATGGTTTAAGTACAGAGTGAGCAATTGCTGGTCCAGTCAGATCTCTGTTCATTGCAATGACCAGATCTAGCCTGGCATGTTAAAGTGCTTATTCAATCATTTATGAGGGGTGGGAAAACCTGAGTGGTTCTTCTTAAGAAAAAAAGAAAAAAAGAAAAGAGATATCAGTAGGTGGCTTGCTAGAGGATGCTGGGAAGTCATTTTCCACAGCGTGCTCTTGGTTTATCTCAGTGTGAAGGCAGATAGAGCAGTTTGATTTTCAAGGCAAAAGACAGCTTTTTCTTTTGCTTTTTCTGATTTAAATGCAATGCAAAAGGACTTTTTATACACCTAGAAGTCTGTTTTTCACTGCATCAGAGGGAAAAATTGCACAAGAATAATATTCAAATAAATTCTTACAAGAAATCAAAGGGGGCGAAAAAAATGAAACTGATTTGATGTTTTTCTCATTTTTTTCTTTGAAAATATCATTGGACATTTTTGAAAATAAGGCTGACTTTCCATTTCTTTGCCATTAAAGTTAAATTACTGAACCTAAAAATGCACATTTAAAAGAAAAAAAAAAAAACTCAGAAAAAAAATCTAAGACGGACTTATATATTCTTAATGCTGTGCTGTACTATGAACAACTATCACAAAACAAAACAAAAAATAAATAAATAATATAACAGCTGTGGATCATCGAGGCAACAGCACAGTATTAATAAATGTAACCTTCTGAATGGGGTCATTTTTATAAAATCAACTTATTTTCTCTTCTGGACTATATTCCAGAATTCCAGAAGTACTGTAAAAATGGGTCTGTTCTGAATTCAAAGTCTAAAATGTTTGTTGTTTTATCAGAAGGAACATGACAGATGCTGTAGCGTTTGCAGTCAGCTTAAAAAGATAGATAAAAGACTTAAAAACAACTCAGACTGTGTTTGTGAAACATTCAGTGTAATACAGAGAAAATAACGATGCGAATCACATTCATGTTGCTGATTGGCTAAGACTGTCGTGTTTGATGACATGCTGGATTTGTAAGCACACTGTGCCATGTGGTGTTTTATGTTGTCGCCGTTCTCCCAAGAACATTTATAATAGATAAATGGAGTAACTTGATTCTGAAGAGAAAACCATATTTGCAGTAGCCTCTGTTGTACCAAAATACATTTGAAGTCATTTTTGAATGAAGGTTTGCCTCATTGTAACATACATCAAGGGAACATCAGAACAAGAATATTTCAAATTGATAAATTCTGTTTGGAATTCACATGCCTTTCCTTCTGTCCTGCATACTTGTTCACTATACAATAGAAATTATTACATTATTTTCATTCTTACTTCGTTTCTGTCTACACACTTTTAGAATATTTCTTTCTTTCTTTCTTCAATCATTGTCTTTACAATACAAATTATTCTTTCCATCCTTCTTTGCTTGTTTCTTTCTGTATGTCATTCTTTCCTTTCTTTTCACTCTATGACATCCATAAGTTATCCTTAGCAGACAGTCAATGATTTCACTGCTTAATAAGAACAGTCATCAGAGTAGAACAAGAAAACAGCTAACTGCACACCATTATTATAGAGGAAATCAAACATCTTCCACAAAAAAAACAAAAAAAAAATGCTACTTGGGAATCCAGACAAGAGAGAAGTGCAGCCAGACATCCTCATAGAGGTTCCAGAAAGAGTATAAATACAGCCCAGCGCTGACAAGCTGTTCTGGTTTAGCAGTGATCCCCTGCTTAACTGGGATACTTTAGAAAATTCCTTCATGCCTCTATTCAGCCATCATGTTGATGTCTAACATGTGAATGCTGTCGGCTACCAAAACGACTGTGTTGTGAGGAGACATAAACAACAATTTTCCTTGATGCATCCTAGCCTACCGCTTCATAAAAAGGTCAGAGGCAGCCGCTATTCGCTTGTGATTCTCACAGAGATTTTTTTTTGCTACATTAAATCCCGCAGTTGATTCCTCCTGTCCGTGTAGCTTTATTTCAGAATTAGGCCCATCAACATCGCTCATCCACGGTGTACTTGTTCTTCTGTTTCATAAGTTGAAATGTGAGTTCAGAATAAGTCAGCCGTCAAGAGAAGTAGCTCAGCCTTGATCAGACCATTTTTCACGTAATAATGCTCAGGCGAGTACTGTGCTATATGTCATCTAAAAGCACATTAAATTACATTTTGATAATTATTTTATCATTAATATACATGCAGTTTTGTGAACTTCTATTCAGAGGATAAATTGAATATTTGTACTTTAAAAAATGCATTTGTAACATAGTAGGACTGTTTAAAATGAATTAGTGACAGTAAAAGATTAAAACATTAAAAAATAAATTATATATTTTTCCTCATCAAAGATTTGGGAAGTAAGTTTTTTTTTTTTGGTTGTTTTTTTTTGGCCAATACCATGCTGTTCTTTTGAACTTTCTATTCAAAGAATCATCAACATTGATAATAAATGTTTCTTAAACAGCAAATCTGAAAATTAGAATGATTTCTGAAGAATCACGTTACACTGAAGACTGGAGTAATGATTCTGGAATTTCAACTTTGCATCGCAGGAATAAATTGCATATTAATATATATTAAATTAGAAAATGGTTATTTTAAATTGTAATAATATTTGACAACATTACTGTGTTTTGAGCAAGTAAATGCAGGCTTGGTAAGCATAAGACACTTTCAACAATTTCTATCTCTATATAGAGATAACAAAAAGCTCATTGACTAGTTGCACGTCAGCTATTCATTTTGTCTTATTTGAATTGACTTTGAACAAGCAGAGGCAAAAAAAGATGAGCTAATTTATAACTTAGCCAGTATCCACTTCATTTTAATTCAGAATATTTTTACGAGCTCATGCAGATGACTTCTGCTCTCAGTGGGAGAGGGACCGTCCTAACCCACCATTCTCAGACTAGAGGACATCAAAGCAATAGAAGTTGTAGTGCATCAAGGGACTGAGGAGACCAAGCTGTGAATTTGTGATTAAAGCAAGGTAAATGAGTCCATTAGAAGAAGAATAGCCCTGGAGACATGACAGGAGTAAATCATTGTGGCTAATTTCCTTCCCTCAAGGACAGACCAGAGAAAAAGAGAGAGAGAGAGAGAGAGAGAGAGAGAGAGAGAGAGGCCTAGCTGTTTGAGAAAAATATGGAGCTGAGGGCCTTTTCTGAAAGGAAAGAGAAAGCCATTGCCATTCTGGCATTTGGTATTTCATAAACTCATTTAGATTTGGCAATTGCAAAGTTTAGATGTCTCTGGTCTGGGGCTTTGTCTTATAGTGTCAGCGTAATTAATCAGCGCAGGAACATTATGAAGACATTAACGTGGCCTCTCAGTGCAGAAAGTCACTGATAACGCTCGCATAACAGAAGCCCCAGCCGAGATCGGCTTTACCTGCCAGCACTGGCAAATTGGAGCAGGTGTCATGTGGCCCGAATGTCCACATTAATTCCTTTTTGACATATGCAAACCCTCAGATCATGGAAAAAGTACATGGTGGTATCAAAGGATGGAGCCCCGTCAGAGTAAATGCTCCATGTGTCCCAGCGGTGGGTGAACCTGGCAGTGGCCCCAGCAAATAGGTCTCCTCTGCCCTCTCCGTCTGTTCCCCTGGAACCCCTCCTCACTGCCTGTGTGTGGTGTTGAGTCTGGGAACATGTTCATAAACATGCACATATGACCACACACACAGGTGCATGCTTTATTAATAAGTAAAAAATGAATGCAGTAATTTAATCATTGAATTCCATACATGAGCTTAGAAGTGTTTATGTTATTTGATTGGATTTGTGTGGGCATTGTTTGGCATATTTAGTTGGCACACTGGAGGGCAACTAAGTTTTGGGAAAAAAATGGCACAAATATGGTTCTGAGTTAACTTCCGTTTAGTTTTACATTAACATTACCATTCAAAGGGTTGGAGCCAGTAAGATGTTTTGACAATTTTGAAAAGTCTCTTATGGTCGCCAAAGATGTATTTATTTGGTTAAAAATACAGTAATATTGTGAAATTTAAAATAACTACTTTCTATTTTAATGTATTTTAAAATATAGGCCTAATTTATTCCTGTGACGCAAAGAAGAATTTTCAGCATCATTACTCCAGTCTTCAGTGTCACATGATCCTTCAGAAATCATTCTATTGCTAATTTGGTGCTCAAGAAATGTTTAATTATCAATGTTGATTTCATTCATTCATTCATTCATTCATTCATTCATTCATTCATTTAATTTTTCAGGATTTTGAATAGAAATTTAAATAGAGAGAGGGTAAAAACTAATTTTATTTGGGTAACACTTTATTTTAGGATCTCTTAGCTAGTTGCTTATTATCATGCGTATTACTAGAATATTAGACATTTATTAGTAGTAATTAAGTACATATTAATGCCTTATTCTACATGACCTTATTCTACATCTCTAATCCTACCCAGTACATAAACTTAACAACTACCTTACTAACTATTAATAAGCAGCAAATTAGGAATTTATTGAGGGAAAAGTCATAGTTAATAGTGAATAAGTGTTCCCTGTTCTAAAGTGTTACCTTTATTGGTAATGGATTTTTTTTTATTATTATTATTTTTTTATTATTTATTAGTATTTCTTAATAAAAATCAAGATTAATAATAAAATGTTAAAATGTTATAAAATATTAGTTTATACTATTGTTCCATACCCTTTTTGATTTATTTATTTATTTATTTATTTATTTATTTATTTCAAAAATTATATTATAAACATAAAAGTGTGATTGAAAAAATTGAACAAATTTAAGTAAAATGAAAGGTTTAAAAGGAACAGATCAGACTTTTGCATCCCATCATATTCACTCTCAGCAAGCCCTTTTCACTACAGGGACAGACACCAGTGAATCGTGTGCTGATCTAAACTGACAGTAAAAAGTGTCCTGAAGTTGAAACTACAGAAACATTCAGGCCCAGTCTACAAAAGCATGTTAAAAAAAAACATCCAAAACTTGAACAGCTTGAGTTTCTCTTGCTCTCGTCTCTTCTGACATCAGCCATTAGTGTGATTAGTTAGTTCATCCGGGTCTCCGTTTGTTTAGTTTAACACTATTGCTCTTATGTAATTGTGGATTTATCCACAGAGTCTGAGGCATTGTCGCCACACATCTCATGGAAATGTTGTTTTGATTGCTACTAATGTGGCATGTCTTGCTCGATGCGGCCTGAAAAGTAATATCCTCCGCCCCGACCCAGCCCAACCACGCAGCACTAATAGAATACAGAGATGA
The DNA here is from genome assembly GCA_039654775.1 of Spinibarbus caldwelli. Lineage (NCBI taxonomy): Eukaryota > Metazoa > Chordata > Actinopteri > Cypriniformes > Cyprinidae > Spinibarbus > Spinibarbus caldwelli. The sequence goes on along the minus strand of CM077266.1, from coordinate 13,635,008 downwards.
GACACCCTTAATAGAAAAGTAGCTCCTAAGTCAATACAATTAAACAGAGCTTGTTTGAACACGCAAGACCTGTTTCCCCACAAGCTATTAAAGCCGCCAAAATCAAAGTGTGTTTGTGTTTAATGCGGTTTATATATTGAAAACAGAACATAAATCTGGATCCCCTCTGCTTTTTTCAGCTCTTCTAATCTTTTAATAAATAAAGAGATTTCTTCTTCTCGCTAGTCCGTTTGTTTGTCATTCAGTAACTTTTATGTAATTCCCCATTTGCAATGTTGTTCACAAAACCCATTATGTTTCTGTTGCAAATGGAAAGATGGCAGAAAGAAGCAAATCAATTATGCGGCTCAACTCATCGGCTTTAGCAAAATCATTTTTTGCGATGATAAGAAGAGAACGTCAGTCTGGTGCTTTGATGTGAACAATTGGTTTGTTTATGGTTGGCAACTTAGACATTTTGATTAATCATTTTTATGTGGGATTTGTTGTCAGTATGTGGGATGCAGGCTCATCATAAATACAGTTTGGTCCATTAAGGTTTGTAATGACTGCGGAAGGTGTATTTATCAGATTCTGAAAGTGCAGGGACAACCACACTATTAAGAAAACTTTTTGCGACCGGGGTGCATTAGCAAAACATCCCTCTTCTGCTGTAGTGCAGCAACATTCAAACAGCACTTTTTTTGTTTTGTTTTGTTTTGTTTTGTCTGTTTGTTTTCCCGTTTTTTTTATTTTTTATTTGTTTTTTGTTTTGTTTTTGTTTCTTTGTTTTTCCCTGAATAACTGCGCTGCTAGTTTCTATTCAATACAAATGGGCACTTATTTTTACTCCATATATTTTGTCTCTCTTAATTTAAAAATATGTACTAGTATGCGACTATGTGGCATGATATAATATATTGTGGTTGAACCCACGCTTGTTTTTTGTGCATTGTATGATTTTAAAGGACAAATCGTTCACTTTCTATAAAGCTAGGTCATTAAAACCATGAAATGAAGTGAAAATGATAGTTCCAGTTATCTTGCGATTGTATGTTAGCTTAATTAGTGCTATTATCGTGACTCATTTCAGTAGTATGTGGTTGTATTTCATGCCGCTGTGTCCTCGGCCTTGGGAAATGTGAACAATGACATTGCTGCTTAATTATTGTTATGCAGGGTCATTTAGAGAGATTACATAACTATGCACTTAAAGCAGTCGTTCAGCTGAAACGTCTCTGATTGCCAAAAAAAAAAAAAGAGCGCACAGACATGGAAATCTCAATTTGTTTTCATTTATAAACCTGCAATTAAGTAATTATCACATTCCGGATAATATTCTCCTATGCTTCTTGCAGCTTCAAGAGTCATTATTTATTTCCGAATGACTAAATTGCGGTGCATCTTTGTGCATCGTTTCGAAACTGGGATTCGTTTGATTCCCAAACAACCCTTGAAAATGTATTTGAAAGGTTGCCGTGGCTGATTTGCTTATACTGTCATGAATACAGTCAGTTTGAATATCAGAACTGTCTTTGTATTCATATGATGCACCATAACATCAATGAGACGCCACATCGAGCGCTCAGACAGGAACTACAGATGATCCACTTTGATATTTCACAGCAGCTTATAGAATATTCAGTTAACCCTTTCATTGTCAGCCCCTATTCCAGCAGCCCTATTCCATATATATAATAAGATTATTAAAACTGCTGATTTATTCATACTGTTCTCTCCGAAATAATGCATCAGTGTTGCGTACTCAGCAGCTGTGATGGATCTCCACCCTCAAAGGTCACCCAATGCCCCGCTGCGCCTCCATGCAGTGGTCAGCAGGTGCTGTGTTCTGTGGGACTGAGCCTCACTCTGTCTCGCTCAGTGTTCCTAGACTCCAGCAGGACCCCATTTGGCGGCGGTTCTGCCTGTTAGAGACCTTTTGCATTGACTGTGGTGCCAGCTCATGGTGGGAAACGGGCAGTTTAGCCTCGCCCTCTCGGAATCACTGCTGATCTTGATGAAACGTCTGGTGCCAGCCAAAATCCGCTGCTACTGCTGCCAACCCAATATAATGGCTCTGCCAATAGGAGAGATGGGGAGCCAGGGATGAAAGTGAAAGGAAATGTTGGAGAGAATTTGTGTGGTTGAACGGAACGGCGATTGACATGGCTTGATTTCCCCCATTGTGTTAAGGGAAGATCACAGTTTGATCAGGTCACTTTTGAATCCTCGATTATATGGTTAGTTGCATTTTGTTATTTGCGTTTAGCATCGTTTTATCCCTGCTGACCGTGACACTTTCCAAGTAAGGGGTTGTGACCCCAGTTGAGGAATGGAGTACGTGTTCATGTTTTAATCGCTTGGCTCTGGAGGCTTGATCTCTGTGAGCTGTGTAATTCTGAAGAGCACCTGTTGGGCATTGTGAGCCATTTCCTCAGTGTGTGATCATTCGCCTTGAGAGTTCACAGGAAATGGAATTAACGTCTGAAAATGGCAGCACAATCACAGAAATGACGGGTCATTTCCTTTATTCTCAGCGTGTGTGATTATACAGTTATTGATGGAAGAAATATCTAGCAAGACTTAAACACCACTGCCATTGTGCTGAACATAGCCTGTCTTGTATGCAGGTTCAAACTGAACTTTGACCTTATAAATCATTTAAATAAAAAAATAAACAATACTTCTACAGAATTTGTTAAGGAATAATTGACGATGGGCTGTTGAAATGTTCGAATAAATTTTTAAAAAATAATGCCTTATTTTCTTAATTATTCCATTTATTAGTTTATTTATTTATTTTTGAACATTGATAATAAGAGAAGTTATATTAGAATGATTTCTGAATAATCATGCTACACAAAAGACTGTAGAGTAAAGGCTATCACAGGAAAAAATATGGTTATTTTAAATTGTAATAATGTTACTTTTTTAATGTATTTTTGATTAAACATATTTAATGAACATAAAAAAAAACTACAAAAACATTTTAATGACCCCCACACTTTTGAATAGTAGAGTAGAATATGTCGCATTTGTATATCTCACATTTTGCCAGCACACATTGCTTCTTGTATTCCTCTTTTTTATGTTTCACTTTTTTTATTTTCTTCATTCCTGGTGGGCATAATGTGCACCATCAGCATGAATGCGCCGAGAACAATCACTGTGCCAGTGTTTGGAGAAAGTGAGAGTGTGTGAATGTGTTTGTGTTAGTGTGTGTGGTTGTTTGTGGAAGTCTGCCTAATCTTCTGGAATCCATATTCATTCATATCTAAGCAGATATTTGGTTATGGATGTGCAGCGAGGATGCTAACATCCTTTTAGCGGGGTTTGTGGTAAAGTGTGGTTACTTCAGTAAAGTGAGCATAACTAATGTCACTCATTCTAATAAGAGGGGTGTGTAGATCGCTTTAGATTGTCAGTCTTACAGAAATGAGTCTAGTGTATGCAGAAGCTCTTTTCTCACCATTTAGCAGTGATGGAGCAAAGGATTCTGGGTTGGAATGAAGAGATGAATAGGACCTCAGAGGGCTTAGGTGCCAGATGCAAAATAAAGCCTGATTTTCTGAATAACCTTATGGTGCTGTAAAAAAAAGAGTGAAATAGATGTTTATTATGCATCACAGTGCACTCATCAGTGAGTTTTTGCTCTGTTCTTTAATCATGGCTTTGGTAATTGCAGTGTCAGGGCACACGGCCCTGTGTTTTGGGCTCAAGTTTTGGTAGACCAGGTGTCACACAGAACCTTGGCAGAGATACTTTGTGGCAAGCAGTCCTGCTCTCTTCACCCTTATCCACCTGATTACTGATACCCTTGCATTCCCCTAATGGTGAAGTCCTGATTTTGCCACTCCACCTGCACTCCAAAGGCCATTCTTAGTTTTTTTGTCAGTGCTTTTTTGGTTACCGTTTCCTTTCTCTCACAAATGGACTGTATGTGTGGTCAGATTTGTGTGTATAAGCAATAAATCTTACAGCCTGGTGGTTGTTTCGGTTTAACCCATCATTTTATTGTTTGTTCTATCCCTCTTTTTAAAGTTCTGCCTATCCTGTTTGCCTTACGACAAATTTATAAGGTGTTGAGTGGCAACATCATCCCAAACCCCATGTGACTCACCTTTTCTGTCTCTGATGAGTCTGTATCCCTGGTTTCAAAATTTAAATACAGCTAATTATAATTACCATAAACTACCCCTAACCCAAACAGACACACATTGACTTCACCTCTGTTAATGAGCACATTAAATTCAATTTGCAATCTTCATAATCACAAGCGGTCAACCATTAACTTTTCCATGCTTATTTCTCTCAACATCTAAACTTGGAGAGCCGTTCTTTTGCAGCAAATATGATGAGCTTGAATTTGTAAACAAGAAAGAAATGTATTCATTTATGCAGAATGACATTAAAGGGTTAGTTCACCCAAAAATGAAAATTACCTCATGATGTACTTACCCTCAAGCCATCCTAGGTGTATATGACTTTCTTCTTTCAGATGAATACAATCAGAGTTATATTAAAAAATGTCCTGGCTCTTCCCAGCTTTATAATGGCAGTGAAGATGGGATGAGATTTTGAAGCCCAAAAAAGTAAATCCATCCATCATAAAAAGTGCTCGACACGACTCCAGGGAGTTAATAAAGGCCTTCTGAAACGAAGCGGTGCATTTGTGTAAGAAAAATGGCAGAGAATTTCAATATAAGCCAAAAGGAGACTGGTTTTCCTTTGCTGTAAACAAAACTAGAGATTACGGTTTATGAAGTTTTAAATATGGATATTTTTCTTACACAAACACATCACTTCCCTTCAGAAGGCCTTTATTAACCTTCTGGTGCCAGTTGGAGTATTTTTATAATGGATGGATGCACTTTTTTGAGCTTTAAAATCTTAACCACTATTCACTGCCATTATAAAGCTTGGAAGAGCCAGGATTTTTTATTAGAACTCCGATTGTATTCGTCTGAAAGAAGAAAGTCATATACACCTAGGATGGCTTGAGGGTGAGTATATCATGGAGTAATTTTTATTTTTGGTTGAAGTATCCCTTTAAGAATTTTATGAAGAAATAAATAAGGCTGCTCCAGAGAAATAATGTTCAATTTCAATAAATTAAGTATTCATTCCACCATGAATAATTAGCAGCAGCCTTCCTTTTAACATGTTTCCTCTAATGAATGAATGAAGTAGTTCTTGTCAAAAATAATTGACGTACTTTTGTAATGTCACTGGAGTTGTGTGACAGTTTTCATCGCAGGAGTGCTGACCACCTGAAGAATTCCATTTAATGGCTTGTTAATTAGATTTAACGGTGATTAAACCTAATGGTGATAATGATTTAACATTGATTGATTACCTGAGGTCTAATCACCATCTCTCTCTCTCTCTCTCTCTCTCTCTCTTCTCATGTGCTGCTCGGCTGATCAGATATTCTCGCCGTTTCAGGTAAGCACTGTTTCAAATCCTCCTTTATTCCGCTGAAACATCATCAGACGTCATCTGCTGAGGCTGTTTTGTGTGGGTACTGGTTTTACGAAAGCTGTAATGCCATTTAGGGAAAGCAAGAAGTCAAGCGCTAATCTGACAATGCCTTAAATTAGAGGAAGTTGGGGATGTGAGCGATGGGTTTGTTGTTAGGGTAATTGGAATGTTCTAGTGATGAGTGTGGGCTTCTGCAAGCTCACGACTGTGTGACTGCCGACACAGCCTCGAGATGAGACGTGAACGGATCATCCGGCACTCTGTTTAGACGTATCAGAAAATCAGCTAATGAGCCCGCTCAGAATACGGGACGATTATTTCCAGGGTCTGGATCCCATAGTCAGAGAGATGAATGTACATATGAGCTTGTTTTGTTTAAAAAAAAAAAATAATAAAATAAATAAAATAAAATTGTTTTCCTATTTTGAGAGCAAAAGTAATATTTAGATGAATGAGTCTTGTGTGATGAACTGAAGCATGTAGTAATTGAAGAACATGACTTGGTGGATGAGGCTCTGGGGAAGGAAGTGAGATAGTGCTGGTGGTTTGGAGGATGGGATTGTCTCAGAGGACACATTTGGCACTGCTAAACAGTTTTAGCTGTTTTTCTGTTTTTGTTTTGGTTTTTGACTGTATCTTTCACTTCCAACTAACTGATATCTACATTTTTTAGTATATTCTTTTTGTATGACAAGCAATCAGCTCTTGTCTTTAGAAGACATCGAGAATTGATAAAATTTGCATTAAGGTTTCTTCAGAGCTGTTGGTATGCTCTGACAAGCAGAATTGTGTTGGTTTCTAATGACAAATAAGTAAGGTCTCAGAAATTGTGTAGTAAAATGTGTAAAATTTATTTGTATGTGTATGTGTAAAAATGAAATCGTAAACCAGTTACATTTATTCATATATGCTATTTAACTGTTCAAAAGTTTGGAGAATTTTTTTTATATTTATAACATGAATATCTTATTCTCAACAAGATATTTATTTGATTAAAAATACAGTAAAAAAAATACGGCGAGAAATGGCTTAAATTCAACAGGGAACAAGTTTGCAACAAAGCAACATCAGCAGTACTCAAATAAACATAAACCTATAATCATTCTTAATAACAGCTGTCATATGTCCCTGTAAGTTTCCATGCATTCCAGTCATTTTGAGTGATTAACACTTAAAAACTTCATGTATTTTGTAGCTAAAAATGTAAAGAAACCTTGCACGTACTTAATTAGGTGCATTATTTTTTTCTTGTGCATCATACGACTAATAAACAGGCTTTGGTTACCGTCCTCTCTTTCTCTGTCACGCTTTCTCTCTTCCCTTCAAACCATTTTTCTCCTTTATTTTTCATCTCAGAGGTACCATCACTGTTTACACTCTTAATATCTTTCTTAAACTCATCATGACAACGACAGATCCTCCCTGGGACAAAGAGAAAGTAATAAAAAAAAAAAAAAAACATCGGCACGTAGGGATCTTGAGGAAAAAAGGTGCATCAATATAGCCTGGGGTTATTTTATTCGTATTCTTTACAATGATTCCATGTAGCAGTCACCTGGGGCTAGCTGAGTAGCCGTGCCAATTAAATTAGGTAGCAGCAGAACTCCTGCACCCCCTGACTGCATCCTGTTTACCGGCGATCCCCGTGGACACTCTCCGCTCCGCTCTGCTGTGTACAGTAATTGCATTTAGGACACTGTCGCCTTGCAGAATATTGTAGAGAATGAAAAAAAAAACGTACTCCAGAGAAGACAAGCTCTTCAGTATTACAAGCATGGACTACATTACCCATGAGGCCTTGCTGCTAGGGAATAGTGGAGGAGAGGGAACACCTGTTCATTTGTTTACACGGCCATCAAAAGGTCATGGCAGAAAGTTCAAACAAAGAAGATTCTGATTACATGGACGCTTGGATGTTTATGTCCACAGAGGGTTGAAATTTAAGAACTGAAATGTGTGATATGGTTTCGTATCATTCTTAATATAGCCAAGGAGGCTTTTTAGCTCAAGGAACATATTGAATTATATGCGTATTGAATTATACAGGAGTTGTAATGTGCATATTGATGGTGGGAAGGCTATTAAAATGTTGTGCTAGTGTTAGATTACAGCGCTCCTGTTGTTGACTATCCGAATCTTGTCCTATCTTGACAGAATCTGCATTTTTCCTTGTATTATATTTAGGGATGGGAATAAAAACAATCCTTTGCATGGTAATCAGACTAGTCTGGTTGTTTTTGAATCAATTTTATCAGTGAAGTCCACTAATGTTTCTTATAAGTGATTCTATTTAATGACTCAAAATCACAGCATGGCTAGAACTGCACTGTTTTTGATTCATTCAAATGAATCATTCATAAGAGTCTTTGTTAAAAAAATTAGACATGATTTGTCAAACTTTGATTTTCATTCACTAAAAAGAACCGGTTCATAAGCCACGCTGTTAGTTTCTGATTTAATAAAACAAACTGTTCATAAATCATTTGCTAAGGAGTCAGACTTTCCTTTGTTATTGATTCACTAAAAAGAACCATCTCATAAGAGTCATTTACTTGAGAATAAGACTACTGAAATATTTATTTTTTCATTCAAAAGAACCATTTGTAAGAGTCATTAGCTCAGTAATCAGACTTCACTGTTCAAGTTTTTTTTTTTTCTTTTGATTTACTAAAGCAACCCCTCATAAAAGTCATTAATTTTGGAATCAGACTTCCTGTAAGTTTTTGATTCACTAAAAATGGACTTCATTAGTCGTGCTTGAGAACTTGAGAGCTTGAGAATCAGACTTCTTTTCAGATTCACTGAAAAGAGACATTTGTAAGAATCATTAGCTTATGATAATTGGCTCATAAAGGAGTCAGACTTCACTGACCAATATCTTACTCAATATGAATTCAATTAACCAATATGTTATTCAATTCAATAAAAACAGCTGTTCATTAGAGTCATTCAATTTAGGAATCAGACTTCTTAGATGTTTTTGATTTACTAAAAATAATCACTCTTAGGGGTCATTAAATGGGGAATCAGACTTCACTAGTCACACTTGTATGTTTCTGTTGACTATAAAGAACCGTACATGAATTGTTTGCCGAACAGAATATTCAGTTGTAATATTTGTTTATTTATTTCTTTAAAATTGAATCAGTTCTTGATTTCCAACTCCACTTATAATGGCACATTGTGAAGAAGGTACTGTCTCCATGTCAAGCTGTTGGGGTTTGATGTTGTCCAACAGTTTTGTCAGACACTGTGTTGAGCATTCTGTGGAGACGATGTGATTACAGACTGTTTTTCTGTGATCTCACAAACGCTTAGCACTTCTAAAGACCCTCGGCTTCTGTCAGGATCAAGCTCTTGGCCCATAAGAGGGACCACATAGATGGGTTAATTAAACTTAAATAATTAAAAAAAAAAAAAAAAAAGTGGCAGTAATGACCTGTGGTTTGGAAGGGCATAAACATATGGCAGTAGACAACTTCCAATCTCTTCTTTGCCAGTCTGGGGTGACGCCCCACCTTCACTCGCTTTGATGATGTCGGCCAATGGCGGTGGCAAAATGCCAGGGTGGCATTAGGTATGCTGGACAGGTGGTAAAGAGAGAGAGAGGGACACTAGCATGACACCGTAATGAGAGGCATGCCAACTGTTTCCCCGTCTGCTGCCGGCCACGGCTCTCCGGACCGTTAAATCACAGAGTTGAGAGGCGTTTCCTGTTTCTCTCGCTCGGTCTGTCTCACACCCGTGCTATCTTTCTCTTTCTCTCTCAATCTTTACATAGAATCCATTTATCTCTCCTCTCTCTGATGGAATCAGGGTTCTCCTCTTTGAACAGCATATCCTGGTTTCTGTCTGTGTCCATTTCTTCCCTAGCAATTTCCGTGGCTGCTTGATCTGAACTTGACAGTCACCGAATGACACAGAGTGACCGGGCCGTCTCAAATCATGAGGTGTTACACGGAATGATCTGGTAAGAGGATTTCCTGTTGTCAGGCTGTGATTTAGTTGTCAGTAATTGTCAACGAGGGCTAGAAAGGCTCTGAAAAACTGCCCCGGTGTTGCGAGGTTATTTTATCCTCTTGATATTTCTTAATTTGTCTCTTTATCTTGCCATCCTGCAGTTTGTCTCAGATAAATACACCGTGGCATCTTATCATAGCAGATATGTATTTAATCAGGATGCAAATACAGATAATTAGAGTGATTATGAGTCAGTTTGATCGAGTCTAATTGTTTTTGATATGCAGCTTCCTCTCCGCTCTGAATTGCAGTTTATTACAGTGCTGGCCGAAAGTTATTGGAACAGACCGGAGGAATGTGGCCTCGTCAACGCTAATAGTGGACGACGCTCGTAATTAACCCAACACACTCTGTCGCCATAGTCACAATCTCGTTCAGACAAAGCCGGCGCAGGGCCTTTAATGCGTGTTTGTATTTAAACCAGATTAGGTTGGAGAGTCATGCAATCACATTTGAATAAATGTCTCATTATCTCTAATAGTGTTGGCTTATGGTCGCATGTTATTGTCGGAAATTGTTTCAGGTTAAGACGATTACACAGAACAGTGGGGGAACGTACACGGTGATTGCCGTGACCTTGTCAGGGCTTGACAGTCACATTTTTTGACTCACACACACACGTTTGTTTTTGTGAAAAGTGGGGACATCCCATAAGCGTAATGGTTTTTATACTGTACAAACTGTATATGATATTGCCCTACACCTACCCTACACCTAAACTTAGCCCTCACAGTGCATTTCTACTTTCCCCCCAAAAAAACTCACTCTGTATGATTTATAAGCGCTTTGAAAAGAGGGGACATGAGGTAATGTCCTGAAAAGTCAACTTCACCTTGTAATACCTATGTCATACCTTTGTCATTATACAAATTTATGTCCTCATTTGTCACAAAAACGCGCACACACACACACACACACACACATATATATATATATATATATATATATATAAAAAGAATTTGTGTATTTATTTTACATTTATTATTTATATTTTATTTATAAAATATATTTATATTTACAGCATTTTTAGTACATTAAAAAGTTATATTATGTTCTTGTTAAAGTTTCCGAAGCAAAGATTTTAAATATTTTTTTATTGATGTATTTATTTTTGAAAGAAACAATTTATTATTTTATTTACTAAATTTTTTGGAAACAGAATATACTTTTATTTGAATATATTTAAAGTCCTTTCTTTATTAAGTTTTTTTTTATTATTATTATTATTAAATATTTTTTGTTGAGTGTCATGTAATGAAATTAATATTCTTGAGTGATTTTTAAAAAGTTTTTTTGTTGTTGTTATTGTCTCAATACCCATATCCATGAACACTTCTCTTCTGAAAGTCTCTCGGCTCAGGTACAGGACAAATACCCAATAATTGTAACAAAGTGAGAAATCAATAAAGGTTGCTGAAGGGATGGAAAAGGTTGTAAATCAATAAAGCAGAGAGGTGAAGGCCTCAGAGGGCATTTACATGGTGCCGAATACTCACTGCCTGGCTTCTATTACCGTTATATTTGATTGGCTATTGACATTAAATGTGTGTCCACTGCATATTTCCCCAATGAGTTGACCAGATCAGTTTAAAATGGTTTCTATGAGCACATTTTTCATCATGTGTGTCACGCATATGTTGAACACACACACACCAGCCCTCCTGTGCAGGCAAGCAGGGGTCGGGAATGCTAACAGATAACGTTATCTGGTATTTGTGTGTTTTTAATGCAAGTATGTATTAAACCGTTTTGTATACATTTGACTGAAATTGATTCTGATACATTTAAATTTTCTTTGTTTCTAGAACTTAAAGCTCAAGAGTTCAGAACAGACTTATAATGTAAGAAACATAGTATCACCTGCAGTTGCTATGAGACACCGGCCGTCTGTAGGCTGGTTAAAGGCCAAGTCACATACAAAAGCGACTTCTTTGTCATGTTCTTCATTCTAATGACCTTCGAAATATCATTTAGTATGTCTCCAACTCTCCCCGACTGTGTCATCTGAACACTTGCCTCTTTAAAATACCTTCTCAGCTAAAGGAATTCAGGAGATGAGAGAAGAGTTTATTTCAGCTTAAAGCAACAGTTCACCTATAAAATGAGAAGATTAAAGATCCAGATCTAAGTTAGGGGTGATTAAATGATGATAGAAGTGTTGGTTTTGGTGTTCTGTTCCTTTATGTATGCTCAGCAGTTTTCAATTTTCAATTTTCATTTTTTTTTTCATTTGAAATGAGCATTTACAGAAAGTTTTCTTTTTTTTTATAGTGCCATTTTGCATAATCTACAACAGATGAGAGTTCATTAACACCCTTCTCAGTAGTCAACATCCAGCTCATCTGAAAAATCTCAATATACTGCTCTCTGCTTAGCTCAGTCATCATTCAAATTTATATAGGATGTTTTTTCCTCTTTCATAAAAAGTACACCACCTTTTGAACTTTTGAACCTTTCGATTTGAGAGAAATTGAGGAACTGAGGGACAGTCATGATTAGTGTAAAAATTGCACATAGTGTACATAGTTTAAATGTCATATTTTATTATGTATCTCCATATTTCAAGACGCATACAACTGAATCAATGCACTGAAACAAAACGATGGAAGGATGGTAAAACTTTTCTAATCAGTTTAATGTGACCTTCATATAACAAAATGGAAAAGAAAAAAATCTGATAACATAAAAGGAAACACGAAGAAACACCAAAAACACTTTCCACTTCTTCTCATTGCTTTAAGAGAGAGACCATTCCTGCTTTAAAATGATAACCATTGCATTTTGAATTCATCCTCAGTTGACCGGAGTCTTACTGAACTGAGACAGCATCTCTTCTTGAACAATAAACACATGCAATTACAGATGGAGGTGTATACGAGACTTTTTTGTGGTTACAAGTCTACATGAGTGTACATGATTTGTAACACATTTCAAAAGTACTTTTTATTTCAGTATAACATTTTAATGTTGAAGAAATTACAAAGAGTGCACATTTAAGGAAAACCTTTGACATGTTTTGCTAAAAAAAAAAAAAACTATTAAGTGGTTTCTGTCACTAGCACTGAACAACAAACAATCGTAATTAGTGTAATAACTGCTCAAAACAAGCATTTCCTTGACATCCAGTGCAATATTTTTTGGTTTGTAATTTTGGGTCTGTAAAGCACTGTGTTGTTTTTAAACGTGCTATAGAAATGAACAATTGATTGATTGATTGATTTTAGCATTATCAAGATATTTAAACCAAATCAGGTGATATCTCTGTGGAAATCAACTTTGAACATACCCCATATTGTTACTGTGTCCTCAAACAAAGTCATTTTGTGTAAAAATGTATGTAAATCAAAGTAACAAATTTTCTACACTGGTAGATTATCATCTCCACTCCATCTTTCTGTTCATCTCCTATGTCTCAGCAATAGTTCTGTTAACATAAGTAATGTAAGTAGTCTCAGATATATATTCAAATTGGTAAAAAATGTTCTGTTTGATTCTGTTCAGGTTGATTTCACTGCTTTCATTTATTGTACCTTTAAGGCTCAGCTACTGTGGTTTAATTTGACTATTGACTACATATTTTGATTGTCATAGTTAAAGAGTAGATGTTAAACCTTAAGAAAAAAAAAGAAAGAAAAAAAAAAGAAAAAACTCAATCCCTATTCTGATCTTATTACACAGTTGGAGTCTAGGAAACTGAATTGTATCTTCACTTGCTATCAGACTTTTTGTATAAGTGATATACTATTTTATATATATATATATATATATATATATATATATATATATATATATATATATATATATATATATATATATATATATAATTTACTTCTCGTATTCAATATTCCAAATTCCCTCTTTTTTTTTTTTAAGTGACGGACAATCATAATTAGTGTAATAACTGCTCAAAACAAACATCGAAGCAGTTTATTTACTATGCTTACCCTCAGTTAACCTTTTCTTTTATATCTATTATAAAAGTCTATAATAAAAAAAGAAAAAAATACATAAGAAAAAAAAAACATTTTCTTCATTCAAAGTGTGTTTGCACTTTCACTTCACTGTTTGGTGTTGTAAACAATTCTACTTTGTATGCAGATCAGCATTAGATGTTCAGTGCTGCTTTCTGTGTGATATGATACTGACTGTGAGAATCATTTATTAGATAATAATCAGTTCAGTTCAGTGATTTCTCACCCAGAGGTCATGTTGCTGCCATCAACTCATTTCCATCTGCCCTCCACATCACTGTCAGTCAGACCAATCCAGACATTAGCATTAGCAGAAATATTCTTCACAAAATCCTGAGAAAAATAAAAAAAAATTAAATGGCACAATTATATGATAAAGTATAACAATTTTCTTCCCATAGTCAAAAAATTAGTTTCACTCACTTCTTCCTCTCTGTTGTTTATGATGATCAGATCTGCTTCTCTCTCTCTGTACAGTATCTTCTGCTCTCAGTCCAGCTCTTCTTCTCAGAAGAAATTAAGTAAAGATTAGATTGATAGTAAATCCATCCAGAAACAATTCAACTATTAGCACTTCATTCCCATCACACTGATCTACCAATAAGTGGTTGTGTTAGTTTTAATAAAGTCCATAATTACCCATTCCATGAATACATTTCAACGGTTAATTTTTCTCCTGATGTAATTGGTCTCTTTGTTTAATCAGATCACAGTTACTTGATAATAATCCATCTCTCTCTCTTTTGTCAGCTGTGTGTTCTTGTTTACTAGCTGGTCTCTCTCTTCTGTGAGTTCTGTATTCCTGGTTAGTAGCTCACCGCTCTCTTCTGTGTAGTGTGTGTTGTTTGTATGGATGTGGACACACAACACTATGACTGCAGTCAGCAGAAGAACACACAGCAGCACCAAACACACTACAGCTGCTCTGTATCTTCTGATCTTCACACAATCACTTCCTGAAGATTATTAAACACTCATATAACTCAAATGTGTTATATGTGTCTTGTTGTTATAATGAAATGAGTCTCAGTACCTGTGTGTTGAGGTGTTTGGTGTTTCCTGGTGTTCTCTCTTTCTGTACTGACATCATGAATGTTTACAGAATGTACATTAGCATAGATGTTCGTCTTCTCTTTATCTTCATCTAAACCCATTCCATGTTCCATAAATTCCATTAATAAGATGGAGGTAAATGTGAGCTTATTATTAGAAGTTGTTGCTTCAAGTAGGCTGCACTGCTCTGAACTTCTGCTTGGAGTTTTTACCTTTATGAGGCACCACTGTGGTCATGAACATGTGATATCCTAGTAAGGCGTAGCCTACGCTTTTTTTGGTAAGCTTTATCTTTCGTACTCATGTACTGCAGATCATAATGAAATGCACTTAGTTACTCTTCACCGTAGTTGCTCTTTCACTACAGTTGCAATCTTTGTGTAACAAACACAGTGGTTGGGAACTAATTGCTTTTGGTAGCAAGCACTTCTCAGATGCTGATGCTGCAAATGACACCAATGCCATAAGTCTCTAGTAGTAACACTTATTGAAAGAACATAGTGTTATTCCAATGCACAACTATATAAATGAAGTTACATTTGTTTTTATTATTTTTATTATTATTATTACGAAACATATTATCAGCTGAATAAGAGGAAATATTGGATTGAAATGTTGGACAACTTAAAAGTTTCCATCTTGTGTGAGTGTAACATATTTTCAAAAGTAGTATTCATTTCTTTAGGGGTAAAGCATTCGAATGTGGAAGAAATTACAAATGGTGCATCTAAAAACACTAGAGGAAGTGGAACTAATAAGTGGTTTCTGTCACTAAGAGACATTTCCTTACAGGAGACATCTTTATTATATCACAGCATATTGGCATGATCATATCATGAGGCCCTTACTAAAATGTGTTAGTAGTTATAATAGAATGAGTACATGTGTGTTGAGCTGTTTAGTGTTTGAGTTCTGTTTCCTGACATCATGACTGATCGCCGTTAGCTTAGATCTTCATCTCTTCTTTATATTCTCTGTCTGGAGTCACATCATCTTAGTGTTTCTCTCTTTGCATTTTCATTTACATTTATGCATTTGATATTCACTTTAATCCAAAGAGACTTACACTGCATTCAGTGCAGATACTATAGACAGTACACTAACTTTGGTAAAGTTGTTGTACTAAGGGAAGTGTTCTGGTTTTGAGCTTTTGCAACTGTGATCAGGAACATGTGATATCATGTTAAGACGATAACATTAACATGTTATTATTTTATTTATTTATTTTTCTTTCTTGATGAAGATTATTATAAAGGACATACAGTATATATATGAAGTGAAGGTTCCTTGCTTTTTTCCTCTGCCCATAGTCAGTTAAGCAATGGTCATATATTGCAGGTAAATTCTAATGCACTGACATTGATAATTATCTCCTCTTAACGTTTTCTGTTTATTTCCTGTATCTCCTGTAACTTTCAGACATTTTCAATTTCTTGAAACCCTTCAATTGGTGATTGTTGTTCTGTGTCTGTTCATGGAGTTAGGACTATTATGAACTTCTGCTTCTATGTTTCTACTCTTGAGGTTTTATAGAAGAAGCCATTGTGGTCAAAATGTCTCGTGGTGTCTCAGAGTAACTTTTTGGCCATATTTTTTGTTGTAGGATAACTGATCAACCCTTATAGCGAATCCATTAAGTAGAAATTAAGTTCTCTGCCTTTGGATTCTTTCTCAGTGGTTGTAAGATTTTGCATGCGTCTTTCAGGATGTCCTCAGTTAACAGCAGACTGAGAGAGACTGAATATTAGCATTAGCAAACAAATGTCAGGACATGCCTCTGCTGAAAGTGTCCTCAAGCAAAGGAAAAAAAAAAAGCCATAGTGAATATTACCTAGATTTAGCTGTTAGCCTAGCACTAACTTCAGTACATTCTTTCTAGTATGAAGCTACGGACTCTTGATCTTGTGCATGTTGGAGCTCATTGTTTGATACTTCTGCTATTAGCATCACTGCTATTGAGATATCGGAAGTACAACAGTACAACAGTGCAATGCTAGCTGCTATGTGTTTTAAAACAGCAGAAAGCTTCAAAAGCTGCACACCTGCACCAGCAACATATAAACAAACTTATTTCCTCAATGATTTAATAAAGAAGATTTATTACAATGGGACTTTTTGAAGAAACAATCTTTAGCTTACAAAAATAGGCAATACAAGTACACATTTATATTTTTACCTGCTTTCTATTAGCTATCATATTACAGATTTTATTTTAAGATGGTTTTCTTTCACAAATCCATTTAAAAGCAGAACTACATGGATAGTCATACCACTCTGATATGTCATGATGCTTTGAAGTCACAACGCAGTCCTTCTTTGTATGTCCATTGGGCTCTCCAGATGCCCAGAAGTTGAAACTACAAACCATCATTAGATGTTCAGTTTTGCTCTCTTTGTAATATGATACTGATTGTGAGAAACATGTATTACATAATAATAAGTTCAATTCACTTTTCACATTTCTCACCTAGAGGTCAGTGAGCTGCCATCAACCCATTTCCATGTTCTCTCCATATTAGTCAGGCCGATCCAGACGTCACCATAAGTTTTTAAAAAATCCTAATTATAGAATATAATTCAAACAATGTTTTAATATCTTAACTAGCATACATTTAATATGAGTTAATGAATCATTTTGAAACAGTGTTTTACTCACTTGTTTTTCGTTGCTGTTTATAATAGTCAGATTTGCTCCTCTCTTCAAACAATCTTGATAGCTGTCAGTCCAATTTTTCTCTTCAGAGGAAATGTAGTATAAACCAGATTGATAGCACCTCCATCCATCTGGTAACACAACCAGATTAGGTACAAGCCCCTTGTTCTCATTTACCCTGAATTGAAACTTACTAATAACAGCTTGTGCTAACACACATACGACGTCTTTTTAATGATAAATATTTGTGTAGTTTTAGTGTATAGTTCAAGATTACCCATTTCACGAAGATGCTTCGACAGTAGTTTTTCCTCCTCATTTAACTGGTGATTTTGTTTGGTCATTTCATTATTGGCATTCACTAATTCATCCTTCGTTTTTAACAAGTTTTCAATCTCATAAAGTAGGTCGATCTTTGTTTTATTGAAGGTTACCGCACTGTTTTCATACTGGTGAGGTTTAGTTCTGTGTTCAGTAAACAGCAAAATAATTGCCTCCAGCAGAAGAACACACTGCAGCACCAAATACACTATAGCTTTTTTGTATTTTCCAGTCCTCACAGAATCACTTCCTGAAAATGACAGATATGAAGATAAATGTTAATTACTCACAGGACTAAAATGTGTGTGTTAGTTGTTGTTATAATGAAATGAGTCTCAGTACCTGTGCTGTTCCTCTTGCACATTTTTGGTCTTTTAGAGTTAAATCGTGTAAGTTGCCGGTGTGTGGACTGCATCGTTGTGTACTTTAAGAGGCTGAACGTTAACTACACCACTGTGACCACACTGAGCAGTCATATCCTGCTTGCTTTGCAGATAAATGATAAAGACACCCCCCAGAGTGCCACCAGCAGGAGGGGGCGCTAATGAGCGCACGTACTGTCACTACATTTAGCAGGGTTGTGATTGGCATGGTCACCCTGAAATATGATTGCCGCCCCCACTGGATCCCCCAACATCATTGGGCTAGAGTACTGTCAATCTGACGATGCCTGTATGCCATTAGATCAGAGCACTGTCAATTGCTGCCTCTGATTGTTGCATGCAATTTGCATTTGGATCGCTCAAAAATGCAATTAGATCAATGGGTTCTGTCAGTGCTTTTGCAAGGTAAGGCTTTTTTTTTTTTTTGCCATGCCAGTTCAAAGGACAATTTAAAATATTCGTACATAAAATGTGCACAAAATCAGTATTTTGTTAAGGCAGTATTTGTGGCAGTCGAGAAATCATGTTTCATGTGAAACTGGTCTAAAAGGTGTGCGTTTTTGTGCCAATGCATTGTTAAAGGTTCGGTGTGTCATGTAATATTCCCATATAGGCTAAAACTTTTACAGCCAATTAAAAATATTGGTGCAGTAAAATTCGCTAATTCATAAGATCAATACATCCTTTATTAAACCGCTTTGTCGAATTTAACACATCGTTATGTAGGTCGAAATGCTGAATCAATTAATTCGCGTCCAAATATATATATATATATATATATATATATATATATATATATATATATATATATATATGCTTCCAACAGCGCTTAAGGAGCAGCGTCATACATACTGTATAGAGGGCAGAGCGTCACGTTATTTAAAGGGTAAGTTCACGCGTCAATGAGTACTAAAGAACAAGTAGCTGCATTCTGATTACTTTTATGTCACTGATCAGGATTTTACAGGCTTATGTAGTTTGGGGTAACAAAGAGTTTTATAGGTTTGACTGAAATAATAATGTAATAACTGATACAACAACAACAACGAAACAACTGAACAAAAAAAAAAAACAGTTAAAGTCAAAAAGTAGCCACTGATAATTTCTAAAAATGTATCCAAATCCAAATGTAATAAAATTAATTTATGTGTGATGACAATTTCTTAGCAGCTAGGGATTGTTACATAGAGCTATACAGGCATCCAGTGGCTATAATGGTATCACCGATAATAAATTGTGCAAAATGTTTTATCTTAACAGTCGATTTACAAATAGGCCTAATGCGTTCAGATTTGTGGAACTGAAAATATGCTGAATTTCGTGAAAAGTATTCTCGTGGCTTTGTAAAATTACAGTTGACAGACTGATGTCACATGGACAACTTTGTCGATCATCTTGGTACTTTTCTGAACCTTGATCGAGTAAGGACCCTTGCTGTCTATGGGAGGGTCAGAGAGCTCTCAGATTCAAACAAAAATATCTTAATTTGTGTTCCGAAGATGAACGAAGGTCTTACGGGTTTGGAACGACATGAGGGTGAGTAATTAATGACAGAATTTTCATTTTTGGGTGAACTATCCCTTTAAATGCTCGGAGCGCGGAGGGGCAATTGTTGATGCTCCACTCTGCTCACATACTCTGCCGGACACCGCCACATGTGGTTTTTTGTTAATGACTGTCCTACTACAGGATTTAAGACAGAGCAACAGCTCACTACCAGTTACAAAAGACACTGTAACAGTCTGTCAGGCAATTTCAGTAAGTAGCATTTTTTTATCAGTTAATTTCTTAAATTATCCTTTGACTATGTTCTGGTCCGCCATCTAATGGCGAAAATGTTTTTTGGCCCGATGCCAACCGTACTTGCCGACCCCTGCACTAAGAGCAATATTAACAGGTCACGTCTCATTGAAAACAAAGACTGAACATTCTCCAAATTTCTACTGTGTCCTCAAACATTAGCATCATGTTTCCTCTTCACTCCCCACAGGTATCTATTGGTCAGATCAACCAAACACACACCATTAGCTGAGTCAGGATGCTCATACAAACAGTAAATTAATTTTATTTTTTCTCCAGTCTCCATCTGTCCATGTCCTGAAGCTCAGTCTTGCTCACACTCTCATAAATAACCTCAGATATCTCTATACTTGTGTAGTCAATCATTGTAAACCTGTACTAGTGCTAAATGTTGTTCTTCTGTTTGTCTGTGCTTACAGTTTTGCAAATCTGCTTTTTACTGTTTTTAACAACAGTTAGAATGAAACAGCAGCACACAAAATTTCTCAGTGTGTGAAGTCTATAGGATTTGACCCTTAAATACAAGAAGTGTATTATTCACCATCAGCATTACCTTCTTTCCTCTTTATATTCTAGCCCTACTAGTCAGAAAAGCAGAATGGAACCGATCTGATCTCATTGTGTAGTTCAAAAGTTCAAAATCTCTGTGCTGCGTATTAGCTACTGCCCGTTGACCACCATTGTACCATATTTATTTATTTATTTATTCATTCATTCATTCCTTAGAGTGTAGTTTGTTTTGCCTCTGTCCTTCCATATTTAATCTGTTGATTTAATAATGCCAAGCCTCTCTAAAGCAGGTAACAGTGCGTTTTACTCCCTGATACTCAGTTTTGCTTTTTAAGAAATGTAATGCTCTGCAGGTATGTGATTCTTCAGAAACATTGACTGTTACAGGACTGACACTGACCAGTAATACACCCAAGTTAAAGAACTGAAGACTTTAATGACATAACATTACAGTAACATGCAAAACAAAATATTATGTATAAAAAGATCTGGGGTTTAGGAGAGTAAACACTCTTATTCATGTCGAAAATACTGTGAATATACATGTATATCATGGTATGTGATTCTTTACAAAGCTCTTCTCACAGATCCATCTACCTGTCTTATTACATAATCATACCACCCTGATGGATAAAACACCACAGTTCTCTGCTCTTCCTTCATTGGGCTCTCCAGACACCCAGAAGCTGAAAGTACAGATCAGCATTAGATTATGAGAATTATTTATTACATAATATTCAGTTCAGTTCAGTGATTTCTCACCCAGAGGTCATGTTGCTGCCATCAACCCATTTACATCTGCCCTCCACATCAATGTCAGTCAGACCAGACATAAGAGGCACCAGTAATACAGTTGACAAAATCCTAGAATAAATGAGGAAGACACACGTCAGGGCTTTTCACACTGTGCTTAACCCTGGGTTATCACCACATTTTTAAACCTATAAAAGAAGGTTTTAAATTTAAATTTACAGTTAGCAATGTTTTTGTATTGTTAACTCTACATTGCAGTGCTAAACGTGTAAAGTCACTTTGCGGCTAGATGCTTTGCAATAGACACCCAATCAGAAATATATCTACATTTGCTTAGAATTTCTTGTATAAACATTCTTGATGTTCATAGAAATACCAGAAATCACATGAAAAACACATACAAACCATGTATTGTCGTAACTGTATTTTTTTGGCTTTATGTTTCATTGCAAGAAATGTTTCTGCTTTCGGTCTCCTTGCATAATGGACAGATGCTGCCTGTAAGTGCACAAACTTGTACACTCTAAAAAATGCTGATTAAAAAAAAACATTTCTGGATTATTTGGCAACCCAGCGCTGAGGGAATATTGGACAGAACACATGCTGGATTGTTTTTGACAGTGCCGTGTCATTTATTTATTTGGAATAATAAAAATGCACTCTAAAATCTATTTTCTATGTACACTGTCAGGGTTGAACTGTTTTGTGTTGTTTTCCCTCCCCACGTGCTCTGTGACCCAGTTTCTTCCAGGTGTTAATGTGTAATTTGATTCAGGTGTGTTTCCCTCGTTATCCTGTGTATTTTAGTCCTGGTCTGTGCATGCAGTCTCTATCAGGTATTGAACGTCTACCCCTCGTCCTACGTGTGTGTGTGTGTGTGTGTGTGTGTGTGTGTGTGTGTGTGTTCCTGCTAGGCCTGTCACGATAACAACTTTTTGTTGTGCGATACATCGCCCCAGAAATAATTGCAATATTATTGTAATTTTAAAGACCATTTTATGCCACTGAATATATAGTCATAATGTAACAGCATATTAATGCCAAAAGGCTTACACACTTCCAAATGACAACAAACTTTTAATATTTAAGAATATTTAGAGCATGGAAATTAAGTATCAAAATATTAGATACCTTTAAAAACTTGAATAAATAGTAAATAAACGTTTTCTAACAAAAGGTGCATAGTAACAAAAAAGAAAAATGCACAAAGAACTTTTATGGAGATTGTTTAATCTTTCTCTGGCCTTCTTTTCTCTGTAAATTAAGGGTGCACACAATTGCTAAAAAACACAATCACAGCTTAGCAGTCAGATATCCGTATGCACAAAGGCACAGATCCCTAAACAAGGCCATGTCTGCAGATGAAACTTTTTTGTAGAAGCATTTTTTAAATTTGAACTAGCAACTCATGACTACACCACGTTATGTACAAGAAGCTGCAAAAGACACAGGCGCAAGTGGAATGTACAAAACATGGTGACATTAATTTTTAAGTAAATATAATGGGCGATATATTGCGTCACCAAAAATTATTGAGGTCATGTTCATATATTGCGCGATAAGTCTATATATTGATTATTGCGACAGGCCTAGTTCCTGCCTGCCCAGTGTAACTCCTGTGGATTATTAAAGACTGGTTATTGTACATCTCCTACGTCTCCTCGTCTCCTCGCTCCTCCACAGTAGGTGAAACGTGACAGAATACCAGACCGAAACAGTTTATTTGCATTGTTCCCCTCCATTTTGTTTCCGTGTTTGTTCAGTGTAAATAATGTGTAAAACAATAAAGTAAAAAATAATGTGCAATGTGCGTGGGCATAATCACATTTTATAGGTGAGCTCAGATAGGAAAGACTTTACCTCGCGTTGGTTTCATGCGGATTATTTTATCAGAGAATATTTGTTTTCAACATGACTTAGGCTACTTAATTTAATAATAGACACTTCAAGCTTTCTTTAGATATACTGTTTTTCTCATGTCATTTTCATTCATTTTAGTGACTCGTTTCAGGAAGAAATTCATGGAGACTGAGAATGCAGAAAGCACACCCTATTTGTTTTCTTTATTTTACAAAACCAAAAAAAAAAAGAAAGAAAAGTTTTATGAATCAGGGTATACAAATAATAGGCCTGCTTATGCTTTTTTTCAGTCAATATTAAATTAATGAAATAATGAGTTTCTCTTTGTAGTGTATTTTTTAGGTTTGATAACTTGAAAAGTAAACTTGAAAGTAACTTGAAAGTAAAGTAATTAGTAATTTGATTACTTTTTAAATGCAGTAATCAGTAATGTAATCAAATTCCAATTTTAAAGGAGTAATTAGTAATTTGTAGTGGATTACTTTTTTTAGTAATTACCCAACACTGATGTGGACACACAGTATTATGACTGCAGTCTGAAGTCATGAACTCTCGCACAATCTGCACTCTCATAGATATCCACCGTAATCTCCACTCTCTCAGACTCAATTCGGATCACATCGTCATAAATATCATCAGGCATTTCTGCACGTTTACAGTCCAGCACAATTAAACTGTGCAAATGTTGAATGTTCTTCTTGTGTTGTTCACTTTACATTGGCTTTTCTTCTCTTCCCTGCTTTCAACCCCATTTAGAATGTAATAGCAAAGTGAAACTGATCTGAGATCAATGTGTGAAGTCTAAAAGGATGTCAAATGCTAAATTAGACAGGTTCTTCATCACTTTCCGCAGTCTGCTATTGATCAAAGCAACCTATAGTCCTGTGCCAAACACACATCATTGGTTATTTTTAGCTATAGTATGTTTAGTGGCATTGAAAATGTTTCATTGAGACTCTTACAAAGTTCATTTCTCTCCTGATTGCACTGGTCTCTTTGTTTAGTCAGGCTGTCATTCTTAGATAGTAATCCATCCCTCTCATTTGTCAAGTTTATGCTCTTGTTGCATCTTTATGCGCGGCATTTACAAATGTCAACAACCGGTGAATGGAGGACGCAGTGATCTGTGATGTTTTTGTTGTGTGTCGTGGGTTTCATGATAACAGATATGAAATGTAAACGCACAATTTACGTGATTAAAAGAGCATGAAGAGCATGAAAAGAGCATGAAAGTCTGACTAAATCTCCTACATTGTGAAAAAAAAAATCCGTAAAATTTCTGGTAAAAAAACAGCAGCTGTGGTTGCCTTAATTTTACTGTAAAAAATATGGTAGCAGCACTTTTGGTTTTATAGTTTTAACTTAACGCTGGGAATTCTAACTGTAACACATGGAATTCTGGGAATGTCAATTTACGGTTATTCACTGTAAATTATACGTTCTTTTTCCACTTCCAAATACAGTATACTACCATAAAATTACATGTATTGTAATGTCCAATACAGTATTTCACCATATATAGTAGGGGAACTTACCGTTAACCATTTAACATATTTTTACTGTAGTATTTTTACAGTCTTATACCGTTAAATTCACGGTCATGTTTTACAGTGTATGACAACTTGTAATGTTACATACCATCAAGAACACAACGCTGCCAACAACAGTTAAATGCTGTTATCTCTGTTTTCCATGTTTGTGGAGTAAATATTTTACATGGCTTTTTTAAAGTGCTGGGTAGCCAGTGTTTCATATGTGTTTGGCCAATCAGTGTACACTTACGTCACTGAAAGTTCCTATAGAACTGTTTTAGACCCTACTCTGAAGTAGGAGCTAATTTAGCTCCCCCGAACAGAGTTCCTAGAACTAAAACCGTTCCTATTTCCTGTGGTGCGAGCACACAAAAAAAGTGGGTACTTCTGATAATAGTTCTAGGAACTATGAAAAGGTTTCTCCAGTGCGAAAGCCCCAAAAGTTATTAGTCAGCCACATTAAAACATAAAAAACTTTAAAAACCCCTGTCTAATATTGTGCAGGTCCCCCTCATGCTGTCAAAACAGCTTTGATGCATTGAGGCATTGACTCCACAAGACCTCTGAACATGTCCTGTGGTATCTGGCACCAAACCATTAGCAGATTATCCTTTAAAAGTCCTGCAAGTTGCAAGGTGGGGCCTCGATGGATTGGATTTGTTGGTCCAGCACATATCAAAGATGCTCGATTGGACTGGGATCTGGGGAATTTGGAGACCAAGGCAATACCCTGAACTCTTCATCATGTTCATCAAACCATTCCTGAATAATTTTTGCAGTGTGGAAGGGTGCATTAACCTACTTAAGCGGCTGCTACCGTCAGGGAACACCATTGCCATGAAAGGTGGTCTGTAACAATATTTAGGTAGATGGTATGTGTCAAAGTATCATTCACATGATGCCAGGACCCAAGGTTTCCCAGCAGAACGTTGCCCAGAGCACTGCATATGCCAGCCTGCCATCTTCCCATTGTGCATCTGCTGTCATATCTTCCCCAGGTAAATGATGCACATGTACCTGGCCATCCATCAGATCTAAAAGAAAATGTGATCTTGAACACTAAACACGTGCAGTTACACAGATGCAGCAGATGCACTGCCATTAAAAATAATCACTTCCTCCTCACTTGATCAGAGGCAGCAGTTGCTTCATTTGAGCATCTTCTGGCCTATACACTAAATATGTATGTTAAGACAGCTTGCCATTAACCTCTACGCAACCACCCCTACTGACAGTCCAGCTCAGTTCAGATGAACCTCACTGCAATGATCCTTGAGAAACTAAATGATCATCTTAGTGAACTCTACAGCATCTTATCACACAATGTTTCTGTTCTAAATAACTGTGGCATTAGTTCATTAACAGCTTCCTGATTATGACCGAAATGGTGGTAAATGAACTTTCGTGCTGTTGTCCTTCCTCATATTAGATCAGCATAGAGCAAATGTAAGAGTAGGAATCAGCTTAGAGATTCTCCAGAAAACAGTTTGGTTGGTTTAAAGGTTTACTTCACCCCAAAATGAAAATTTTGTCATCAAGTACAAGAAGAGTGTCATTTTTTCACTATTAGCATCAGCAAACGGAGGTACTAAATTAGACGTTTCCTGATCACTCCCCAACTGATAGTCCCGCCTCAAACACACACTATTAGTTGAGTCGGTGTCAGACTTGGTAAGGGTACAGGGGCGCCGCTAGAAATTTTGGGCCCTATGAAAGAATATGAGGTTGGGCCCCCTACCGCACCAAACATACACGATATTGCCCAAAGTATTGGGTCACCCCCTTAAAATGAACAGGTTTGACTACTTTAGTCATTTCTATGAGTGCAAATCTTAATGTTTAAGCATATAATGATATTCTAGGGAATTGAGTGCTTCTAATTTTAAAGCAACAGTTTGGACAGGACCCTTTTCTATTCTAACATGACAATGCCTCTGTGTATAAGGCAAGGTTCAAAAAGAAATGATTGATTTAGTCAGTGTGGAAGAACTTGACTGGTCTGCAGAAAGCCAATTCCTATTCCCAGCTGAACACCTCTGGTGTGACTTTAAATGCAAACCTTGAGCCTAAAACTCTTTACCAAACACCAATGACTTGTACATACACTATATGGAGAAAAGTATTAGGACACCCCCTTCTTTAGAACAGAAAAAGGCACTTCCAAAACTGTGGCAACAAAGATGGAAACATAATTCATGTATTTAAAAACTGTATTTCCATCTTTGTTGCCACAGTTTTGGAAGTGTCTAAAATGATTGTACACATATGTACAAGTCACTTTGGCATTGTAATGTTAGAATAGAAAAGGGTCCTGTCTTAAACTATTGGTATAAAATTAAAAGCACACAATTCCCTAGAATATCATTATATGCTTAAACATTAAGATTTGTACTCATAGAAATTACTAAAGTAGTCAAACCTGTTCGTTAGAAGGGGGTGTCCCAATACTTTTGGCAATATAGTGTATAAGCCAACCTAGCTATTCAAAATCTTTGTCTGCAATTTAATAATATTGACCTATTACTTTTTTATTGCTTTTGACCATTATAGGTATCAGTAACATAATTAATTCAGAACCTGTTCTGTGGACATAGACTTTCTGTACCACACTATTCTGCTGATATGGAATGAGTTTGACTTCTTAATAAGTTATATTAATAGAAATGCTTCCCTGGGGCAAACAAAAAAATCCTAAAATAATTAAATAGGATACCCCATAACACCAGCATTTCCAGCAGTCTCCAACATTTCTCAATCATGATCTTACTCAGCTAAATGTGACTATTAGCTTAACAGCTGTATTCATTGTTTGCTAGCTACCTATGCACATGCAGCATACAATGTTAAAAATGTTCTACATTATGAACATACAAACCCAAAAACCTTTAGCTTCATACACTGTAGATAATTGTGACCCTGCCTGTGGAAACCCAGCTAAAGTATTTTTTTTTTTTTTTAAACCGTGGATGAGTAATTCACTCCTTGATTTGCATAATAAAAGCCTCCTTTGAGATCGTTTCGACAGAGATGTTTATTGTGTATTATTTTCAACGTGTTTATTGCTAAGTTTAGTGTGGCAAAATAGAAGCGCAGCCGTAATAATTCGCGTGCAGTGTATCTGGTTGCCATGACAACCTCACACACTTCCTGCTGCTGTTCTGTGTAATTAGAGTGTGAAATTGTAGATTTTCTATAGCAAAACTAAAATGTGTTTAAAAGTGCGACTGACCAAATCGTCCGGCTCGGTTTGCCCCCCCTCGAACTCGAAGACATCTCTAATTTGACAGTTTACCATCTGATCTCACTCAGTGACTCTAGGACGGGACGAAACCATGCAGTGAATGGGGGGAGATAATTTCGCCGGAGATGCAGAAATAAGCCGTAATTTTGTTTTATTTGTAACTCTTTGGTAGATACATTTATAATTTCTATTACATTACTACTACTTCTGTTACTACTAATAAAACAGATCTCTGGGGGCCCCAAAAGTGTGTGGGCCCTTAGAATCGTCCTAACTTTTCCCCCCTTAGCGGCGCCCCTGTAAGGGTAATTATACAAATAGTGAATTCATTTTATTTTTTCCATATTTTCATGATGAACACCTCATTTGTATTCATGTTGTAATGTAGGGTGAACTCAAAAGAGGTAGAGCTGAATCTAAATGCAGTGAGTTTAATAAGCAAAACAAAAGTACAAATGAACTCAGAAAACATCAAGGTAACAAATCCAAGATGGAGGAACAGAATGAGCATACCAAACACACATCCTTACAGGACAAGACTCAACAAAGAACACAGAAAACATTGGGGCATATACAGTATAGGCAGACACAAATGAACAAACAAGACACAGCTGGGAACAATGACAGCAAATTAACAGAAAAACTACAAACTGACTATCAAAGTACACCAGACAAGAAGCAACATAAAAGTCCACAAACAAAACGTGGAAGATGTGACGTATTGAATAATGTTTTAAGTGTGACATCATCCTTTATATTTTAGTCACTGTCACTATAGTCATTGTTATTATTAAAGAGAATATTAAAGAAGCCTATCTTTAGTTATTTGTTCATACAGACAGTATTTGTTTTGATCCTTCAGCTGTTGTATGTACAGGACAATTCAGAGTTTACACATGTAAGAAAATATGATCGCCAACTCTAAATACAGACATCCATGCATACTAACAAACTAACTTAATAAATACAGTACAAAGTATGTGTACTTAAAACTTGATTTATTTTTGAAACAAAAGATTATTTGCATTATTACAAAGTCAAATGATTAAACAGAAGCTAAACTGAACAGTTTTATTGTGTATGACATATACAAGACTATATATTTATTTCACATATTTGTTGTCAAATTAATATGTAATTAATTACTAAAGATTTTTTTTCTCACAGATCCATCTAAAAGCATAATTACATGGATAATCACACCACTCTGATGAAAAAGACACAACACAGTTCTCTCCACTATTTCCACTGGACTCTCCAGACCTCCAGAAGCTGAAAGTATAGCTCAGCATTAGATGTTCAGTGCTGCTTTCTGTGTGATATGATACTGTCTGTGAGAATCATTTATTAGATAATAATCAGTTCAGTTCAGTGATTTCTCACCTGGAGGTCAGTGTGCTGCCATCGACCCATTTCCATCTGCCCTCCACATCACTGTCAGTCAGACCAATCCAGAATTCAATACCATGGGAAAACTTTTTTGCAAACTCCTAGTAAAATAACCCAGACATGCAACTTCCAAATAGACATCCACATACCATATAAGAAAATATATAGGCCTACGTTTTTCCTCTGCTCTCTTTTCACTCACTTGTTTTTCTCTGTTGTTTATAATGATCAGATCTGCTCCTCTCTCTGTACAGTATCTTCTGACCTCAGTCCAGCTATTCTTCAATGAGGAAATGAAGTAAAAGCTGAAGTTAGAGTATAACCATCCATCTGTAAACACAAGAAGTTCAGCTATTAGCTCGTTATCCCCACCTACAGAAAACTGAATAATGAAACTTGTTTTTAGTAATAGCAAATTGTTTAGTTGCAGTTCAAGATCACCTGTTTTATTGAGAATCTTCTGCAGTTGACTGAACTGATCTTTTTGTTTAGTCAGGTTGTCATTCTTGATTAATAATCCATCCCTTTCATTTGTCACATTTTTGTACTTGGTTAATATCTGGTTTCTCTCTTCTGTGAGGTTGGTGATCTTGGTTAGTATCTCATCTCTCTCTTCTGTGTAGTCTGTGCTCTTTGTATAGATGTGGACACACAGCACTATGACTGCAGTCAGCAGAAGAACACACAGCAGAACCAAACATACGACAGCTGCTTTGGAGCAATCACTTCCTGAAGATGACAGATAAAGATAAATGTTTCTTAATTTCTACACCCCATACAATGAAATTTTGTTTGTATTTATACCTCTGCATTGAGGTGTTTGGCCTCTCTTGTTGCGTCTGTCCTTATCCAATGTGTTTATATTGGCATAAGTATTCTCAAACATTTTTGGGTAGCTTGCCCTTAAATTATGGAAGCTATATCTGTGTGTATTTTTAATGTGTGGTCTTTTTAAGACTCTACTCTTAGCAGATGAGCTGAAAATGTGACAAAGAGTAACAGCATGTCATATCCTGTCTGGCAGTAGTTTTGCTGAAGGATGCAGTAGCGGTCACATGATCTGGTGTTGCTGGGTTTAACACTTTTTTGTTTTGCACATCATATTTTTAGTTAGTCAGATTTGGCAGAATGGTACTGATCAGATATCAGTGTGTTAGGTTCAAAATCACGTGACAAGAAACACTCAAGTCTTTAGCACATGCTGGGCTTAACCATGTTTATAAGAAGTGAAAAGTATGATCAGGCTTTTGAATGAAAATATACTCGTCAAAGTTAATATATAACATTCCATTCCCTGCAAAACTTGAAGTCCACCATGAGAAAAGTAGCAATGCCTGATTTATGAATCATTGCTGTTAGTCAGATCTTAGCAGTGAATCAGTTGATTCATGAAAATAATGCTGAAAACCCTTTAGAGAATCGGTGGTAGCTCTGTCCCTCAAAGCCACCAACTCATACAAGACATGTGTTTTAAGTATTTTGCTTTTCTTAGCTTGCAAAACCTTTACACAACCACCTCTACTGACAGTCCTGCTGAGTTCAGATGAACCTCACTGCTCCTCAGTCCCTACAGGAGCATCTAACTGAACTGTGAGCTTATGCAGGGCCTAAAATTAACACTCGCCAAGCGCTAAATGCGAGTGAAAATCGGTGTTGGCAAGTACATGTCAGTCGCCAGTTGGTGGGTACAACTTTTAAGAAATATAACAATGCAATGTAGTGAAAACAACAGCCAGTTTTTAAAGAGATTCACTGTTTCTGATAAATTTCGAATAAAATAATCTTTTCTGAAGACAAGATCATCGAGATTAACTGTTCTGTCATAAGCGACAAGAGCGAATCAAATAATAGGATACAAATGGACTGATAAGGTCAGAGCAGTGTGATGGCCAGCTTGACCGTAGACACGGTTCTAATAACTTTTACCTGAGAAGATTTTGCTGCTTCATTTCGGAAGATTTACTTTTCCCTTCTTTATTCTTTAATGTGGCGACTCATACCAGGGGTTTCACTGCCTAAGCGGTGCAGTGAAGTATAGTTTGAAAGGCCGCATGTTCATCTGTATGCATACGCAGAGGTGCTTCAGACAGCGCACCAGTAGCGCTTCAACGGACGAAAACACACACAATTATATCAAAATGTGCGTATTTGGCGAGTTACTTCGTAAACGTAGTCTTAAGTGAGTTATAAAGTCTTAAATGACCATAAAGAATTTTATGTCAGATCCGCGTCATGTGCATCAGGTTTTAAAGAGACAGCGCTGATTTTAAAGTGAAACCTGTTGAAGTCAGTCTGTCATTAAATCAGAGAACAAAAGAAAAAGACTGTTATAGAGGCTGATTAACTTTTGTAGCTTGAATAAAGATTAATCTGTATAGTTTATGCATATACAATGTATAGTTTATTTGAAGATTGTTTTAAAACCAATTAAATTATATGGTGTTATATATTCTAGAGCCTATTAAATGTTAAAAATAATGGCTTTCAATTATTATACTGTAATGTTGAATGGCTATAATTATTAGGTAAAACTGAGGGAAAATGCATTTAATAGAGACGCCAGTAACAGGACAAATTAAAAACATTGTAAATATGTTTAGTCATTGTCGTAGTAATAACTGCCTGTTATTGCAAAAAGAGTTTCATGGCCAGTAAAAAAAAAAAAACTGGCCGGTAAATTTTATCATGTCATCGGCCATTGGCAGGTGTGGCAAAAAGTTAGTTTTAGGCCCTGAGCTTATGATATTTCATCACACGCTGCAGCTGTTCTGAAGCTAGTTCATGACCTGATTGAGATGTACATGAGCTTTTGTGGTGTTCTTTCTCATGTTAGTTCAGCATTGACAGAGCAAATGTAAGAGGAGGAATCAGGTTAGAGATTCTCCAGAAAACATACATTTGGTTGGTTATTGTCTTAAAAGTCTTATACCAGCATGAGAGGAACACAACAAACTGACTGTAACTGCTCTGGAGCTTCACTTCCTCATTTACTCTGTGTATTTAATCATGTCAAACCATTCTAAGGCAGGTCACATTGTGTTTTAGCCCCTGATGCTACTCATTTTCAGTGGTTTAGAGCTTAGATTGTGTACAGGTGTATATTTGGTTCATAAGAAACACTGAAACACTGACTCAAGTTATAGGACTGACATTGACCATTACTGAATATACTGATAAGTTAAGCATGTCAAGAATTTAATTACATAAAATTAGAGTAAAAAAAAAAAAATAATAATAATAATAAAATAATAATAATAATAATAATAATAATAAATACAAATCAAAGTTTTAAAAAAAAATATCCATGTTAATTTTTTCTGAATAAACATTTCATGGTGTGTGTGTGATACTTTACAAAGTTCTTCTCACAGATCCATTTAAATGCATCATTACAATGGATAGTCATGCCACTCTGCTAAATGAGACACAACACAGTTCTCTCCTCTTTATGCATTTGGCTGTCCAAACCACCAGAACCTGCATCAACAGATCAGCATTAGATGTTCAGTGCTGCTTTCTGTGTGATATGATATTGACTGTGAATATACATTTTTGGATAATAATCAGTTCAGTTCAGTGATTTCAGTGCGGCCATCAACCCATTTCCATCTGCCCTCCACATCAATGTCAGTCAGATCAATCCAGACTAAATTATCAGCAGTCGTTTTAACTTTCAAATACATTTCCACATACTTGGAAGAATATATGTACTACTTAAGTCCATTTTTCACTCTCTTTCACTCACTTGTTCCACTCTGTTGTTTATGATGATCAGATCTGCTCCTCTCTCTGTACAGTATCTTCTGCTCTCAGTCCAGCTCTTCTTCTCAGAGGAAATGAAGTAAAGACTGAATTTATAGTATAACCATCCATCTGCGAAAACAAAACTAGTTCAGCTATTGGTTCATTATTCCACCAACACTGAATTAAGAAACTTTTTGAGACCAATCCAAACCCCAGCACTACCAGAAATCTTTTGAATGAACTGCTTGTAGAATAAATCGGACAGCAGTGTTTAACATCTGCAGTGCTGAGTAGACATAACACAAACTTGTGTGCCCTACTCTATTATTCACTCACTTGTTCCTTTCTGTTGTTTATGATGGTCAAATGCTCCTCTATCTGTACAGTATCTTCTGCTCTCAGTCCAGCTCCTCCACTCCGAGGAAACAAAGTAAAAACTGGACTGATAGATCTGTCCATCTGTAAACACAACCAGATCAGCTACTAGAACTTTTTGTCAAACACATTAGAGTTACATATCACTTTTGTTAAGGTCCTTACAGTCTACAACAGAACCAAAATCCACAAAAACACTGAGCAAGCAAACAAATATAAACAATATGAAAAAAAAAAATTACAAATTATTTCCATGTTTTTTTCCCACAAAATTGTTTTATTATCTATTAAGAAGCAGTTAATTGCACTTTAACTTTAGTAGAGATACTCCAGCTGAACACTGTTCAGAGCCAAAACTTTGCCAATTTGCTTGGATATCTTTGTTTTTAAGTTGTTCAATTGTTTATTGGCTTCTATTTTTTTAGATTCTGTTTTAGGACAAGTTATTGAGAACAGCATAACAGAACTGATCTGAGGACAGTGTGTGAAGCCAAGTCACATGACTTGCAACACTCAGCAAGGCTAAAAGAAATGTTTTGAATTTTATTAACGCACTATAATTCTGCTAAGTGACTTCTTTCTGTGTGACTTTTAATGTGTCTTTTGTGTCCTTTTTCAGGCTCGATATCTCATGCTTACCATTTTTTGAAATCATAGCATCATGTTTTGCATTCCGCAGAAGCTGGTGATTATAACTTACACCCCTATGCTGGTAAAGTCAGTGTTGAAAATAATGTTTATGGTCTGTAGTTTCTCTGGTCTTTCTGATTTGAACCTTTTAGCCAAAGAAACACGTACTCCAAGAACAGAGCAACTGACAGCATCTGAGCGTCAGGATGGACTGCAGAGTCTAGAACTGTTTGTGTCTTCAGAACAGATGTGACAGAGGAAGCACTATTGGAGCATCTTACTGAACTCTGAGTTTGCAGCGTCTCATCACACACTGCTGCTGTTCTGAAGAACTGTGGCATTAGTTTATGACTAACTTCCTGATTATGACAGACGTGGTGGTAAATGAGCTTTCGTGCTGTTGTTCTTCCTCATATTAGTTCAGCACAGACAGATGAAATGTAAGAGGAAACAGTTTAGAAATTCTCCAGAAAACACATGGTTGGTTGGTTATTGACTTAAAAGTCCTATACTAGAATGAGAGGAACACATTTTGTTTGTTTGTTTTTTTGTTTGTTTGTTTTTGTTGTTTTGTGTTGTTCAACAGATCAAATCCTCTACAAATGTGTATTTGATTCTTAAGAAACACTTGAAACACTAACTGGATTTATAGGACTGACATTGACCAGTGTGGGGCGACACATCTTTATTTTATTTTATTTTATTTTATTTTATTTTATTTTATTTTATTTTATTTTTCCCACAGTGAAATCATGTTAAATGAAGTCATATTGTTTACATTTTGTGGCTTTACTGATACAGGGAGTATGTTAATATTTGCAAATTGGCCCATTTCACTTGCGTTACAAGTGCCTCAATTATTTATTTATTTATTTATATATTTATTTATTTTAAGGACAAGTAGGAATTATATTATGCCACCACACCCTGCCACTTTTATTTATTTATTTATTTATTTATTTATTATTATCATTATTATTATTATTATTATTATTATTATTATTATTATTACTATTATTATTATTATTATTATTATGCTCTTTTCTGGTCCAAAAAAAGAAAGAAGGGCATAAGTAAGACATAATGTACATCCAGACAATTATTATCACAAAATAAACCCAGACAGGTTGATCAGGGCAAAATGCAAAATATTGTTTTGAATTTAAATATTTTATTAGCTCAGAACTCAAAGCTTTTTTACGAAATAAAACAGTTTTTAGTAAGTGGCTACAAATGAACAAGATTCACATTTGCATATTGCAGATGCACATTTCACATTTCAAGTCTGTTAAGCCCCGTTCAGACCACACAATTTTAGCCCAATGTTGCCATGATCTGCTTGATGTAGGGTGTCGTGGGGATTCGTAAACGACAATGGGCGTCGGGACGCACGATTCAATCGTTTCATCTTGTGTAGTGTGTCATAGTGCACAACACCTCTGCGATGCTTCACGACGTCAACACAGAAAGACTAGCATGCTTATTATTTTTTTTTTTTTTCATCGTACACGACAAGTTCCATCACATCTGTGACACTGGCCAATAGGAGCACAGAAGCGGCTTTGTACAAGCTTTCAATCAAGCCGAAACGAAAGAGAGACAACGGTATCGTTCTTGCTAGGTGTAATTTTACAATGGAGGAAATGTTCGTGGAGCTACAGCAACAATAATCCTGCATTTTGACAGTCTCTTTGACAGTCCATACCATCCTCTTCATGCAAGCCAGATTTGTGTCCATTGTCAGGTTTTCTTTAGCATAGTTTGCTTTTAGGGTTAAAAGAATTTCTTAACCTGAAATTCGAATGGTATGACAATTAGATATTAGACTATACAGAAATTGAAATCTACACGCTAATACACACTATACTCATTGTCACGCAATCCTGATGTTGTTAACATTAATAATTTGAGAATAAAGTATAACAATAATAATAATTTGCACGGTTAGATGTGATATGAGCTAACCAATCATTAGATTTAATTACCATTAGCACGATTTATTGTAATGCTTTTTTCCTCAGTTGGGCAGAACAAACATGGCAGACTTGTTACTTACTTGTTCAGATGGCAATATATGGTGAAAATTCTTATTTGGGTCATATATTCCAAGACGTAGGCTAGAATCTGTGAATCGTGAGTACAGTATCCACACTGGTGCGGTGACTGACAGACTGACACACATTCACCTCAAAACATTAGATTCATCCGCACTGGAGCCAAGCCGGAACACCGGATCACAACCCCGCGCACGGAAGATAATTCCGCACAGAGCTGCAATTCCAGGTTTTCAAACAGGGATGGCGACAAAGAGGCAAAACTTATGGACTGCAGCTTCAATATACTTTAAAATATAATTTATTTCTGTGATCAAAGCTGAATTTTCAGCATCATTAGAAATCATTCTATCATGTTGGAAACCGTTGTGCTGATTTGTTTTAATTTTTTTTGGGACCTGTGATATTTTTCAGGATTCTCTGATTAAAAAGTTAAAAAGAACAGCATTTATTTAAAAAAGAAATTTTGTGTTACAATATACAATGCTATTCAAAAGATTGGGGTCAGTACATTTTTCTTTCTTTTTTTTAAGAGATTAATACTTTTATTCAGGAGGGATGTGTTAAATGAATAAAAAGTCATAGTAAAGACTTATATTGTTAGAAAAAGATTTCTATTTTGAACAAATGCTGCTCTTTTTAACTTTGTATTCATCAAAGAATCAAAGAAAAAAGTATCACATGTTCCAAAAAACAATATGAAGCAGGACAACAGTTTCAGCACTCATAATAAATCAGCATATTAGAATGATTTCTGAAGGATCATGTGACACTGAAGACTGGAGTAATGATGCTGAACATTCAGCGCTGCGTCACAGAAATAAATTATATTTTAAAATATATTAAAATAGGAAACCAATATTAGAAATTGCAATAAGATTTCACAATATTACTGTTTTTTTCTGTATTTTTGATCGAATAAATACAGCCTTGATGAGCAGAAGAGACTCCCTTAAAAAACATTAAAAATCTTACTGATCTCAATATTTTGAGCAGCAGTATATATATTGCAGTATATTTAAAATAAAATAAAATATATTTTAAATATAGTTTTGTTTAAATAACAAAACTTGTATTTAGAATTGATAGAAACACTGAAGAATTTGAAGGATGTTCATAAACATTCCTCTACAGGTCACCACTATCTTGAATGACCAAACTGTTCTCATTTGCTGCAATGCAGCTTCCTGATGTCACTTCCTGAAAACATCGGATATAATGTTCAGTGTGTCTCTCACCATTATTACTGGTCACAAACAATGTGACAGATACAGAACTGTCAGACACATTCTTGTGTAGGCTAATTGCAATTTATGTAGTAAATTTCACTCTGAAGTTAATATTGAGGAGTTTACACATAACATTGCCAGTTACTTAGTTTGTGTTTGCTACACCAATGAAAATGGTTCTTAACAAAGCCAAAGCAGAATAAAGAGTTCTGCTTCTCAGAGCAACACACAGCAGCTGCGTTTTGTTCCTAAATGATTCTGAGTTTTTGAACAAATCAGTTAACTAAATGATTCATTGACTTGTAGTGCACCCTTTAGTGCACTATTTAATGGAAAGAGCCATTAGTAGTGTTGTCCAAAACCATAGTGGACTCAATCAATCCCATAATACACTGCAATAACCGATGTACACTCAGCAACTAGCTGCTAGAAAAACCTATGAGAGTACAGCCAGAAGATCACTGAATAAATCAGAGTTATTGAAAGAATCATTTGAATGAATGATTTAATGATCCATTCTTAAAGACAGTTTTCAATGTATTGACTCATTTTAAAATGCTCTTCTCCCAGATCCAATTAAAAGTATTAGCTCACATCGATGACATAAACACAAGAAGTCATTACCCTGCCAACTATTAGGCTCTGTAGTCCTCCAGAACTGTCTTCAGGACAAATGGGATAGAAGAGACTCTATTGGAGCATCTTACTGAACTCTAAGTTTACAACATTTCATCACACACTGCTTCTGTTCTGAAGCAGAGATGGGCACTTAAGTTAGTGGCTCGGACTCGAGTCACATTTTTGTAGACTTCAGACATAACTTCATACTCGACCTGAAATTACTCCAGACTTGCCTCGAGGAAAAGGACTCATGAATATTTTAAAAGCAACTCAAGTCTTTTATCCTTATACTTATATAACTGATATTCAACAGGCGGATGGCATCCGCACCCCGGCATCCATCCGGACTGCGAGCCGTAATCATTTTAAGTGAGCAGCACGTCAAAACAGCGGAGCGGATCACATAACAAGCGCTCAGTGTCGTTTATGGCAAATATCTTTCAGCGCTATATACTCTAGTATTTTTATCTAAATCTAAACGCTTTATTCAAGCCCTTTCAGCTCAGTAGGCTTTCTCTCTCTCCAGACACGCCCCGGTGCCAAGTTTAAGAGCTGCGGATGGTGCGGTTATTTTAAAGGTGGGGTATGTATTTTTTCAAAAACACTTTAGAAAACTGAGTCAGGCCGAGTACCAAAACAAACTTGTAGCCAGTCAGCAGTAAGGGGCATGTCTACTCATGATGTGGAGGAGAGAGCACTCAGTGCACAAGATGGACATTAGTCAAGCCGAACGACAGAAAGATAAAGATGGTGGATAAAAAAACAAAAGAGGAAAATGTCTGCAGAACAAAAGAAGACTTACGATAAGGTAAGAAGTAGGACCCGTGTAAATATCGGATCAGCTTTCCAGCGCTGGAGAGAACTCAAGGAGCGGGAAGGCCTGCGATCGGACGCTGAGGTTGCTTTGTTTCTTCTGGATAGGTGAGTAACACCGTGTCTACACCGTGCCGCAATAGCTAAAGTCTGTCTGCACTGGACGCGACAAAGCGACCGTTGAAAATCATTTGAAATTTGTGTCAATACGTCATAAATAGAACGCAGCAGCAGTTTTCCGTCAGGGGTTTGTCGTGTCGCATTCCGGTGTAGACAGCATCACTGATTATAATGAGTTCTATCGTGTTTTGTAGACATGGTGTAACATTGGTTTTGCTTTGTTTCACAGAACTAATCATTGCCTGGGTTGCGTACGTATGTGTGGGGCGGAGCTATCAAAATAGGGGTAAGACCCTTTTGGGGTAGGGGCGTGTTTGTTTTGGTGATTTGAAATATTGGCTACCAGAAATTACTTACCCCACGTTTAACAACAACAGAAACACGGTGAGAAGCAAAATTATTGATTACTTTCACTAAAACACAGCAGGAAAAAAAACAATGCTGCAAATCTGCTGGTTATCTTTTTTTTCTGCTCAATATGAGAAAGTTTTATTATTGTAGACAATTTTAGTAGATAGTGCTTTTAAGTAAAATATTAAAATAGAATTTCAGGAGGAAAAGCCTGAACAGAAAAAGTATTTTTTTTATTATTTTTTTTTTTTTATTGATTATTTTTTGTCTGGACCTCTGCTTGGAAGATAATATAGAGGCCACACCTCTTGGAACTTTAATTGAATACCCCTGACATATATAAAAAAAAAAATACTTTATTTGTATGGTTTTGTAAAATCTGTCACATATTTCCTTATGTGTCATGGTAGATTGGACTCTTATTATAGAATTTGATTACAGAAAAACTGTTTTGAACATGGTAATGGATTAAAACATACAAATAACAGGCTGGATGTACATTAACCTTACATCTTAACACCTCTTTTTTTTTAAAGGGGTTATATGGTGCGATTTCAAGTTTTCCTTTATCTTTGTTACAAGCTGTTTGTGCACAGATAAGATCCCTGAAATTGCAAAGACTAAAGTCTCAAAACCAAAGAGATATTCTTTATAAAAGTTAAGACTTGACCACGCCCCCCTAAAACGGCTCATTCAAACATGTCTACGTCACGGTGTAGGGAGATTT
The DNA here is from genome assembly GCA_039654775.1 of Spinibarbus caldwelli. NCBI lineage: Eukaryota > Metazoa > Chordata > Actinopteri > Cypriniformes > Cyprinidae > Spinibarbus > Spinibarbus caldwelli. The sequence continues at coordinate 13,595,398 of CM077266.1, read as the reverse complement.
GCAAAACACCGCCGAAACGTATACGCAAAGAAAGAGGGCGGGACTTTTATTCTCACTGTAGTATTGTTGCTGCCGCTGGCGCCATGTCCTGGAGACGCTGTGTTTCGTTGTGAACGTGAAACTACTTTGTTTGGGCTTCCAAAAGAGGACACAACTAGAAATCAGTGGTTAAGTTGTATTTACAACACTGTTCCAGAACAGTTCAACCCAAATATTATTCGTGTGTGCAGCACATTTTACAGAGGACTATTTCCTGAACCTGGGAGTAGCCTGCCAGCTGTACTCAAAGACTGTTTCTATAAAGTGGGGCAATTCCAACTTTGCAAGGACAGTCTGGCGCTTCTGACTCACAGCCTGTAAGTATGTTTTCATATTTAAAGAATTTGCCACTGATAATTCAAACATGAGTTTTGAGCTGTGTAGGCTAGTGCTTGTTGTTTGTCGTTTCTCCGATCACAAATGCAGACATGGTAAATCGCGCCACGTAAAAAGACCGTATAAGCGGTGGCATACCGTGGGGTTTCAGTCAGGGCCTTCAGTAAGCAACTGTAAACTACATGTACACATCTTACACATCTATGTTACAGCTTACACAGCCATATGCATATAATGCACATATTATGCCACACACGTGCTCTCAACAACAATGATGGCTGATCAACAATTTTAACAGTAGGCTAGATTAAGGTGGGTTAAATGCAGAGTAAATTTCCCTATATGGATCAGTAAAAGTAATCCGCTATGCACATTCACGTCACTCTAATGATGACGTGCCCAAAGCAGAAAAACTGTACAAAAGCTGGACATCCACACACCACACCACACAACAGTATTATCAACGCACCACGTACACCTCCATAGCAATGTGCATGATACAATACTCATCAAATAATAAAGCACTCACCTGTCACTTGTAAATAAAGTCCATGGGTCTGTCATTACATGTCCCTTTACTCATATTAAAAAGCAAACACGGCCAACAAAATAACTTGTGCTCGGTGCTAGCTGTTAGCCACTCATAGCACTCATAGTTGCAATCATTGAAATGGCGCATAAAAACTTTGCTGGCCTTTGTTAGTGAATTCAGTTTGGGTGTTGGTCTTCCTTTATCAGTTATTCTCTTTTGTCTGCAAAAGAGCACCTTGAAAAAGTCGTTTTTAGTAGATCGGCAACAAGATTTAGAGTAGGCACCGATGACTGCAGCTGTCATTTTCTTTTCATTGAGTTTCACTTTCATTCCTTGGAAATCCTTGACTAAAGGGGCGGTCTAACGCTGGGGGTAGCACTGAGCACGTAGCTAGACCCAGAGGGCAGGCTGTCATTGAACATCAAAATTTGATTGGCTGATGTTTCTGTCAGTAATGCTCGTAACAAATCAGATGTGTTGTCTTTCAACAAAAGGGTAGCACTAGCTGTAGTGCTGGCCTCAGACTTTTTTTTTATGTAGGATATTCCAGTTCAACCTCAACTAAACTAATCATAGGCAATTTTGTGGACATTACACAAATGAAAATGATACCTAAATAATCAATAAAAACATTTTTCACACAATTTTATTTTTTATAGGGCCAGCAGAAAAGACCCTGCTTTCCCTGACAGCCCACCACTGAGTATAAGTCATTATAATCAGTAATTATGTCCCTACTGGATGCAACAAATGCCTCGTTTGTAATGGGTTTTATTGCTTTTGTGTCGTCGCGCCAGGACACGGCATCACAATACGGTAAGGGGCGTAACATTTCCGTCTCACGCTTGAGGTATTCGGCCAATCACAACGCACTGGATAGCTGGCCAATCAGAGCATGCCTCGCTTCTCAGAACGATGAGCTTTGTAAAAATCGATGTTTTTCAGAAAGGCAGGGCATAGAGGAGCAACAATAATGCACGTGGAAGATAATGTTTTTTGAACCTGAAACCACATAAACACATTGCATTACACCAAATACAAAAAATAATGTTCTTTTTAGCAACATCATATGACCCTTTAAAAAAAAAAAAAGGGAGATCATGGATCATATATTTTGTCTATAGCCTATAAAACAGCTTCGTAAATAGGAAGATTTCAATACATTAGGATTCTGAATGGGATGTTTTAGTGAGCCATTAAATGACTTGAGACTCGACTCAGACTCGTGACCAAAGACTCGAGACTTGACTCCAGTGACAAAGACTTCAGACTTTACTCAGACTCCAGGTTAAAAACTTCAGACTTGACTCGGACTCCAACTTAAAGACTTGTGAACATCTCTGTTCTGAAGCTTTAGTTCATGACTTTTCTGATTATGACAGACATGGAGGTAAATTAGTTTTTGTTCTGTTGTTCTTCCTCATGTTAGATCAGCATTGACAGAGCAAATGTAAGAGGAGGAATCAGGCAAGAGATTATCCAGAAGACATACATTTGTTGGTTATTATCTTAAAAGTCCATGAGAGGAACACAGCAAACTCACTGTAGCTGCTCTGGAGCTTGTATATTTATATCTGTATATTTAATCATAATCGGACTTTCTAAAGCAGGTCACAGTTTTTACATTTTGAACACTACTCAGCTGTGCTTTTTAAAGATCCAATCCTCTACAGATGTGTATTTGATTCTTAAAAAACACTTAAAACGCTGACTTGAATTACAGGACTGACACTGACCAGTGTGGAGTGACACATCATGATGAAAATAACATTAAAGGCACAATATGTAAGATTTTTGTAATAAAATATCCGAAAACCACTTGCACAGTGTTATATATTTCAAGCAGTTGTGTACTTACGTTATTTCAAAAGTTCTCTAGGATTTGTAAATTCAAAGAAATTCCAGATTTAAATAATGACCCGTCTCTGGTCATTGTCGCCTATCAATGATGCAATATCCGCGCTATCCTCAGTTTCCGCCTATGAATACAACGGCAACACATGTGGACAAATGCGGAAGTGGTAGTTAATTATTGTGCAAATGCATTTCAGTTATCATGGGTCATGATTACACTTTGCAAATTAATCCCAAAAACCGTAGACGTACGCCAACTGAGGCAAGAAGGTATTGGAACCAACACAGAAATAAAAGTAGAATAAATATCGGCGGGGCATTTCCGAAATGGAGAGAGTGTCGCGAAAAGCTCGGACTGGACAGAGACTCCACTCTCGCATGTTTTAATAGACAGTTAAGCAAATATATATTATTTATTGTGCAAGTAATAGTCATGTACAGGTGATTAGGTGATTAAATAGATATAAATAAGCTCTTTTTTTTTTATTTTTTATTTTTTTATCCGTGAGCATGATTTTTGAAAATGACATCTCCCAAAGTTCCATGCTCCGTCATTGCGTCATCGAGCTTCGCCTCTGTTATTGTTTTGAAAATGCGACCTCAAGCGGTGAAAACTTACATATTGTGCCTTTTAAGGGTAACATGTGAAACAAGATGATAAATGTAAGTAAAGTAAGCTTTCAAAGAATCAAACCTCTTGAATATAAAACATCTGAACAATATTTGAGGTATAGTAACTGTAGTATAAGCAGAAAAACTTCATGTCATGGCCGCATCACCACCTCTGGTGTGCATTATTTTCATTGTCAATTATTCCTTACTTTTGTTATATATAACACAAAATACAGTTACATTTTATTTTGATAGTCCACTTTAGACATTCTACTAAGTAACTCTGCAACTACACTTCAACTATCTGTCATTAATTTGCATAGTTAAGTAACTCTCATTACAGTATTAGTACTTAGGTTAAGGTTAGTAGGATAAGTTGACGTACTTGCAGAGTTACTTACAGTCAGTAGAATGTGTGTTGGGGGGGACCATCAAAATAAAGAGTTAATAAAGAGCTAATACTCTAATGTTTGATAGTTGATATATACTTACAAATTTACTTACAGTTAGTAGAATATCAATAGTGGACTAAAATATAGTGTTGCCAACATATTTTATTTCAGCTAGTTGCCAAAGCAATATTTCGCATTTCTATTTATTTTACCTTGAAGTATTTAAATAAAAACACACAACAAAATTACACAGATTTGACCAAAATTAAAATCAGGAAAACATGAATATATAAATGAAAACAAATGCAAAATAATAATAATAATAATAATAATAATAATAAAACTATAATAGCATATTACTTATACTAAAACAACAGTGTGTTAGATCTACACTGCTTCAAAGGTGGAACTTCAAGAGCAGGAATGGGTAGCCTTGCATTAGATGATAATCATTAAGTGTGAATATTTTGTACTGTTAAACTCAACAACAACAACAACAACAACAACAACAACAACAACAAAAAGTGGGGGGGAGGTGGGTGTTCCTAGGGCCATATACTCATCTCACAGATCCATTGATAAGCACCATTGCAATTAACATCAAGCCACCCTAATAAATTAGGCCAGTTTGTTAAAAAAGTCACTGCACAGTTCTCTGCTGTTTCTCCATTTGGCTCTTTTATTTCTCCACTGGACGCCCAGAACCTGCAACAACAGATCAGCATTAGATGTTCAGTGCTGCTCTCTGTGTGATATGATATTACTGACTGTGAGAATTATTATTATTATTATTATTATTATTATTACATAATAATCAGTTCAGTGATTTCTCACCCAGTGGTGATGTTTGTGCCATCAACCCATTTCCATCTGCCCTCTTCAGCAGTGTCAGTCAGACCAATCCAGAATTCTCCTTTCTCAGTAATTGTCTTAACAAAATCCTAAGCACATTTTTTGCACATTTATATTATAAACCAAAAAAATGCACATTACATCTGACCTTAGCATTTAACAAAAAACAACAACAACAACAACAACAACAAAAAAACAGTATCTCTCACTCACTTGTTCCTCTCTGTTGTTTATTATGATCAAATCTGCTCCTCTCTTCAGACAGTCTCGTCTGCTCTCAGTCCAGTTCTTCTTCTCAGTGGACATGAAGTAAAAACTGGATTGATTGTAAATCCATTCATCTGCAAACAACGAATTTGACTGTTAGCACTTTATTCTTATTTACACTCAACTAGAGGTCTTCTAGGGGCTGAAGATTTATACCTGACCCAAGTAACTTCTTAACTCACTTTTTTTTTTTTTTTAAGAAAAACCTGGCGCAAGACAGACCCAATAAAAATAGACCTATTTTATCTATCCATCCATCCATCCATCCATCCAGAATCTGATTGTAAAAGAGCCTGAAAAGTCTACAGCCCTGCATGTCAGTAGTGAGTGGTGACTTAGGAAAGGAAAAGGAAAGGATATGATGTTTGGCCAAGTATGGTGTCCCATACTCGGAATTTAACCCATCCAAGTGCACACACACACAGCAGTGAATAGTGAACAAACACACACACAAACCATGAACTGGAGCAGTGGGCAGCCATTTTGCTGTGGCGCCTGGGGAGCAGTTGGGGGTTCGGTGCCTTGCTCAAGGGTCTCATCTCGTGGTATTGAATGTGGAATAGAGCACTGTACATTCACTCCCCCACCTACAATTCCTGCCAGTACTGAGACTTGAGCCCTAGACCTTTGGGTTACAAGTCCAACTCTCTATCCATTAGGCCACGACTACCCCTGTACATTTCATTATTTTACAAAAGCACAGAGTTTTGTTGTTTTTGTTTTTTTTTCCCCCTGCGACTAAGCGACTTTTAACATTTTGATCGACTAAGCCTGTTCTAGTCAACTATTAGGTTCTAGCCTGTTCTAATAACTATAGATTATTCCATTAATCTATAATAACTGGGTGAAATTAATTCTAGCTGCAGTGTTCAGTAAACAATCAGACAAAAAGGTCTCTCAAACTGGATATTTTAAAATAATTTGGGTCTTCTCTGGTACATTCAGTAAAAAGCACATTTATTTTGAATTAACCAAGACCTGGGGCTCCTAATGTCAGTCCCGACCTGTGTCCAAGTCAAAGTTTTTTACCCGAACCCGCTCGGGTTGGACCTTGGGTTTTCAGACCTATGTGGACCCATGGAGACCTTTACACTCAACCACCTGTAACTTCTAGCAGATAGTTTACTCAAAGAATAGTGTACACTACAATTTACTGAGACCACAACCAAATTATAGATTAAAGAAACTTACACTCTTTACAACGAATTGAAAGTTGATTTATTGGCTTGGCTCTCTCTTCTGTGAGGTTGGTGATCTTGAATTGTAGCTGTTTTATCTCTTCTGTGTAGTGTGTGTTGTTTGTATGGATGTGGACACACAGCACTATGACTGCAGTCAGCAGAAGAACACACAGCAGAACCAAACACACTACAGCTGCTCTGGAGCTTCTGCTTTTCACTGAATCATTTCCTGAAGATGACAGACATGAAAATAAATATGTCTCAACCCCAAACAATGAAAATGTTTGTACCAATGTGTTAAGGTGTTTAGTTTATCATGATGAATCTGCCCATTTTCCGTGTTCCATCAGTGTTTATATTGGCATAAACAGGCTCAGGCATTGTTTATATTGGCCTCCATGCTTCTTTTAGATGCTTTTTTAGGAGTCATTGAGAACAGCAGAACAAAAATGATAAGGATTCTATGTCCCAAATCATGAGGTGCAGTGACCACAGAGGCTACAATAATGGTTTTGAAGTGTATTAACACATAATGAGGCTGGCACAGAATGAGTCTTTCAATGAGTATAAACAATCAGACCTTTCGATAAAAATGAGTAATGCACCTCATATTGATGACAGACATGATGCTAAATGACTGAACGTGCAAACTATAAAATAAATGCATGTGATTACCTGTGTGCTGCAGTGGTTGGAGTGTGTTTGTCTTTGTCGTGAAGTCATGATCTCTCACACAATCTGCACTCTCATAGATATCCACCGTCATCTCCACTCTCTCTCTCTTTGTTTCCTCAACCCTGATCACATCATCATAAATAGCATCAGACATTTTTGCTCTTTAATCATCAATTATTAAATGATGTAGTTCCTTCTTCCCGTGTAGATGTGTTTAAGTAGTCGGCACTCGTTTTCTTTTTAAAGCTAGAGGAAAACAAATTGTGATCAATTTTTGAAATCATGTGTCATCAGATCCTTAGTCAGTATGAACTTGAAGTTTTGATAGTCTTTCCTTCTCTATTGTGACGTATGTACAAATAAAACAGCTTCTCAAACAAGAAAAAAAACGAATGACAGGACTTGATTTTGTTTATTGGGAATTGATTGGATGGTTGAATGGTTGTGGTCTGGTATTCATCTTTGAGCAACTGATGTTATGTATTTATCATTTCTGACTTGGATTCTCATTTATGCATTTTGATTTATTCTGAACTCTCCTGAAATCATTATGGCTTATAGATCGTGTTGGGGTTGATTACATAATATAAGGCATAGAAAATTACAAATATTTAGGAAGCATGCTAATTTCACATACTTGTTTTTTCCTGAAAAACAATTTTGAAGTGAACATTCCTTGTAGGTATGTTTGTTTTTGTTTTGGTCTGTGTGATTCCGCCCACTGCCAATTTACCCAATATTATTACAACACCTTGGGGTGTCAGTTGGTGAAAAAAACAGTGTATCGCTGCCTCGGATCATAGATTCTCCCTGACCTAAAAAGCCTTGGGATCCAACTAAAAAGATAGATGACCAGAGGCATATTAAAACACTGATAAATCAACTCATCAACTAACACTGTATGGCTCATTGCCTTCCATTGTCAGTTGTGCTCATTCTTGTTTTGTGTCCTCAATCTGGTAACCCATGTGAGGGTTCAGTCTGAGGCGGAGGGGCGGGAGAAAAAATTCTCTCCATTATTTTGAATTTGGACTGCAGTACCCAATACAACCTCTAGCTGTCAATATTACATATTGCACCTTTAATATCTTATAATATTACATTTTGTGTATAGAATGGAAAGAAACTCTGTGGAATTACTCTACGTGTCACTACAATCTTACATGACTAAGTCACTCTTAATTGCTAAATGTTTAGAAGAACACATCAGCTGCAAACACACTGTAGCTGCTCTACAGCTTCCTGAAGTCACTTCCTGAACACATCAGATATGTGTGTCTCTCACCATTATTACTGTCTGCAAACCACGTGACAGATACAGTACAGAACTGCCAGACACATTCTTGTGTAATTGTAGTTTAGGTAGTAAATTACACTATGATCAAAAGATCCTACTTACGCTGTATTGCTATTGTTAAAGGACAACATCAGATGGAGACACAACTGTTCAGTAATAAAGTTAATATCGAAGAACATGTATTTTAGTCTATTTTTGCTCCATCAATGAAAATAGTTCCAAACGAAGCCAAAGCGGAATAAAGAGTTTCGTTCTCAGAGCAACACACAGCAGTGGCATTTTGTTCCTGAGTGAATGAGAGTTTTTGAATTAAATGATTGACTAAATGATTCAATGACTGTCGTCCCCTATAGTTTGAGGGTACAGCCGTTTGTAGTATGTAGTGAACATTGTTGAGTGCACTCATTCAGTCCCAGAAGATGATATCTGCAGCCCTTCCACCGCACTCAGTGTACGAATTCATTCAGTCATTTCCATTCATTATTTCAAGTGCTTTATATTAGTGGAGTAAAGTAGGGAATAGTGAATGAGAGTATAGGGGTGATTTCAAACACAGCTAATGACTCACTTGTAAAGAAAATCCCTTGTTTCAATCCTGAATGAACCAACATCATTGAAAGAATGATTATTGACATTGATGGTTTCCTTAAAGAATTTTTAACATCCATGTAACCTTTCTTTCCATTACACAAAAGGTTCTTTATAGTGGAAAGTGGAAAAGTTCTTCAGATTTGTAAAATGTTATTCACTCTAAGAAAAAAAAAAAAAAAAAAGTTTAAGAATTGAAAGGTTCTTTGGGGAACCAAAAATGATTCTTCTATGGCATAGCTGCAAAAACACCCTTTGTTTAGTTGGAGTATCAAAGCACTTATCCAAATTGTTGGGAATGTTCTCTATGTATTTTGATGCTCATAAGAGTATCATGTGGTAAGCTTAGTAACATACTAATATCAAACTCTGTTGGAATGAATTGGGTGTGTGTGTGTGTGTGTGTGTGTGTGTGTGTGTGTATTTGTGACATATGAGGACACAAATTTGTATAATGACATGGGTATGACATAGGTATTACAAGGAAAAGGTGACTTATGAGGACATTTCCCCATGTCCCCATATTTCAGAAGGCTTATAAATCATACAGAATGAGTTTTTTTGAGAAAGTAAAAGTGCACAAAGTTTCCTGTAAGGGGTAGGTTTAGGTGTAGGGTTTGTGTAGGGCGATAGAAAATACGGTTTGTACAGTATAAAAACCATTACGCCTATGGAATATCCCCACAATTCACAAAAACAAGCGTGCGTGTGTGTGTGTGTGTGTGTGTGTGTGCTTTGAACTTCAGCAGATATTTTGCGTGTGTTTGGTTGTGTGTGTATACAAATATCTAATCAAAAAACACAATGCATTTAAGCTTGTAGACAGGTCAATACAATCTAATTCAAATTAAAAAAAAAAAAAAAAAACTGTTCGTGCAACGTGTGTTGCATCTTTGTTTGGATCATGATTAATGTAGAGGGTTGTCCTATATTTTCTTTTATACTTCCAGACAGTTTTGGTGTCGAACTAACTCTAATTTCTCTCCTGGAGTGGACTGCATTGTGTTCCTCATCTGTGTTTGTGTGGCCAGTATTTATACAGAAAGGAACTTAGGACCTTCTGTACACTGGATTTCTCCCACTCTGGATTTGGTTCATTTTAATGAGGTTTAAATGCATATACAAAGACATAATCATTCATTGTCTTTGTTTAAATTTATCAGGGACTTGTACATTTTGACAGTGGATGCTGTTGGAAAACTTTTTGTTGCTGCTACATCAGCAGTCCAAAGCGGTAATCAGTTTATGGTTTCAGCAGCGGCTGCATTCACATGCTCTTCAATAAGTGTAAGTTATTTGTCTTACACTTATTGAATAATAATATCTTTTGGTGTCCCTAGTGTAGTGCGAATAAATTAAATTAAATTAAAACATTTTTCTGGTATATTTTACACTAATTTGTAAATGCTTGTTTTAAGGATGTTTAGATGTTTATATTGAAAAAAATCAAAATGCTGATTAAGATTTTTTGGCAAAAACCAATCAAAAAAATAAAAAAACAATATAATATATTAAATTCTTTCTAGATTATATGGTTTGAAAATGCATGATTAATTAGCATTGATAAGTAGCTGAATATGAAGCATATTTTTGGTGTTGTATTAAAGTAAATTGTGAAATATTATCTAATGTGTTAGTATATGTATGACATGCAGTAGGTGTTTTCACAGGGGTTTTTTGTCTTTTTACTAAAAGAGGTTTGGTTAAAAAAGGAGTTAGCTCTGATATAAATTTAAATTGTGCTTACATATGAATTTCTTAGTGCAGCTACAGTTCTGATGGATATCTGCACAAACTGTAAACATTAGTATATTTTCACTTAGTGCAAATAAAAAAAAAAAATGTAAGTGGTGGCAGATACTGTTTGCACCCCAGCGTATTCTAGTATGGAATCATAGTATGGAAGATAAGAACATCTTCAGTGTATGATCACATAGTCTACAGTTTAAATAGGCCTAGATCTATTAAATTTACATTAGGTTCTTCATTTACATTGGGGGCATGAGCACCCACAGAAAAACTGAGAAAATTCTCCATTCATTTAAACCAACCAATATTGATTCCAAAACAGAAATGTTTTTTATTATATTTAGTTTAATTTATTTATACAGAATACCACAACACAGAAAAAACATATATGACAAAAATTCTGTCAAAATATCACCTAGCAAATATTCACTTTAAAAAAAAAAAAAAAAAAAAAAGCTTGAAAGTGGTCTTTTCAGAATTTTTTTTCAGAATGTTTATCAAGTTGAAGTTCATTTTACTTGACAGAATGAATTAATTCAGAAAATCATGCAACATCATCATAGACAAGGCTTGAATTGCTCATTTTAGAGGAGTTTAGGTGTAATGCCATAATATACTTCTGTAAATAAATTAGTGCTGTCAATCGATTAAAAAATTTAATCGCGTTAATCACAGTCATGGACTGTGATTAATCATGATTAATCGCACATTTAAAATACAAGGATTTACCTGTAAATGTGTTGAAATGAAATGCATGACAAACTAGTTTAAGGAAACAGAACCTTTCACACTTCCGCCAGGTATGTGTCACGATTATGTTCAGTTCCTGTCATGTCTGTTATGAGCTCTCATTAGTTACTATGGTTTCTGATTAGTTAATCCTTGTCCAGCTGTTCCTGTTTAGTTCCCTCATTTAGCATGTGTGTATTTATAGTCCTGATTCTGTTCTATCCGGGGTCGGTTATTATTTGGTGTTATGAGTTGTACCTCCCTGGAGTTCTCAGTAAAGTCTATTTGGAACCATGAATCTTTGTTTGTTGCCCTCATTCCTTGACGACCCGTGACAGAATAACCGACCACACATAAAGACAAACAGAAAGGATGGACTCACCAGCGTTACGTCTCCTCCTCAGACCAGAAAGCCGAAGGTGGTTGGAGTGTTTGGGCTGGATGCTCCAGAACGGCGGCCTCTCCCTCACAGTCAGTGAGCCCGAGACACCAACAGGGCTTGTTCAAGAACCAGAGCCGGATACCACCAAAACCACAGAGACTAAGCGCGATGATTTGTCCACCGTAAAGCCAGGAGCGGACATGAACCTCATAGATCTGTGGTCCGCGGATCCAGTTCCCACCCAAGTACCCACCCTCAAACCTTTGTCTTCTTCGCCAGTCCCGTCCGGATTGTTAGAGGCTCCGGTCCCGCCCGGAGATCTTCCTCCTCCGATGTCTCTGTCAGATTTCCTGATCCCATCTCCTCCACTGGTTTCAGCCAGTTCCTTTGATTCGTTGGCTCCACTGGTGTCGTCCAGCTCCTCGGCTCTGCCTCCGCCGCTAGCTCCGTGCGGCTCATCAGCCTCGCCTCAGGCTTCCCCTCCACCAGCTCGGTATTGCGCCGAGTTCCCGGCTGCACTTCGGCCCTCCAGGCCCATGTCTCCACCTCGACCTGTCAGCCCGCCGACTCCGCTCCGGTTCTGCATTCCTTCATCTCCACTGAGGCCCATCTGCCCTAGGACTCCGCTGGGCTCTCTCGTACATCCGGACAAACCTCGGTCAGTCGTCACTCAGCTTCCGCCATGGACTTCCGGGTCTCCGGCTGTGCCTCGACCCTCCACCCCTTCGGCTTCACCGGGCTCCTCCCTCCCTCTGGTTTCCCCATCGTCCTCGCTCGCTCCATTGTCGCCCCAGTCAGCTAGATCCTCTGCTCCGCCTCAGTCACGCAAGCCAACCGCTTCACCTTGGGCTTCCAGGCCTGCGATGTCACCCTGGTCCGTCGGCCTCACTGCTCCGCTGGTTCCTCCACTCACCATGGTTCCGCCTCCGTGGATCGGTTTCTGGGTGTCGCACAGTCCTTCGGCCAAAGCTCCTCCCTGGTCCCTCCCACCTACGGCTCCACTATGGTGTTGGTCTCAAACTTCTCCAGGTCCTTCAGCAGCACCACGCCCTCCACCTAAGCCTCCGCCCTCCGTCCTCTTTTCTAGTATCTACTGTTGTGGCGTGAGGTCACGCCTTTTTGAGGGGGGAGCTAATGTCACGATTATGTTCAGTTCCTGTCATGTCTGTTATGAGCTCTCATTAGTTACTATGGTTTCTGATTAGTTAATCCTTGTCCAGCTGTTCCTGTTTAGTTCCCTCATTTAGCATGTGTGTATTTATAGTCCTGATTCTGTTCTATCCGGGGTCGGTTATTATTTGGTGTTATGAGTTGTACCTCCCTGGAGTTCTCAGTAAAGTCTATTTGGAACCATGAATCTTTGTTTGTTGCCCTCATTCCTTGACGACCCGTGACAGTATGAGACATAATCCTTATTATTCTTTTATCATTATTCATTTGTTTTTATTCAGCCATCATCAGTCTTTATACTGGCAATAAAACGTTTACCAAACCACATTGCTTCAATCCCAGTTTACATTTACCCAACTATTATCAAAAGTATTTCTAAATAAATACAACAAAACATTTTCTTGCGACCTTACGTGAAGTATTATGACAAAATGCATTATGAAGAAGAATTGGACCTGTTCTGCAGGTGCATTAGAGCTAATATTAGCATCATGCTACATAAGACAATTTATGAGATTAATAGTACACTTTTACTCAGAGCTCACTTCAAACCACCATCGAGTGTTTGTAATAACTTCCTTTTGTGATCACATGTGGAATTTGGTCGTTTACTGTTGGTAAAATATGCTATTTATAGCCTTTTATATCGCTGCACAAATTAGCATTTCAGATGTACACATTAACTCAAGAAAATCACATACAAACCATATCCTATCGTAATCGTGTGTTTATTATCTTATATAATCTATAGTGGGTGTTGTCATGTTTATTTCTGCTGTGTAAAAGCCTTAACATGTGCTCTGCTGAAACTCACGTTGTTTGTGATGTTTACAGCCGCCTCTCTGTTCTTAAGTTGCCAGGGATACATTCCAACTATAATACACATTAGTAAAAGGATCTATTTTAATTTTTATTTGTCTATATACACTTTGGGCGGCCGTGGTACTTTATAAAAATACCCCCAAAAAAAAACGCAACCCGCAGCTCTGTAATTTTTCCCGCGACTGTATTTTCAAAATAGCCCACTTGTGCCATTACCCTGGCAACACTGGTTCACTGTCTCCTCATCACACAATGATAGATAACCTTCCGCGCTGCGATGACGGGAAGAAGTTGAGGTCAAGCATTATCACATGATTAATCTGCGTTAAAAAAATATTAACGCGTTAAAAATTTTAGATTAATCGCATGCGTTAACGCGTTAACGTTGACACCCCTAAAATAAATACAAATTTATTGGTTTTTAAGATCAGATGTGATTTATCTTAACCATAATCATGATGTTTGCATTGTAACTATCATGTCTAACATAATTGTCTCTTTTTTTTTTTCTTTTTTTTTTTTTCTTTTTTTCCATTTATGAAAAGTGAATACAAACAAAAACCTGGGGTGAATTAAAAAAAGGCTACAGCCTTAACTCCTAACAACCTTTGTTTTATTCAGACATGTTTTAAGTAAGCTACTGCAGTGTTTCGCAATAACTGGTGATGTACAGTATAACTGAATAAAGCACAAATAATAAATGAAGACTGAAATTTCACTTATGTAGCTGAATACTCTGTGACGTTCACTCACAAGCCATTTCTGATCGAATGGAACACATTTCTGGACTCCCATTTTGCACATTATATATGAAATGACATGAAATGTGTGTCTGACAAAGGAGACATTCAAATTGTGCAGTTGCAGGCATCCTCCAGGAACAAGGTTGAGAAACACTGTTTTAGATGATAATTAATTATTACAAAAGAAAGGGGTGTGATGTTCCTATGGCAGTATGAGCTGTGAAATCCTCTTCTCACAGATCCATCGATAAACTTTATTACATGCAACATCAAGGCATCCTACTAACCGAAGAAACTCTGACTGAGGCACAGCTACAGTCACAGCACAGTCCTCATCTACTTGATTGTTTCCGCTATCTGGTTCTCTTTTTTGTCCATTGGACGCCCAGAAGCTGAAAGTACAGATCAGCATTAGATTGTTCAGTGCTGCTTTGTGATATGATGCTTACTGTGAGAATCATTTATTAAATGATAATCAGTTCAGTTCAGTGATTTCTCACCCAGAGGTCATGTTGCTGCCATCAACCCATGTCCATGTGCCCTCCACATCAATGTCAGACAGACCTACATAGACTGCAGCAGTACCAGACATTTTCATGACAAAATCCTGAGCAGACAAAACAGTTGCACATTTATATCATAAATAGACACATTACATCTGACCATCTCACATTTAAGATGCACAATCTTTCACTCACTTTTTCCTCTCTGTTGTTTATGCTGATCAGATCTGCTCCTCTCTCTTTACAGTATCTTCTGCTCTCAGTCCAGTTCTTCGTTTCATTGGACATGTAGTAAAAACTAAATTGATAGTAAGTCCATCCATCTATAAACACAACCAGTTCAGCTGTTAGCTTTTTGGTCCCATTTACACTCATTTGTCTGTAACACATAGTATACTCATAGATTGTCTACACTGACATTTATTTAGACCACAACCCAAATCCATCATGCTTTAAAAATATCTGCTGTATAGAAAATAACTACATGACTAAAGAAACTTTACCATGAATCTGGAATTCATTTCTAAGCTGCTCTCTCTCATTGATCAGTTTGTCATTCTTGGATATGAGCTGTTGTCTCTCTTGAGTGAAGATGACACACAGCACTATGACTGCAGTCAGCAGAAGAACACACAGCAGCACCAAACACACTGCAACTGGCCTAGAGATTCTGTTCCTCACTGAAACACTTCCTGAAAATGACAGACATTATATTAAATGTCTATTTTCTTCTCCATTTCTCCATCCACTTTAAATCAGCTTTTATGAGTAAATGTATTAGCAATTAATCTCAGTTACCTGTGTGTTGAGGTGTTTGGGTTTTCGGTGTTTGGGTTTCAAAGTCCTCTTTGTCTTTCTTATGTTTCATATCTCTTACAGCCTCGGCACTCACATAGATATCAACCATCTTCTCTATTCTGTCTTCTGAGTCCATTATCGAATCTTTATCCATACCATCATTCAGATGCCCGGACATCTACAGTGCAGTGCAGTGCAAGCTTTTAATGTTGAAGCATAAATTTAAATTTGATTAAACAAAGCTTTAAGTCATATCTAACTAGTTAATATTTCTCCTACTTCATTGTACTGCTGGTGTGTCTGTGTGTTTGTGGTAATGGATCATGTATTTATGCAAAAAGGAACTTGCAACATGTAGGATGTTAACACAAAGGTTCTGTGTCTGGATTGGTGAACTTGTGAAATTTTGTGTAACTGTGCAACAGCTTTTAATAGAGCATTTATTTGCTATTAAAATTTAATTTTACTTTTAACATTAGCATCAAACTTGGAAGTTAGCCTGTTCATGAGATCTTATGAGAATCCTGAAATATAAAAACTTTTTTTTTTTTCAAAACAAGAGATTCATTTTCAAATTATTATTATCATTTTCATACATACATGCAGAAATAAGGTATGAAAACACATAATACATTAAGCAAGTTTTATGCATTAAACGGCCAAAAACTTAATTATATGTATGTTGTTTAAAGACATTCAGATATGTTTTATTTAGAAAAATAAATAAATAAATAAATAACTATTTTCACTGTATCTCCTTAAGAGACATGTTACCCATATAAAGCCGATGACTGAAGAAAAGAGTGCATTTTTCAGGAAGATTACCTTTAACGACTGGGAAGTGTAGAACAATGCTTTTCGGTGACATGCTAATTGTTGGGCCTGTCTTTTGCATACAAGCATAAAGGACCACAAAATGACTTCTGTCACGCCGCTTCAGTGGCTCCGACAATTAAAACCTCAGGTGGGAGAAATTGCGCGGAGAGATGAAGAGAAAGTAAACGACAGAGAGGAGGGAAAAGTTGTCTGACAGTTTAGCAACATAATAGTTTTAGCTGGCTTGCCTGCTGAGTTTGGCTTTTCTGAAGTCGCAGAACAAAGCGACCATGATGAAGCTTCTTGACAGCCGGTAGTTAGAACCATTCTCTAATACAGAAGAATGTCTGACACTGTGTGCGTTCAATATCTGTTTGATTTAAATGAACCCATGAGTCACATGCCAGTGAGCAATTGAATAAAAAAGAAATTAAGAGCATTTGCTTTCCCAAAATTATAATTTGAGTTCATCTGTCTGCTGTGCTTGATCTTCTGACAATGGAATGAGAAGTTTGCAAAGTATTTATTTTTCCTCAGATACTGATAGATATCCTGAGAGAGATAAAAACTAATAAGTTCCTCTGACATAATCAAAAGTTTTTGCTATTTTTATTTTAAAATGTAGGCATGAATTCTTTTATTAAGATCATTTTTCAGTAATGCTGTCTCTGTTGTGTTTCTGTCAGGTATAAATATTACCCAGCAGGCACAAAACAGGCACACAACATCATAAGACGTTGATATTTGGTTAAATTTCGGTTGCGACGTCGGGTGACCAAAATTCAACGTCTAATGTCAATGTTAAATTGATGTACAATACCGACGTCAGCTGACGTTGAGATTTTGTTGTTTTTAGGTTGTGCAACCAAAATCCAACGTTAAGTCAACATCAAATTGACGTCAAATATTGACGTCAACCCGATTTTCATTTTCAACCAAAATGCAACGTCTGTCCGACGTCATGTCCAACGTCAACCTGACGTTACATAGACGTCTGGTGCCTGCTGGGTTATAAACAAATTGTAATAATATTTCACAGTATTACTGTTTTTACCTTATATGTGCTCAAACAAATACAGTTTGCAGGATGTAATAAAAGGTTTCAAAAAGTGTGAAGTCCTGTTAATGTTGTTTTAGGAACATACATCAGGGGCCCGTTCTTCGTACGTTGCTTAATACATCTGAGATGAATTGAAAGATGCCAGATCTTCTAATCCTGATAACTGATCTCTGGCTAATTTGGTTCTTCAAACAAATTTGCGTATTTGATTAAAATATCTGGATTAAGTTGTCTAAGATTACAGTGCATTCTTATGTTCCCCGAAAAGGGCAGATGTATCGATACTCGAAACCACGATCAGCAATGCAGTGATTGGCTGGCGGCAAGACAGCAACATAATGACATTATATAATAAAAAAAGACACCTGATGAAAAAACATTTACAAATTTCTAGACCTTTATAAGGAAACAGCCAAGCGAACAAAACTACATAAATGTTATAATAGATAAATGAAATGTGCAATGTGCACTTTATTTTATTAGATTTTTTTTACATAATTCCCAGTTATTTATATTTACGATTTCTAGTATTTATACAGGCTTTACATTTTTATTTCAATGTTGTAATTAGCAATTCATTTAATTTTATCTTTTAAGCATATTTGTTACATGACGGCATTAATTAAACTTTCTTAAGGGTCAAGATCATGTTATCTGCATCTCCTGCGCTCCATCAAGCTACTGCCATAATAGCTGTCACCACTCAAATTAATGCACGGCTCAGATTAAATGTGTGTATCACTCCTGTACAATTATAAAGTAATTATTTCATCACTAATAAATCTTTCAGTGAGTAAAACTGGCTGTGTCTGTAGTATTATAGACTACATAACATTATTATATTATTTTCAAATAAATTTTTCAATTATTATTATTTTAAATTACTGTCCCTGGATCAGTAGGGTACTCTTCTAATAAAGTAGCAGTGGCTGGGACAGATTTTAAGTATCAGTTCTGCTTAAAAAGATGCAATCTAATCCTGTTTACATGAAATAAGCCTGCTCTCGAGCAGGTTTAAGTTTACGGACCTGTTGCTATGACAGCAAGTCCAGGTTAAGCTTTGAAGAACCAAATGATCCAAGATCAAGTGAAATCGTCAACAATCAAATCCAGTTAACTGAGTTAGCGACGTACGAAGAACAGGCCCCAGGTATCAGAAATGTGACAGTGGTGGCTGGTCAATAGGGGGCGCTGGGACGGGGCGCTAGCCGCCTTTAACATGTTAACAATAAGTTAAATATATATCGCAAATATTAACTAAATAAAATCATTTATTCATAGTATTCTACTGTTAGTCATATTATAATTTATTGAAAATCAAAAAAATCAAAACTATATTTCTTTCATATTTGTGTGCGGGGCGCCGGACAAATGAGTGTCTATGTAGGTACACAAACTTTAGAAAAGCATTTGATTTGAGGCTAAGCTCTAATTGGCTTGTTTTAAATTGTCCTTGGGGCGCAGGCTCTGCTCGCCTGTACTTGCAAATTCATCAGCAGTCAAGTGATCGCGGTCGCGGCTACACTCGGGGCTTTTCCAGCTCTTCTTATGGCAAACTGAGTTGGCTGGCTGAATGCGATGTAAGTCATGCCTTTTATTGTTTTCTGTGTTTGCTGTTTCAAAGTACCCGAGTGTACTACAAGTGGTGACTAAATACATTTTTAAATACATAGTATGTTAAAAGTGCATTTTAGTTCATATTCATGGTTTCCAAAAATAGCACAGTTGAGTACACTTGGATGATCTTAAGTTTATCTTAAGTAGTACTAAAGAATCATTTTTAGTACATTAAGAACAAAATTAGTGCATGAAAATAGAGCACTAAGTACATTATGGAAGTGCACTTTTCTCACCTGGGATCAATGGGAGGAATATATCTTGAAGTTCTATTCTTTACTGAAATATTTAAGAAAAAAAAAATATTGTAAAGTCATCAAATGCATAGAAGGTAAGTGAAACAATGCAGTTTAATTTGTTGCAAATGTTTGTCTTTGGTAGTTTCCTCTGTCCAGCAAAGTATTTTTATTTTTCTAGTCACACTGCAATTTATAGATATGAAGATTGGGAATTTTTTTTTTTTTTTTTTTTTTTTTTAATCAATATGGAGATAGTTTTTTGGGCTTTATTAACTGATTATATTGCACTTTATGAAACTATAGTTACCTACAAGTTAATCTTTTTAACCATTTACACAGTCTTTAAATTGTGATCTAAAAGGATTTGTTATTGTTTGGTTCCCTCTAGTGGACAACATTAGTATTATGGCCTTCATCTCTGAATCCGATTAATATAAATGGCTGATATTTAAAAAAAATTACTGTTAGTTCCCTGAGCATCTTGACATGTTTACTCAGAATGTCTTGTCCATGTGTATGAAGTTCTGAGAAATTATGGATTCAAACACTGAAACTTGTCTCCCTTTACAACTTAAAACTGGTCATTTTAAATGTTGCAGTTGAAATGGGAGTAAGCTGAAGACAGAGTTTAGTCTCATCTACTGCAAGGAAGAGTTCAGAACCTGTCGTGGTGCTGTGGACCTACTCCAGCTGTTTATGGAGAACAATCTTGAAGAAGTCTTTTCAGAGACTGTCACTCTCCTAAAGATCCTCATCACCACACCCATGACCACAGCAGAAGCTGAGAGGTGCTTCTCAACCTTGAAAAGGATTAAGACTTTTCTGAGAAATAGCATGACCCAGGAGAGGCTGAATGCATTTCCTCTAGTGATCTTAGCACTATCAACAACATATTAGACTTTCTGTTCTCATATTCTCATATTTCCGATGGGCAAAATTAGCTTAAGAGGATTTCTGTGCTTCTGTATTGTCACACTCCACTATTCAGTAGAATAAAGCAACAAATATATTGAGTCTAAGAGCTTACATATTCCAAATGATACATTCAGTGTCCTTTCCCACACTTTTTCACTGTCAGTCAATCTTAAACGCTGTCTGTACATAGAGGAAATTTAACATGGCCCCTGCTTATTTTCCAACAATTTGATTGGCTGGTACTCTGGAGTGTGTATCAGGTCTTTGTCTGGGTTGACAAGAAGTCAGGCATGAAGGATATGACATCGTAATGAGTCACCGTTATCGTGGCCATTAGAAGGCCCGCACGCAGAAGTTTGAGTGACTGCTGTAGGAAGGCAGACGCTAACGGCCCGCGTGGATCCATCAAGCGCCTGCCATTGTTCGTCTGCATTAGAGGGGCAGCTTTCTAATGGTAATTGAGTTTGTTTCGTTGGCTGAAGGCAGGAAAAATGCCACCGGCTCCACTGATGAGGGTCCTTGATTAGGCCTCAGCTTTATTTCCCATTCTTTTTACACAACTGGAGAGACCGCTCCACATAAATGATGAGACAGGCTCTCTTCAGCAGGGCCCCGAGAGGGAGTCTCGAGGTCCCAGCGGGTCCCCCGCGCACGCGTAATGTGGGAGCTTTATGCTGATGTGAAATGCCAAGGGTGCAGGCATCCATCTATCATCGTTACGGCTGTGGCTTCTGTTTGGACTCAATACAGAAGACACATTTTATTCCCTATATTAATTATTTTGAACTCTCATTGCAGCTTTAGTTTGCTTTCTCTCAGTGAGTCTCGATTAGTGTTGCTCGGAACAGATTCTTCAGCTCACGTTCCTCTGATAACACGGTGCCTTTTACTAGTGAACGTTAATAGATTTCATAACCTTTTCCCCAGACATTAGTGGCTAATTATTTAACACAGGCTCTACCTAAGTTTACTCTACTCCAAAAATACACCTATAGCCTACATATCAACACAATCACATGACAGTTCATAACTAGTTTACATTTTGGCAAATTGGTGGCTAATTTGTATGAATTCGTTCTCATTTGTACATTTTTGTATAACCCTCTGGTATTGTTCATTTGGGGGTCACACTTGTGTTGTTCGCGGTCAAAACTGAAACACCCAAAATGTAACTTATTTTTATTTTCAGTAAAATCAGTGTAATATGTTTTTGTTCCATTATATTTTTTTTCTTTTTTATTTTGTATTTTGAGAGAATTTCATTTTACCAATTAATATTTATGCAATAATTATGATCAATATTTTTCCATTGAATAATAATACAAAAAAAAAAATGTTTCCAAGATTTTGATATTACTTTTCAATTATGGCAGTATTTCATGTTAAAATAGAGACAATGCCTTTAAAATCTAATTTCTGAAGTCAGATTACTGCCATCTGGTTGGAGTAAAAAAAGAAAAACATCTGCAATTCCATGGTTTAGCCACTAGATTCCTATATAGCTCTATTTAAAAGGCTTATAAACTCTCTAGTGGTTTTTAGGCATAACGACTTATTTTTATTAAGTTGTGGATCTGGATATATATTTAGACATTCTCAAAGACAACTTTTTGTAAAGGTTTCGATTTCTTTATTTATTTTTTGAAATTTTGGTTTAAAATTTTAGTTTTTGCATTAATTTTACTACAGTCAAACCTGAACACAGAGAAAGGCATTTTGTTACACATAACATCAAAATTCAACAAAAATGAACAGGAATGCTTTATCAGATATTAATATTAATATTAATCAATCTGATTTCAACCTCTTATTTGAGTCTTCTGGCTCAATTTTGCCATATTTTTACAGCTACACCAGTTCATTTGTGTGTGTATAATAGTGTGTTGTGTGTGTGTGTTTGTCTATGAGTGTGTGTAAGTGAGTGTGTGTTTGAGTGTGTGTGTGTCTGTTTTGTACTCTTGATGTTTTAGTGTGTAACCCTTTCCTTGGTGTCTGTTTTGACTGCATTTTTGGCTGAATTATTGCCATTTTATTTCATGCATTTGCAGAAACTTGCTTTGTATTATTGTGATGCCAACCCTCAGACAACATACAGAACTACCAAATTTCGTCATAAGTTAAATATATTAAGTTTCTACAATATATAAATATATTGTAGAAACTTAATTTCCTGTAAAGCTGCTTTGCAACGATTTGTATTGTGAAAAGCGCCATACAAATAAATGAATTGAATTGAATTTAATATTACAGTCACACTAATTCATATACTGTATGTGTGTCTGTGGGGGGGTGGGGGGTTGACGGAGTGTGTCTGTTTTGCACTCTTGATATTTTAGAGTGTCACCCCTTTATTGCTGTGCACTCTTTTTCTGCATCATGAATGATTTGTAGATTGTACACACAAAAAATTCTCTGTATTTTTGTATTTTTGCGTATTTCCCATTCATTTCCAATGGCGGTCATTTTTGACCATGAACAACACAAGTGTGACTATTTTTTTTATTTTTTTTTTATGGCCATTTAGCTTTTTCGAATCAAGTCCACATTTTTTTTTTTTTTTTTTTTTTGTGGTCACATAGCGACTGCCTGTCGTGAATCTGGTCCATGGACCTCCATTTGTTCGCCACCAGAGGTCACCCTACCATCACATTGACTCTCACACCACACACTACCCCGGACTTCATTTCCCAGCAGCCATTTCCCTAATCACATGCTCACACCTGATACCCATCTTGCAATCACACACACTACATAGGCCTTGGACTTCCTCTCTGTCTCGGCCGAGTATTGTACGCAAATATCCTAGTGATAGCTACCCTACAAAGCCCTCTGAGTTGGCTTAGTCTTGCCTTGCCTGTTTTCTCGTGTTTTGACTCTAGCCCGTGTTTCCTGGATTAACCCTTGCCTTGCCGATCGGACTCTGTTTGCCCCTCGTTTGGATTATTGCTGTTTACCTGGATTTACTCTCTCTGCCTTGCCCTTTGGATATTGTTCGCCGATCGTCGACCCACGCTTGCTCTAGGACTACTCTGTGTCTTGCCTGTGTTATACCTGTTTGCCATCGTCTGACCCTGCTTGTGTTTTGACCATGTTTCACAATAAAAGCTTGCATATGGATCCGCACGTCTCTCGTCTCATCAGCCCCGTGACAGAGCCATAAAAGTCACCAAGTTTCGTACCATTCCGATTTGAATTTAAAAATTCAAAACATTTTTTTTTCCCAGTCTAAAATGACCAAACAGTACCAGAGGGATAATCTACTTACACCCTAGTGAAGGTTATATCTATGGTTGGAATGGACCTTCATGGGTTTTTTTTTTTTTTTTTTTCTTCTTTTTTTTTTTTTTTCCTTTTTTTTTTTTTTTTTTTGAAAATCTAAATTTTCCATACAATTTACACATAAATTAAAATGAAATTCTGTTTTCCTGTGAGATCAGGTTGTTCGGTGAATTACATTCAATAAAACAGCCAACAACTGTTATTCCTTCTCATACAAGTTATGATTACGAGCCAAATTTTCATACTGTTCCTTGCTAAATACTGTTACTTCCTTAAAACCACTTATAGCGCATGAATTGTAAAGAAATGCATTTTAAAATTTATATCACATATCCAGCTCCATGTGTGTGGTGTGTATGATACTGTACATAATAGCGGAGGATGTGACAAATGCCACATCCTGCTGGAATTCACATCTTATAGCAATAACTCTGTAAACTCTGAATTTCTTGAGAGTATAAGCATTGAATAGAGCTGATCTGATTTGTTAAAGAAGCCAGTTAAAGCTGACAGTATACTGATGAACAAAGTGTCCTTTAACGTCAGCAAAACGGTCACTGTGTGTTCCTGCTGAAGAATATTGAGGGGCTGATTTGTAGCAGTGAACATTTCGCTACGAATTTAAATCATTAATATTTGTCCGTAAATGTCAGATCGGTAATAATACTCAAACCAATAACATGATGTTGCTAATGAGTTAAAAGCAATACACTAAATGAGCTCCTTTATTATGAGTTGTGTTATTATGGGATCCTTAGCTTCATCTTAAATATGAGATAATCAAACATTATATTTCACAAAGGTGCAATAAGTTGTTCCAGTACTGTCCGTACTGGGTTACTGCCCCAGAAACACAGAGCATCATTTAAGCATATTGATGTTTAAGTCTTTTATTCCAGTAATTCCAGTGTTAGACATAAAGGGAAGCCTCACTGGACTGCTTGACTCAGTGCTGCTGCTCTAGCCAAACGTCATTAGAGGCACGTAGTTGAAAGCAATATCAGATGTCAGCGAAACAGCAGTGCCCCATAGACTACAGTAACTGAAACTGCAGGCTAAAAAGAGCAAATCAAGTGTTAGACTGAGTCTCATCTGCTTTAAACTATTAAAAGTCCCCCAGCGATGCCTGCAGACACCCACCCTCACACGAAAACACAGTACGCCAGCATTTCCAGCCCTCCTGCTGTAATGTACCTGCGCTTGCACACGACTACAGAAAAGTTTTTGCCAGGCCTGATGCTATTTTATGCATTTCAGAAGAATAATGAAGTCATAAAACCTATGAAAAAGCACAAATGGAAGTGTGGGAATTATATAGTGACCAAATAATGTTAAAACAAGCAAAACTTTGTTATATTTCACTTCATGAGGTGCATCCTGGGATGATTTTCAAACCATAAAGAGCTCCTGTATATACTAGAAACAACAAAAACAGTTGGCTGCGTTTCCCTCACCATATTGACTTTATCCTATGTAGGTTGTGTAGATTTTATTTATTTATTTGTTTGTTTTTAATATATAACAGTAATATTGTGAAATATTATTACAATTTAAAATAACTGGTTTCTATTTTTATATATATTAAAATGTAATTAGCTGAATTTTCAACAGCCATTATTTCAATTTCAAATGATCCTCCGGAAATCATTTTAATACTGATTTGATGCTCAAGAAACATAATAATAATAATAATAATAATAATTATTATTATTATTATTATTATTATTATTATTATTATTTTATATTTTTCACTACTACTATTATCAGATTATCATGATTGTTGGCAGCAGTTGTGCTGTTTAATATTTGTGTGTAAACCACAATACATTTTTCCAGGATTCTTTATGTTTATTAGAATACATAAAGCTGTGAACATTTAATTTCTGCAATTAATATTGATTACTATTTTCATTTTCATTTTTAATTCTTTATTTTTTTTACTCGCATGTTGTGGTCTGGTTTATCCAAACTGATCTGAAATTTTAAGTCATATATTAAGTTGCAAGCAAACATCAGTATTTGCAATAATGACGTATTGAGAGGATTGATTGTAACATAAAAATATTGAAACTTGAAGTTACTACTATATTACATAGAATAAAAAAGAATGTGTCAAATATCTAAACTGTGTGAAAGAAATGAACCAAACAGGATAGCAGATGAGATGATAGAGCAAGTGAAACATTATCTGGAGTTATTTCTCCTAAATAAAGCCAGCACTAAATAAGACATTTATTATAATCATGGATTTATGAAATGTTTGTTGTAAGCTAATTTTTAAAATGTACTTCCTATGTTCATTCTACACAAATCTGACATTGTTTGTTTTTATGATTGTTGCAGTTTTTATGATTGACAGCCATAGGGAATTATCATTGTATTTGTGTATAAGTGATCATTCATAGTGTTTTGGGTGATAGAGATCATTCTAGTCAGTGTTTGGCAGGTTATGCAAATAACCACACACACACACAGACTGGCCTGAAAACTCAGTCTGCACTGCTGTGATTAATGTTGTATCTGAAAATAACGGAGGAAGTCCTGAATAATGCACAATCTGAGGGGTCCGTTTTTGCTTGCAGCGACACCGCGTGTGGTTCCAGTATGACTAGAGAGACGTTTCTGCTGACCTTGATTCCATCTCCATGAACAAATCCCAGGTGTCTTTGTGCTGTCAGACATGCTCTAAATTGCTTTATCAAGTGGCTCCTTATATGTATTTATGGATGCTGTGTGTGGATTGCGTGCTGTGAACGAGGGTCTGCGCTTCTATGTGGTAAATGAATAATAGACGGAGTGGAAGGGAAATATGGATGAGTTATACAAGTAGGACTTGGGGTGGATGAGGGCAGATAAACTTCCCCTTCATCCCTCTTCTGACAAACAACCCTAGAGATTCACCAAAACATGCTGATTTGTTCAAACACCATGATTTCTTATGGAGAAAGGCATGTGGAATTGAAAAGCCGCGCTAACATTCACAGTAGGTTAAAGGCAGAGAAATCTACATTTTCCTTGTCATCTAAAAGAGGCTTTCTTAGAAACACCTCCCTCCTGCGACGGACCATCTCCTCTCGCTCTGTCTCTCTCCATCTCTGTCTTTTCTTTGAGGGTTTCGCGCTGTCCTCATTACAGAAAAGCCGACACGCAGTCGGACGGTTGCTCTATTGGCATCGATTTCACCGGTCATTGATGAAGAGCCTTCCCTCAGGAGTCGTCAAACTTCAAAACTGTGCTCAGAAGTCTTTGTTAGCGAGTTTCCACAAAGTGACACAGTGAAAAGAAATAAAAGTAGCCTGAAAATGAGAGGCCAGGTCTTGTTATGAAATATTGACAGTCTGACATTTGTTCTGTATGGTCTGTGTTTTCATTCTGTCTTCCATTCCTCTTCAGATCTGGAAAGATGAATACGCCACACTTCCTCTTTTCTATTGCTTGCATTCAGTGTGGACCAACTTATATTTCTTTTAATATTTATAGAAACTATTCTAAGTCTTGAAGGAACAGTTCACCCAAAAATGAAAACTCTGTCATCATTTATTCACCCTCATTTCTTTCATAGCCTTTTCAAAAGGAGATATTTACTGTAGCTATATTATTATATTATATTATATTATATTATATTATATTATATTATATTATATTATATTGAATAATACAAAATAAATTATACTACAAAAATAAAGAATAATTAATAAATGTCTTATATTATAGTATAGTATTTTTATTTGTAAATATATATATCTGTAAATTTTGTTTTATTTATATATTTTTTTATTTAAAAAAAATATATGAATAATAAAAATCTAAGAAAACTTTGTAGTATATATATATATATATATATATATATATATATATATATATATATATATATATATACATACATACTGTTTTTATTATTTAAATATAATATAATAATGAAGCTGCTGTAAATCTCCTTTTGAACAGGTTTATTCTGATTCAGCCTGAATAAGTCGCTCTTTGAGGCAGCTAGTTCAAACCTTCTTATTTTATTACTCTGACTGTGTCTGAAGATATTTCCTTCTTGATGTGCAGAAAAATTATATTTTATAGTCAACGGGCCTCTGCATGTGCTGCATTTTCGCTAATGTCTGTGGAAACAATTTTTCCCGCCTCCATCCATCAATCACAAGATACGAGCTCGCTCTAAACTATTCATTTGAAGAAACAGAGTGAAATGCGTTGAAAAAAATATGTGGTTGAGTAATGGGCATGCCTGAGCTGTCTGTCATTCTTAGTGGTACCTGTTTGACTCCACTCGTTTGAAAGATTCATGATTTCTATATCCTTCAGCTTACTGGAAATTGGAAAATGTAACACCAGCACATAAGGGAAGTGTCAGTGTTTTATAGAGCTGCCGGCTGCACCCGTCGCTGTGGGGGGTCCAGGGTTTTACTGAAGCGTTGTGTGAAACAAGGACTGGGGAGACGGGCGGAATATTTAAAGATCAAAGTTCTGACTTTTCACTCTTGCCTTTTAAGAGAAACGTGGCAGAATGTGTGAATGATGGAGGCATTTGCAGGTTGTAACTTCGGGCTGAATTGTTGCATATTGACTAAAAAGTTTGGTAAAATGGTGCAAGTGCGTATTTTATTGGTCGTTTGTCGAGTCAGAAATATTATTTATCTTTCTATGTATATTTTAGCTTCATCAATTTATAAATTCTCATTACTTAATTGCAATGTATTTTACTATTTCTAGTCATGTGCGATTATTCTGCTTACAGCAACATTGTTACAATTTTTGAAAAATAAATGTAATAAATTTTTTTAAAATTTAACATTTAAGGAATAATAAATAATTTTAGCATAAGCTACCATTCAGAAGTTTGGGGTCAGTATACACTACCAGTCAATTGTTTTTAAAGAAGTCTTTAAGTTGCTCACCAAGCCTGCATTTATTTGATCCAAAATACGGCAAGAACAGTAAATTTTTTCAATATTTTTAAAATGTAATTTATTCCTGTGATTACAAAGCTGAATTTTAGCATCATTACTCCAGTCACATTATCCTTCACAAATCATTCTAATATTCCGATTTGCTGCTAAAAAAAAATAGTTGTTATTGTTGTTATTATTATTATTATTATTATTATTGTTATTATGTTGAAAACAGTTGAGTCGATTTTTTTCAGGTTTCTTCGATGAATAGAAAGTTCAGAAGAACAGCATCTAAAATAGAAATCTTTTGTAACATTATAAATGTCTTTATTATCACTTTTCATCAATTTAAAGCATCCTTGCTAAATAAAAGTATTAATTTCTATAATTTCAAAAAGAATTCTTCAAAAAAACAAAAAAAATATTACTGTTCAAATTTTGAATGGTAGTACATTTTATATATATATGTATATATATATATATATATATAAATATATATATTTTTTTTTTTTTTTTTTTTTTTTTTTTTTTTGGGGGGGGCAAAAGAAAAAAAAACAGTAGTTGGGTGACTGTATCTCAAAGAGGAAGGGCACAGTCACTAACGAGAAAATTTTGTCTTCAGAGAACCAGACAGACCTGTTTCCTTTCTCATTTCTTATAGTAATACATTTATATTACTGTAGCATACTGTAGTATTAACTAGTGAACTGATAAACTGTAATAAATATTGTAGTATACTTTAGTTTTTATTATAGTAAACTGTAGTGTATTGTAGTGTAATATACCCTATAGTTGTAGAAAACTTAGTACAGTATTGGGTAAAGTAATTTGTTTATATTACTATAGTTGTTATATTACCACAGCAACTATAGAATTGCCACAACAAATTAATTCATATAGTATGGTTCAAAAGCACTATAGTATTTACCATAAATTACTATAGTATTTTTTCGTGTGGGCTAACGCTTACAGATTCTTTACCTTCTTGATTTAGACTAATTTGAGGAGAAATACAAAGGTTTTAATCCTCTTTACTTTGCAGACGTGACCTTTCAGATAAAATCTGAGAGACCAGAGGTGCTCAAAAATAAAAAGTCAACCAGTTGCTTATATTTTGCCTTTTGATGGTTAGTAAGATTTGATTTGAATCTAATCCATTCATTTAGCTCAATCAAGTCTTTGCCTTTGAATATAATTTATTTGTTCATCCAGGAAACTATCTGCATGATCCAAGCGGCCACAGTCACGTATTGTGTGCGGAGGTGATTGCGTTTACGGCTCAGCTGGGCCTTTTTGTTTATTTAACTGATGTGCAGGTTGCTGCCGAGGAATACCAGAATAATCACTTTAAGCAGGATAAATCAAATATTCCAGATTAAATGAAAAACAAACACAACAGTGCCTCTTTGTAATGTGAGACAACAAGGCAGATTCAATGAGATGTAATAAAGATGAGTCGGAAAAAAGCTCGTTTAAGTGGGCGTGATTAGATTTATTAGTCCATTTGCATGAAGATGGTCACCGTTTGCCTATCAAGCGATGATGACTCATGGGTTCGTAGCGGGGAACACGAAAATACCCAGATGAAATCATTTCTAGTCCAATTTATGTGATTGCGCTTGATCTAATTTGTTTTCTTCAGCTTCTTCAGAGTGTTTACCTTATCATTTAGGCCTGCGCTAGCGTGCTAACATGCCGATGAAAATCATGATCTGAGTATAGATTTATGACTCTGACTTTCTTTTTTTATCATTAAACAGTGGAAAAGATGCTGGCAGGATGATTTTTGAGTGTTATACAGATGTCAGTGAAAGAATGGTAAACTGTACATTACGGTTTCATGAGATTCTGAGATTCTGTGTTTTTTTCTAGCAGCCCGTGACCAAAATGTACATGAAACCCTTGCTAGGTTGTAGTGATTAATATCGAAGTCTATCAAAAAACTGACTCAGGTCAGACATACTGAATTGAAATGTATGAATGTGAAATTTTATGCATCTTGATAAAGTTTCAATGAATATTTGAGGAATTCTTTTGGAGGTTTGAGGAATGTAGGGATGGTGCCAGAATATGGGCTCGCTGTGGGGGGTGTTTGTTACAGAATTAACCTGCTCACATCCAATTAGTTTTATTTATGTCCAATTATGTTAATTGCTGCTCCGTGTGGCAAAAAAAAATGTTGCTTTTTGCATGGAATTATGCATAA
This sequence comes from Spinibarbus caldwelli, assembly GCA_039654775.1. Taxonomy (NCBI): domain Eukaryota; kingdom Metazoa; phylum Chordata; class Actinopteri; order Cypriniformes; family Cyprinidae; genus Spinibarbus; species Spinibarbus caldwelli. The sequence goes on along the minus strand of CM077266.1, from coordinate 13,564,844 downwards.
CACATCCATTGTTGAACCAATGGCACCTACTGCAAAAATATTGCAATAAAACTGAATCAAAGTGCCAGAAGCATTTTACAGAAAATCATTTATAATTTAGCTGGCCTATTTTATTAATAATTTCATTCAATACCCCTTGGTTTTCTTTTAAAAACAGCCACTCTGAAAATGATATTAATGGCCATTAAAGGTATAGTTCACCTCAAAATAAAAATTTTGTACTCATTTATTTATCATCATGTCATTCATGTGACCTACTTTCTTCTACAGAACACAGAAGATATTTTAAAGGATGTTTTGAACTTTTGTTGTCTAGACAAAATAATAACGATAATAAAACATAACACTTATTAATAACTTTTTTCCTTAATTAACTATCCCTTAACATCACTGAAATAAAACCACTTTAAATTCTACCAAAACAATAAAAACTAATTAGAAATGCTGAAGTTTTTTTTTTTACATTTATTTATTCTTTCATTTGTTCTTTCTTTCTTTCTTTCTTTCTTAATGTAAAATGTAAAATATTTAATGTAAAATATTTTACTTATTTATTTTACTTAACAGTTGGTTGCTGGCTGTAAATTGCAGTGTTTTTCTGGAGAAAGTAGGAAATATATATATATATATATATATATATATATATATATATATATATATATATATACAGGTGCATCTCAATAAATTAGAATGTTGTAGAAAAGTTCATTTATTTCAGTAATTCAACTCAAATTGTGAAACCCGTGTATTAAATAAATTCAGTGCACACAGACTAAAGTAGCTTAAGTCTTTGGTTCTTTTAATTGTGATGATTTTGGCTCACATTTAACAAAACCCACCAATTCACTATCTCAACAAATTAGAATACTTCATAAGACCAATAAAAAAAATTTTTTTTTAAAAAAACATTTTTTAGTGAATTATTGGCCTTCTGGAAAGTATGTTCATTTACTGTATATGTACTCAATACTTGGTAGGGGCTCTTTTTGCTTTAATTACTGCCTCAATTCAGCGTGGCATGGAGGTGATCAGTTTGTGGCACTGCTGAGGTGGTATGGAAGCCCAGGTTTCTTTGACAGTGGCCTTCAGCTCATCTGCATTTTTTGGCCTCTTGTTTCTCATTTTCCTCTTGATAGATTCTCTATGGGGTTCAGGTCTGGTGAGTTTGCTGGCCAGTCAAGCACACCAACACCATGGTCATTTAACCAACTTTTGGTGCTTTTGGCAGTGTGGGCAGGTGCCAAATCCTGCTGGAAAATGAAATCAGCATCTTTAAAAAGCTGGTCAGCAGAAGGAAGCATGAAGTGCTCCAAAATTTCTTGGTAAATGGGTGCAGTGACTTTGGTTTTCAAAAAACACAATGGACCAACACCAGCAGATGACATTGCACCCCAAATCATCACAGACTGTGGAAACTTAACACTGGACTTCAGGCTGTCTGTGGTTCAGGAGTGGCTTAACAAATTCCTTGACACGTCTGTGTGTGGTGGCTCTTGATGCCTTGACCCCAGCCTCAGTCCATTCCTTGTGAAGTTCACCCAAATTCTTGAATCGATTTTGCTTGACAATTCTCATAAGGCTGCGGTTCTCTCGGTTGGTTGTGCATCTTTTTCTGGTTTGTATTTTTTTGACTGTTTTTTTTTTTTTTTTTTCCCGCTCTCTCTCTTTTCTGGGCATTAAAAAAAAAAAGTCACTTTTTCTATCCAATATCCAGATCATATTTAGGTCAGCGTGTCATTTGTACTCGTTTAAATGCAGGTTTGGATGAAAGCCCTGTGATTCTTGAGAAGCCCTCGTGTGACATTTATAAAATCTCAGGTGAGTGACTTGGATTAACCTGGATCCAAATAACACTCTGTATGTGTCAGGCACTGCGCTCTTTTGATTATGAGCATTAAATATGGAAAAAGGAAGTGTGTGTGAGAGAGACAGAAGGATAAAACAATGAGAATGGTACTGAAGATGCAACTACAAACAGAATGTAACCAAAGGAAATCAGATTTGTGTGTGAGAGAGAGTGAATAAAAGAGAATCTGTCAGATCAAATGCTTTCTTATCACTGTAGCATATCAATATTTGGAATATAAAGAAAATACAATGTTTTTCTTCCTTTTTTTAAAAGTTCTTTCTGTCTTACTGTACTGTACTGTATGGTGATAAAGGACTGCTGCAAAAAGCTCTTTGTCCTGCTTGATCCATGAAGTCATTGCTAATTTGTTAATATATAAACTGTTAATAATCATTATTTAGTATTAATTAAATGTATAACTTACTACTAATGTTGCAGATTTATTTAGTATATATAATACAATATAATTATTTTATAGAAAATTATTTTATATAATTATACAATGTATATATTTAGTATTATCTCTGTCTCTCTCCCTCTCTCTTTGCCTACCTTATAGTGTATGTATTCTGATCTTGTTAGTTGTAGTGTCTAATGTCACTCACAGCTGTATATCAGTAATCTTATGACTGATATATGAGCTCATATTATCACTCTAGGAAAAACAGAGGATCTTTAAAGCGAGAAAGAGAGAGTAAGAGATGCTGATTTTATTTTGCTCATTTAGGTTCACCAGAACCCTCTGCAGGAGTGGAGAAGTAATGAGCCCTAAACACTGGCTCTTCCTGATTTTATTTCATGTTATTTCATTTGATTTTATGCTATTTATTTCTCCCTCTCACCGGGGCGCTATAGCGCGGCAAGTGCTTGCGGCTATGCTAAATTGCCAAATTACCATTCTGAAACAGCACAAACAGGGTATTAGCAATCAGGAGCTATTGCCACGCTGCCACCACTCGAGCGCTTGAAAGGTGCAGAGTGCTGACTTCTGCTCGTGATTTGCACCGCATGCAGCCTAACGTTGGTAAAGGGCCTCATTTTAAATATTTAAAGGGCCTGAAGGATAAAAAAAAAGGTTGAATAAATGTAGATCTATAGTCACAGACAGTACAATAAATGTGACCCACAAATTCAACTCTTGAAAACAAACACGAGTAAATAAGATTGTAAAGACTTACCATTTGGATACATTGGCTAAAATATAAGTATGTAGGATACACTTTATCTCCGTAGTAACTGAAGCTTTAGTCCTCATTTATCTGTCCTCACCTGAACTGCCTACAGATCTGACATCGCTTTTTAAGTTATGAGTGAACATAAATGAAAGGTGAAATGTACCATTTCTACATCACTATAGCACCATCACATGGATTAGCAAAAACAAACAGGTTTCCCAAACACTCTCTCCACCTGCTATTGGTTGGCCAAATAGATAGCCCCGCCCCCAAAACCAAGCCATTGGTTCAGCTAAGTGAAAGTGAAAGTGGCCAAGTATGGTGACCCATACTCGGAATTTGTGTTCTGCATTTAACCCATCCAAGTGCACAGACACACCATGAATAGGGGTGGGAATCGCAGAGTACCTCACGATATGATATAATCACGATACATGGCTCACGATAACGATAATATCACGATACAGCGATTCTGCGATAATCGATATATTTGTAGAAAATCCTATAATGATACATCACGATATCTGTCTAAACAAAATGCCTGTGAAAAGGTTAAGTGTAAGTTTTCTTTCTTTATTCAAGTCCAAACTGTTAGAAAACAGCAAAAAAATAAAATAAAATAAAGTTCTGTAAATCAATTTTCATAGTTGCTCAGAGCGCTTTTGGAAAGAATGTGGAAATGGCGCGGCCGCGATTTCCATGCATTTTTAGACGCTGGGAGCAGGAAAATGTATTTAGAGCACCTTATTGTATTAATTAAAATATCGATATTTGACACCAGATATCGATTAACGTATCACATGGAGAAGGATCACGATATATCCCCATATCGATATATCGTCCCACCCCTAACCATGAACACACAGCTGGAGCAGTGGGCAGCCAATGTTGCGGCGCCCGGGGACCAGTTGGGCCACGACTGCCCCCTAATGATCGCACAACAGCCGCACTGGTTTAACATGTTTCTAAGGAATTAACCTAAAACGTTTTTCAATAGAGTCTGATTTTAGCATCTTGCTAAACTAACTAATACTCTACGGTTTCATTTTAAAATTATTTATATACTATTAAGGTATTTATTAATATTTTGAATGTTTTATTTTTATGTTTTCGTATTTTATAATCTTTTTCTTTGTTTTAGTTGTTTTGTTATTTACTTTCATCATTTATTTATTTATTTATAGGGTTCATTGTTTTGTGTTTTTTTGTTTGTTTGTTTGTTTTGTTTTTTTGTCAGTTTTACTAATTTTAGTACTTCAACTTTTTCATTCTTCTTTTTTACTTTTTTTACATTTTTCATTTAATTTTATATTTTATATTTACATTGTTTTATATTATAAGCTTTATTTTAATTACTGAAAACAGTTTTTAATATTTTAAGTTTTATTTAATAGCGACAACACTAATACTTTAATAAGATTATGTATTATGTATTATCTAAGATTTTTATTTATTTATTTTTTTTCTAATTAGTCGCAATGCATTGAGGAATTGCCTTCTTTGTGAACTATACATGTTATACTGATATATAATTTGGCTAAAATGAAGTATCTTAGAACACAGCAGTCACATCTGAAGTGTCCCTATAATGCCTTAAAATGCTTTCTTTTTAGGTGGCTCATTAGGTTTTGGAACACAGCTTATATTTTGCACAGACTAATCAACCTTTTTCACTTCCATTTTCTCAGTCTGCTTCACCTTAAATTTCAAAATCACCTCAAAACTGTTCTCACGTCAGCAAAAATGTCTGCAAATGGTAGCTGAGTTTACCGATAAGTAGGCCAAGACAGATGCCTGTAATTCCCCCACAAATAGTGTCATATTGAACTTCCTCTGAGGAACATGTTCTAGAACATTGTCTAAAGAATGAGTCCTGTTCTATAGTCCACCAATAGTAAGTGATTTCTTCAGCATGGCTGAAATCAAGTCCATTTGTTTCTCCTCTTGTTTAGGTTGTTCAATCATCGTTATAGTATTATGGGCAGCAGAATTTACTGCTTGGATTCAGCAGGAGATCTTTCCCACTGAAACAAAAGTTTAGAACTCAAATCTGAGTCAATAAATCTTCCACACACAAACTAGCCCAACCGGGACATCCTTCATTGTTTTTTAGTGTATGTGTGTGGATACTGTTGCATGTTTAGTATAGTGTGTATCGTGCATGGCTGATATTTGTTCACCTACAAGTTGTCAAGCGTCATACTGAAGATCTCAGTCTCTTGATCTGAGCTTTTCCCAGCATAAATAATGCAGGTGTGTTGAATTATTCACTGATGTCCAGAATTCTCAAAATGGCATACTGGGATTTTGTCACCTTTTTGGCTTTTTTATCACCCTTTCTCCTTCGTTTCCTTCCTATTTCTGCTTCTACACATCCAGACTCGTGTAACGCATCCCTGGAGGATGCTGCTTATTCGCTGTCATTCAAAACTTTGCCATTATTTCAACCAAGGCCTGAAAAAGCTCAAACATTCAACCAACAATGGGTTTAAAGTGGAAGGCCCTCAGTAAATCTCCACATGGAGGGCCACTTCTTGAGTTCATAGCCACTTCTTTTCATTTTGATGACAATTTGGGTTTATTTTTCCAACTTTAGACCAGAACTAAACCAGATCTTCATTTTGTATCCTCACGAGTGTGTACAAGTGATCGGATGTCATGAGGAAATGTAACTATTTTACAAAATAGCGATTTTCTTCCTATAGCTCAAATGGTAGCGCATGGCGCTAGAAAGGTCAAGATCATGGGTTCGATTCCCAGGGAAAGCAAGAATGTTTTGGATTGGCTTTGGATAAAAAAGATGTGTCTGCCAAATGCATCAATGCAAATTTCACATAAAATTGTATGATTTGATTCATAAGCATGAAGATCCATCCCTAAACCTAACCATCAATGGGAAAGAGATTGTGAGATTGTACAAATTCAAATAAACTAGCCACGAATTTGCCAAAATGTAAAATAGTTATGAATTGCCATGACGGTGTGTTGGTTCAAGACATTTAAATAATGGTTCAGATCACATTGCATGGGTACAACAGTTTGTTGACACCAGAAGGCAGATCAGACTTTTAGATAAATTTGATTCCTGTGACCAGAGGTTGGGGGGAATATCAGTTTATTTTTCCAACTATCTTTCTTTTTTTCTAGTGTTTGGTATGGGCAAGTAGAACCAATTGATGTATTTATGCCTTCAGAGCACTAACAAATGATTCATAGTTCACTGTGAGGTGAATTTCACGATAGCATTTTGGATTCTGCTGCATTTTGGGTGAAGCTGAAAGATTTTTAAAGTTTCCTTTCTTTTTGATTTCTTTTCTCTTAGACTTTTAACACACACTTGGGTTCGTCTCATCGTTTGCCTATCTTTGAACTAAGCCAATCAAATTTCAAAGAGTGCGCACTTCCCTCCTGATTGCAACAATTATCAGAAAGATCCCTAACCCCACCTGAGAATGACTGTCTGAAAAACACATAGAAACACACATCAAATGTATAGAAATGCACCTTGCTGCCAGCTGCTTTGTCATTTGGCTCTTGTTTTCAGTGGAAAGTGTTATTTGAAACATTTAGGAGTCATTTTCAGCTTCAGTCTATAGCATTTCGTCTTGTTATTTTGTTGTATACAATAATTGAGCATTATAAGCACTCAGCTTTAATGGTATATAAATGGATAGCTTTGTTTGAGTGGATGCTTCTGGTGCACAAACATGTCAGAAGATGGGCAGAATTAGGATGGTTTGTTTGTTCAGTCATTCTGCGGGCACGGACAGCTTGTTGTGTCTGGCTAATTAGGAGTCTGTAGCAGAAAGCTCTTCGGTCTGATCAATAGCCATTCACCAAGCAATAACATAACAGAGGATTGTGGCTCTACTTGTCTGAGACAGAACGACATGGATTCCACAAAACAATCCAACTCTTTTCTTGTGCTCATAGAACTGTCAATCTTAGTTTTACAAAAGCAGGTTTTCCACAAATACACTTGGTATCCCATAAATAAAAAAGAAAAGCAACAGATGCACAAATCCTTTTTTTTTTTTTGTGACATACTTGACATTCTAGACTGTGTTCAACAATTCAAATCATTCAGCAGTGTCATAATTTTTATATAATCTGTTGGTTTACAATTAATTGTTTTAAAAAACATTTCAATTACAATGTAATTTCAATTACAAAAATAGCTTAATTACAGCAATTGAATGGTTAAAAAAACAGATTTAGCTGTGTACTATATGCTTTATTTATTTTGTAATTCCCCGTAGCAATAAATGCAATATTTTAATACATATACCAAAATTTACAGTTATTTTTTTTTTACTTTTCAAATAAAATGATATTAATCATAATAAAACATATTATGATCAATATTATATTTTTATTTGAAAATTGATGAGAAATTGTATCTTAGGGATTTAAGGATTATTTACATTTTGTAATGTAATTTTATTCATAAGTTTTCTGTTATTGTTATTTGTGGATAAAGTTATATTCATTAAAATTCTTACAGAAGCAGAAAATCACTTTCTACATGTTGAGAAGACAATAATAAAAAAAAAAAAATATATATATATATATATATATATATATATATATATTTTTTTTTTTTTCTTAATTATTATTTTCTCAATTTTTAGGTACATTGTAATGTTGTCATTCATCCATGTTACTGTAAGAAAAAAATATTTTTAATAAATATGTAAATGAATAATTATAAAACAACATTCCACACACACTAAGTCCATTCTGTTATATTTTAATTTGTTTATTCATTTTGTTCATTTTTTAGATTTGTTCTGTTTATTGTTCATTTACAATTTAATGAAATCAAGGTTTTTAAAATTTAATCAAATTAAGAAATTAAAAAATTCTATAATACCTCCTGAGATTGATGAACCTTTAGCAAATTGATGAACCCTATTTCGTACCGTACTGGTGGAATCTGCTGTGCTGGAGTGTGCAGCTGAATATTATCGTCAGGGTATTGTGAATCTCTGTAGTCCATAGTGGATGGTATTTGCAAATGACAAGAGCTCTTGACTGGGTTTCTTTTAAAGTGGCTCGTTGTTGTGAATCAGACAGATACGAATGAGATTTCCACAACAGGAGGATTAGTATGCTAGTTTGACACAGTTTACACCCTCTTGAAACTGGCCTGTTCTAATCAAATGTTTTCTCCTCCTGTCCTTCTCTTTCTCTCCCTCTGAACCTGTCTGTCCTTCCCTGTCTTCCTTTCTTCCTTCCTTCCTTCCTTCTCTCCATCCTCTCCATACTTCCCCTCCCCATTACGCTATTCGATTCCAGTGGCGGCCACGAAAAACAAAGTGAGAGGTGAGTTGGATCCTCCATCTTCCCTGCTGCTTGATAAATGGGGAGACACCGTTCCCAATAACCTGAGCTGAGATAGCTGCCTTATCACTGCTATGAGCCAGGCAGGCAGTACCACCGTCCCGTTCCTTTCCACACGGCCATTATATTTGCTATTTACTGTCCCTCTCTATACTGCCCCTGCTTTACTTCCTATGCTATCATTTCTTCTCTGTCATCTTTTTCAACTAACAGGAAAGCTTCTGAACTTCAGTGCTGCACAGAGCTTAGCCGCATGTAGTGACTTGTAGCATGGCTAACCTTCGTGTGAAATAGCTCTAAAACATAATGACCATTTGTTTATATCACTCTGCTTGTCTGTTTTTATTTCAGACAGACTGTCAATCTGTGTATTTTTCAGTCACTCTCTCTCTCAGTAGGTGGCGATAAGTTGCCTCTGAAGTGAGTCACTGAATTATTCATTCACAACACTGATTCATTTATATTAGCGAGTCATTGAATCATTCATTTAACACATTCATTCAAAAATGTTGAATCCTTCAGTCCATTGTCTGATTGAAAATATTTCCCTAATGTATCTGGTGAATTCATAGACTCCAAACATATTTCTTGTTTCATTTTAATATTTTATTTATTTAGTATATTACATTTTACGTTTAAAAGCACAATAATTGTGAATTTTATAGTAACTACATATTATAGAAGTAGCTGGTGTCAAATAAAATAGTGAAGAAACCAAAAACAACGTGGCATTTTTAAGGATGCACCTCCAAACCCGTGCTTGCATTGTGTCAAAGTACAAGGCATATTTATCTTGTTTACTGTTTGCGGAGCATTAAACTAACTCTGTGGTTTATGGCTGTATTCGTTTTTCTTTATTGTGACAGTGTGTCCTTCAAGCCGTGGCCGTATAATTTCACAGTTGTTGTTTGCCACGTAGTTAGACATTAAATTTAAAAGATACTTTCACTAAGTGGTTCAGAGAGAAGCAGTGAAATATTTACAAGGGGAAGCTCACAGAGGTTATGTGTGATTTGGTATGCCATAGGGAAGTGAGATTTCTTAGATTACCCACAAATACTTGCACACAAAAACACAGAGTCAATCAGTTCAAACAAATATATTCAACTCCACTATAACCAGCTGATGCATTATTCACTGTTGCATTCGAAGTATTCATTGTCGCAAAAGCAGATTTAACAGTGAAAAAGCTGTGGGGACAATAAAAAAGGGGCAAAATTACACCAGTGTATTGTTTTGTAATTCACACCACTACTGTTTTGAAAGAGGGCAACCATATGTCCTCTTTATCCCGGACATGTCTTAATTTCTAAATTGCCTAAAATGCAAAGGTTTTGGCTTTGTTTTCATATTGACATGCCCTTCACAGGATTGGTTGATTAATTGGCCAACCTACTTTTATAAAAATACAGTATGTTCAATTTTACTGTGGTCTAATAATGTCTTTTTCTGGGGGAAAAAAAAATAAATACAGTAAACAAAAGCTCCGTAATACAGTTTTGAAAGTTGTGAGTTGTGAAAATTACATGATCTAAGACTTTATACGGTGCATGACATTGTAAAGAATAAGTCTATCCAATGCTATCTCACAACCAATTCGTACATGTTTTACAAGGTGGCTAATTTGTACGAATTTATACGACCTCACTTGTACAGTTTTGTACGATTTGTCTAGATCCCAGTGATGGGTAGATTTAGGGCCGGGTTTAGAGGTAGGTCATTCGTATGAAGTCATACGAATTGGGGAACTCATAAAATACACACGATTTAGCAAAAAAACGTACAAATTCGTAATTAGCTGAATTAGCCACCTCATAACCCTTGTGAAAAAGAAGTGCACTTAAGTATACATTTATAAAGTGTACTTATTGCAGAAATAATATACTTTAAAAGAACACACATAAGTGCAAATTAAATATGCTATTTTCGACGATTAAATACATTGTATTTGTAATTAACTTCAAATGTACCACATTTTAAAGTGATATTAAATGCAATTAGTTGAACTTTTGAGTGATTTTTTTAAACCACTTAAGTGGGACTTTTTAGTACATCTTTATATGTACTTCATAATTGCCTCTAGTGTCTTTAAAACAGGGTTGCTGCACACTTTGTAAAATCAAGACTTTTTAAGACTTTTTAAGACCCAAACAGAGAAAAATTAATACTATTTTTGCACAGCAGAACAAACAGCCGTTAACACAGTTTTAACATGTTAATGTTTATTCAACAAAATCAGTAACATCAAAACCGATACATCTCAGTATATTTTTTTGTAGCTTAGAAGCCCTTCTCTCAATTTCTTTATCCAACTTATCTAACTCCTGTTTCTACTCCTTGTATCATCTTCTTAGTGTTAGACTTTGTAATGAGTTCTTTGTAATCAGTTTTAACACATGTAACATTTTAATTAAATCAAATTAGTAACACCAGAACTGATACAGTACATCTCAGCACAATATTTCTCGTAGTTCAGAAGCCTTTCTCTCAATCTCCTTCTCCAATTCATCTAGCTCCTCTCTCTTCTCCTTGTAGCGTCTTCTCAGCGTGGTTGACTTCGTAATCAGTTCTGCCATCTTTGTCCCTGTCATACCCTCAGCTTTTTCTGCAAAGCTGTCTGCATCTTTTTCTAGGATCTCGCACACACTGTGGATGGTTCTTCTTTTCTTCCGTAGAACTTCAAGTTCATCTTCAGCTATTTTTCTTTTAGTCATCTGCTCATCCTTTGTCTTTTTCCTTTTTTCCTCATCTAGGTACATTCTGTACCTGGTCCGTGCAGTTGCACAGTAGTTTAGCAACTCTTTTGTAAGAGGTACCTGGGTCACGGCACCATACACTCTCACATGGTCACAGATAAGTCTTTGGGCAACAACAGTTCCTTCATCCATGTTACATGTTTCCACCTCTTTGTTGATCGAGAACCCACATTCAACTGTTGCTTGGCCATGGGAGAGAATCAACAGCTTTTTCACAAAACCCCACAACTCAGGTGATGAGGTGCTCAAATGCTGATGCAAAAACATTTCGACCCCGGAGTTTGGTTCTGTGGGACTGAAGTCCTTGAAGCTTGCTGCTCTGGCCTGACTGAAGAGGAATTTTTAAAAGTGCTGTGCAATCACATCACCTGTATTTAAAAAAAGAAAATCAGTATTGGCAGTTACTTACATATTGGACCTTATTCTAATGCATTCTAGTTGTGTCTGTATCTCCAGAAACTCTACCCTCTGTCTGTTTCTTATTCTTGTTCTAGATATTTTCTGAAAGTTTTTAAACAGTATATTTCACCCCCAGCCAATAACAGCACAGTGATAATGTGACTCTAAATATGTAACCAGATGCAACATTGTAAGCAGTGTAATTAAAGCACAACTCTGTCTTACAAAACTGGATCAGACAAATTCCTAACTATTATTTACCAACTGTTAGACTTGACAACTGCTTATCCTGTACAAACTTCTGGATGAGGCCCTTTATTTTCTGCAAGCACACATGCAGGGTGTGTGCTTGCAGAGTACATTTTATTTGGGTCCAGACGTGTCATGTTTTGGACCAAGTGGTACTTCAGTGGACATTTATCCAGAATCTTCTTGCAGATGTTTGCAAGAGCAGTCCCACAGTCTTTCATGAACTGCAGCTGACTAAGCTCGCCTACTCTGCTTTGACTCCCTGATGTTCCCTGGCAAAAATAAAAACAAGTGATCTGTGCAAGATATTTAAAAGTATATGAAAAAGCAGAATCCTACTAAACAAATTCATAAAGAACCTTTTATGACTAATAAGAAAAGTGAGTGGCACACCTTCAAAGCAGCTGTGGCTCCCATTCCAATATCCACTGCCTTTGGATTGACCCATAGGCTCTGATCTGTCACATCAAGCCTGACAAGCTTCGACACAGAAACAAGAAGGACATTCCGCTGGATGAAACGTCGTAGAAGGCTCTGAGAAAGATTTATTTTGAGTGAATAATAATGCAATTACAATCCTGAATTAATGACCTACTGTCTACAGAGTACAGTGTGTGGATACATTCATTAAAGGGTTAGTTCACCCAAAAATGAAAATTCTGTCATTAATCACACACTCTTATGTTGTTTCAAACCCGCAAGACCTTCATTCATCTTCAGAACACAAATTAAGATTCAAAGTTTGTTCACAGAGTAACTTTTAGTCTCAAGTCCACCCAACACACATGTGGTGCTCCCTCTGCTGGGTTGCAATAGTTCCTTAAATAATGTGGTATTCATAAAAACCATAAAATTGAAGTTAAACCACTGGAGTCACACAGAGTACTTTAATGAAGCCTTTTTTTTTGTTGTTTGTTTTCTTTTTTTTCTTTTTTTTTTACTGTTTTAGACCTTGAATGTGTAAGCTGCATTACTCCCAATGAAGAGACAGAAAGCTCTCAGATTTAATCAAAAATAATTTCATTTGTGTTCTGAAGATGAACGAAGGTCCTAGGGTTTGGAATGACACAAGGGTGAGCAGAATTTAATTTTTTTGGGTGAACTAACCCAATATGCATGTAAGCAATATAGCAGGTAACAAACAATCCGGACAAGATCTTCCAAGTCTTTGCACAGGAAGGGGATCATAGGAACATCAGTTTGGTACTTGGTGAGAACAGCTGAAAGTTTAAGGAGACAGACATGAAGAAGTGCAGCTTTGGTACAGTTAGGGGATCCATTCTGGCCTCTCACAGCTGGCAAATTTTGATCACTTAATGATGATCACTTAACCTTTATTTTAGAATTTTCTGTATTAATTTTTACATTTTGTTATATTTTTAACTTGCATCTATTTTTTTTTTTATTTAGACATTCATTTATTTTTATATTTATGCATTTTTATTTATTTGTATTAATTTTTTGCCACAATCCCACATTTACTTCTAGATTTATTTATACATTTACTTATTATTTTTCCATGTTCAAAATAGAAACATAGTAAAGAATAAATAAAAGTTAAAAAGAATAAAAATAGGATTCAATTTTATTAAAGGAAACACAAAGAAAAATATCAGTTCTCAAAATTATTGTGTACTTTACAGCAAAAACTTATTTAGATGACAATTGCTGGTGTATTTTTATGATCACTTAAGATGTTGTAGTTTGATTTCAATCAAAGCACATTGATAAACAATCCCCAGCTTTCTAAAACAGTTTAATCAAAGCTGTAACGTAACAATATTGCCTAACATTCATGAGATCAGGGGTTATTGCAGGATGACTAGACTGAATTTTTGAGTTAACATTTTAGTGTAAACAGTGTTGACCTGCTACAGCATAATAATTACTGTACATATTTAGGTTGTAAACTATTCTAGCACTTTAGTCCCTAAAAATGAAATACACTCATTGATTTTTATTTCGAGACAAGCATTCACTATTTATGTATTTTTGTGCACTAATAATGCATTTTTGACTCACCTTGAATTTGTCCAGTAAATCCTCAGCTGTGGAATGGCCCAGGAACTGAGGACCATAGTAGCAAGAGCAAACGTACGTTCCCGTTTCATCCGTCGTCCAGTATCTGACATGAAGGTCTAGTTGTTTGTTTTTTGTTGTCCTGTTCATGTTTTCGTCGAGCATAACGACGAACGATTCGTCATTAATTTTTGTTGTCAGCTGTCTTTTAATAAACAGCGCAATACCAAACCTGGGTATGTACATTGTTTTATCTCTGCCACAGGTGAATGTTTTTACATGCTCCGAATCGGGAAACATTGCCTTGAAAAGTGTGTGGATGTCATCGTTTGACATATATGAATGGTGTTGACTTATCGTATGCAGAATCCACAACAATTCAGCCCTCAGGGTACAAGCCTGTGAAAAACTCGAAGAGACACTTGGCTGAACATTGTGATCCAGCAGGAGTTGATGTACTAGGCGCAGACACGTAGGACTCCATTGGCACCGTACTTTTTCGAATATTGGCTTAGAGTCGGTGCTTTTCCGATTTCATATGGGACTCCACCACTTTAACTCCCATTGTCCCGAGTTTAAAGGTTTTTTGGCACATCTTGCAAGTCGTCTCATATTCGTTGCTTGTACCAGCTAACCCATCTTTATATTTAACATTCTCGAGCCAAATCGCATTGATCTTGCATTTACCCATTGTGTTCTCCTCTTCCTTTCGCGCAGGACAGTACGTAATACGCTGCCGTAAATGCCGCGAATGATCACATGAGCAAGCAAATCCACAAAGAATAAAAAATCCTATAACGCTAATTAGTTTTCATTTTGTAAAATTTTTAGATATGTCTAAGACAAAATGCCATCTAAAATTTAAGACCTAGCATAAGTAAAATTAAGACATTAAGACTTTTTATTAACTTAAATTTACAAAATCAAATTTAATAAATTTTAAAGGCTTTTTAAGGACCCGTGGGAGCCCTGTAAAATATGGTTAAAGTGTACTACTAATGTACTGACAAGCAATTAATGTTAACTAAAATATACTTTAATGTCCGTTAATAATACACTTAAGCGTGAATTAAATGTAATGTTTTCGACCACCTAAATGCAAGTTATTTGTAATTGATTTCAAATATATTACAGTTTAAAATTACATTAAATGCAATTAGTGAACTTTTGAGTGATATTTTTGAACCACTTAAGTGGGACTTTAGTATATTTTATATGTACTTTGAAATATGGTAAATATTTACTTCTGAATAAGCAATTAATGTGAACTAAAATATACTTCAATGTCAATGTATTAATTACCTAGTTACAATCAACACAAACACAAAATGGAAAACCCTCTACATTTATTGACAAAATCTCTAAAACAAATACACAAAAATGCTTTTTGCTGATGCACAAGAAAAACCCAACACTATACACAGTTGCAACACTTTAACTCACTTATTAGAAAGAGTCTGGAGAACAATGCAAAATTACTTGCATACTTGCATACAAAAGCACCTAATCTCGCCATCATAGAAAACATCATTCTATATGATGTATAAGCCTGTTTCCTCATTGGGGACCTAAAAAATGTCCATCAGGTCAAAATTTACTGGGATTATTATCCTTGTGGAGTCATTTGGTCTCCATAACATATAGGATTACTAACACACAAACACACACACTTCATACAAAAAACTAAATAAATAAAGAAAATTATCATTCCATGTACAACAAATGAGACCTTATTGTAAAACATTACCAAACTGTATTACTTTTACACCCGTTTTCACAGAACGACAAGGCTTAAGACCAGCCCCAGACTAAAATGTAGTTCTATAATTATGCTTTGGCAATACTGCGCAAGTCATGCCAATAAAGCTCATTTGAATTGAATGTAATTCTGAGCTGTTTCAACTGAAAGAAACTTGCACTGACTGATCTTTGAAAATATCACTGCCTTTGTTTAGTCTCAAGATGCACACCAGTAATGTTTTTTCTAAGGCATGTTAATAAAAATTACTTAAATGTCCTAATTGAACTATGGCCTAATCTTGGCTTAGTCTAAGCCCTGTCTGTGAAACCAGGCCATAAATTCTCAAACCTTTACTAGCACCAACATTAAATAGGACCGAATGTTTTCATCTAAAATCTTACTCCAGCATTAGTGAATGCAAGTTTGACTAACTAAATTAATTCATTAATAAAAAAAATAAAAAATAACTCCAAATGAACTTGCTGGGAAGTGCTGTTTGTCAGTGTCCCAGAAGCTCTCCATTGACAGTAAACTTCAAATGTCTCTCCACAGTCTCTGTGAACGGAAAAGTTCCAAAGAGGCAGGAAAGTCAGAAAAAAATTCCTTGAGGAAAGAAAGAAGAACAATTGTTATAAAACATATCCAGTCATTATAAATGGTTCAGTTGAGTGAAAGCAATAGACACAGTTGCAGTCCAAAGTTTATATACACCTTGCAGTAGCTGTAAAATGTTAATAATTTAAGCAGTAAGAGGGTAGAGGGGTAGAATCATTAAAAAAAAATTGCAATTTCTGCTCTGATGAAGCAGTTTATTCTGCAAGGTGTATGTAAACTTTTGACCACATCTGCATCACCTAAGAGTTGAATTACCTCCATCATCAGGGCAACATTGTAGTAGAATGCTGGGAGATGTTCCTTCAGATTTCCTGATCACACCATCTTCACTGACACTGGGCTTTAAAAATAGATAACATTTTTACAAACATTTTTTATTCCTACACTCTAAAAAATGCTGGGTTGTTTTAACCCAATTTTGGGTCAAATATGGACTAACCCAGCTGTTGGGTTAAATTTTTACATTAAATTTTTAACCCAAAAGTTGGGTTAGTCCATATTTGACCCAAAATTGGGTTAAAACAACCCAGCATTTTTTAGAGTGTACTTTACAGGGAATAAAACCACTTTATCAATTACCCAATTATAGATAAATATCCCAAAATCTATGAAAATGAAGAAAGGTACCTTTAATTTGTTTTTGCAAGCTTCTCTCACACATCTTCATGAAGAATGTTCCTGTATTTACCACGACTGACACAGCAAAGCTGCTGTCCTCTTCCTTTGGTTTGTTACCTGTAAAATATATGATGATTAGAGAGGGATCTGTAAATGCACAGGTGGGAATATATTACTTGCAAATGGAAAAGATTCAAAGCATTTAAAATCCATAGGGATAGTAACTTATTATAGCACTTTTAGCTTGTCGTGTGATCAGGGTGAGCTGACTGGGCAACAATTCATTAAAAAGCTTCTAACATCACCTCTTCTACTGGTCTGTGTTTCCACACTGTATCTCCTGTAACAAATCTGTACTGATCCTGCAAAATTAATAACTCCAGATAAGTACAAAAATATTACATATTACAAACACAACCGGTAACAGAACATCTCGCTCTTCAAATGCAAAAAGAAAATTTAAAAAACCAACAACAACATTATTTCTAGAGGTGGCTGATATATTGAATATTACTGGTGGTTATAATATCGATTACATACATAAATATTACAAGATCGGATCTTTGAATTTTGTTCAGTAGCGTTGAATTTAATTTTAAATCATTTAGTTAAAATAAAATATTGTATTTTCAGCAGCCAAATTTCATTGTCCACACACGCGATCACATTCCGATATCAGAATGCATTCATAGATAAATTATAGGACATGATTAATTCCCCTCCCGAGTCCATATAGCAAGAATTGCCGGTGAAAGCCGCAGGAATGGTAAGACTAAATTAAGCATAAAGAAAGCTTATATCAAGATATGCTTACTTGACTCATTATCTGCAGTACATGAAGTCTCATAATCATCCAAACGCGCCGCTCCTCTGTTCTCGTTTGATCAGCGAAGCTCCCTCACGCACGCGTCGCGATTACAGAAACATGGCGCGCAGCGCATTTTTCAAACTCTGCTGAAGTAGCGCGCCATCATGACGTAGTGTTTTTTGGCTCATAAAACAAAAGAGATACTTGGTGCGTGGTTACATGTTATTTCAGGCTTTTCATTTCTGTTCAAGTTCAAGTTGTTCTAATTAATTGTGTAGTTAGACCAAAGACTATTGTTAGACTCATTCATGACTCATTCACCTAACTAAAAGTCAGTAATTTTTTTACAGTGCAGTGTAGCCTAGTCTAATTAAAATCAAATGTATTTGAATGCAAATTAATTTTGTTTAGATCTGTTAAACTTTTGCTTGCTATTAATGCAATTAAATGTTTAAGTGACTTAGAACAACATATTGATATTGAAAGTATTCTGTACACAGATGTAAAGTACAGTACTATTACATACAAATACAGTACTCTCATAAATGACACTGTATGTCAAATATTATGTCGAAAATTAAAGTTCATAGTTCATAGAGTTCATAGCGCAAGAGCTGGTGATGAAAATTTCAACAATACGTTTTATTGGAGTATACTGTATAAGAAAGTGTATTTAAGTTTAGAAGAAAAATACATTTCAAGTACATTAATACACATAGTATATATTATAGACTAAATACATTTAAAATACATTAACAAATGTAATTTTGGATAACATACTTAAGTTGAAATTAAAATCAATTATTTTACATGTGCTTTAGTATACTGATAAATATATCAAAATAAGTGTACTTATTTAAAACACAATAAAATCATAATTATGTAAAATGTATGTTTAAGTAATACTTAATTAGACATTATTATAAAGTGTATTTTTAAAAAGTGCACTTAAGAATGTTAAGACCTATTGTCATTAAAGTGTACTCTCTTTTTAAGTGGCCTTTAATTTAAATTATATTATCTGCAAGTGCACTTTTTGAAAAGTATACTTTTAATAATTGAAGTACACAAAAAGTACAGTTTTACTGCAATTAAGCACACTTCTTTTTCACAAGGAAAAATATGTACGAATTGCCATGAGAACGGATTGGTCTATCCCTCACAGACTTATTTTCATCCCTGTTGAATTCAATATGGCATCTAACCTGACTAAGGTCTATAAAAAATCCCGGGCAATTTAGAAATCCCAGCCAGGGCACGTCTGGGAAAAAGAGGACGTATGGTCACCCTGTTTGAGAACAGCTTTGCTATGTTTAGTTATTTGCTCTCCCAACACTGTGCAAAAATGAAAATCTTGCCTGTGCAATAGATCTGAATGTGACATTTGTTAGCTCTCCCAAAGGTCTGCCTCATTTTTTGAGGAAGAAAAACTATCACTGCTAATATTTAGAGTCAGGTAGATGAAATGAGGCCTATGTGTATAGAATAAGTGAGATGCTATCAGAGACTGACTCCTCTAAACCACCTGCTCTCCTCATGAATAATGCACAAGCCCTACATACTATACACACACTCACCTCAGATGGAAATTTTACCTGTGTACCATCTGCCTGCAGTGGCACGGCATGGTATCGGCTTGTGTGTTCGCGCTCGGAGAGTAACAGAGTTGTTTTTGGCGACGCCACTTTCATAGGCACTGTTCCCTTTTGTCACCGTAAATTACGGCGTTAAAAAGAGAGGGAAAAAAACAACTTGCTACAATTAAGAAACTGTGATTGGGATGTTTGTTTACAATGGCAAAAGCAGCTGCACACTGGTCTAATTGTGCAAATGGAAGTGGAACCGCTGAGGCCAGTTCATTTGTTGTTTGTTAATTGATTAGATTTCTCTAAATCAGAAATTGCAGTGCGTCTTCAAAACTTTTCATCCGCTGTGTCTGGGGGGATTTTGTCCATGTTTTCCACGTTTAATCGCTTTGATTCACACAATGTGCACAGCTAGCTCATTAGACTCTTTGCAATTAGTGCTATGACTGGTTAAAGGTGATGTGTGCAATTTAATAAGTTAAATGCTTTCTCTGTTCCCAGCTTAATATGTAGAAACAACTATAACAAAGCTTTTTGTAGGATGATTTACTAAAAAATGTGGTAAACCATAGTAACATTTTCTATCTGGACTATCTTTTGGCTGGCCCAGTGCAGATAGGGGTGGTATTGGAAAAACTGACACTAGTTTACAACTCACCATTAAAGACAACATGGAATTTATTTTTTGTTAATGCATGTTCTTGGTATTATTGTGAGCACAATATTATTTTACAGTTTGTATGTTGGATAATGAAAGACACTTATAATGGTACAAAAGATTAAAAAAGTATCAGGATTAAGCAGCATAGCTTAGTTTTTAACATTGTTTATAATAAATGTTTCTTGAGCAGCAAATCAGCATATTATAATTATTTCTGAAGGATCATGTGACCTTTACTCACCTTTACTTGCTTGTCACATACAGTGTGACCCCTGGCAGACTGTGTGATACGAGGCTTCATGTATTGCTGTGCATCTAGTTGTTGACTGGTTCTTTACTAGACGGCAGCCCCAAAACCAGTCGCACTGCAGGACTGTGACCTACAATTTTCCCAGAAATCCGCAGGAGTCCAGGATTAGACAAAGGCAATTAATGGTCTGTAGGTGAGCATGACACACTAAGCCGTCCAAGACTGGCCTGCAATGAAAAATCTTCTACAATCCCCAAAATTTGTCTTAGACAGTGACATCCGCACAGTGTTATTCTAGATTTAGCAAACAGACAACCATAATCATGACAAGGACATTCACAACACTTTCCAAAATGACAAAACAAACAGACACAAGGGCATTTTTAAGAGCAGTAATCTGGTTTAACACTGTCAGGGTGTACTGAAATCAGTTGGGCTGTACTATTCACTTCTAATAGGTGTCTTTCATCCTCTTCTGCTTAGTGTCCCAAAGCTCTAATTAACTCCTCAAACATTATTCTCGGCCCTAGGGAAAGACTGTGAGTGCTGAATGAAAAGAATATCAAAGATTAGCACCTCCATTTTCACTAGTGCCCCTACTGATTCCCACTGGGACGCCCACCCACGGCGATGAGAACTCTGCGTATTAATCTTACCTTGACTCACAGGAGTGTAGCTGGAACCACATAAGTCTCCTAAAGGTGTGTTTCAGGCATTTCCAAACACCAAAGCATTGAGTTCTTGCAATTTTGTCACTGTAAAATACTGTCAGCTCATCTTAAAAATGAGCAGAATTTTGTGTTTTGGTAAGCTGGTCTGGGACTGCGTTGTCAGCACCTGGCAAGGCTCGCCAAATTGGCACCTGTTTATGCACTTCATGCCTGGCACACAGCATCCTGGGAACATACACTTGGCATTGTACCCGAATAGATGTGGTTTTTTTGGACTGGCTCTGCCTGGTAAACCTCAGACCTGAATTAGTCTGTTTTATTTGGTCTGGTGAATGAGGAGGTTGAATCCAAGAGAGATGTCTAGTTGAGACGGTAGATTAAATCAAACTTTCAGGCATTTACAGAATTGGTCCACACATATGTCAGGATTTGTAGTGCTCTATTTGTGTCATATCAAACCAGAGGTTACATGCCAGGGTAATTCGCTCTAATTAGTTCTTTCTCCATCAACAGCAGTCCACACTGGACTGATTCCACCTACCAAGAGTCAGATCATGAAGCAAAATATTTTGTGGGCAAAAAAGGTTCATTGTCTGTCAACAATGTAATGACATATACAAAGAAGTCAATTTCAAACCAAGCAGCTTTCTATTGGTCAACATTGTAAATTTGAACAGCAAACTGGAACCTGAACAAAATCTTCATGGGAAACCGTTTCACTCTAATGTTAGACTGCTGATTGAATGGATTCCTGTTGAAATGACTGGATTTTGCCTGTGAAATTACACCAATAACTGATCAAGAATGTTACCACACTTTTACTGTTGTACAACAGCTAGTCCCACCCCTTGAATCTGATTGGTCAATTGTGACCCTGGCCCATAAAACAGTCATAAGGATACATTTTTTGAAATTGAGATTTATACATCATTTGAAAGCTGAATAAATAAGTTTTCCATTGATGTATGGTTTGTTAGGATAGGACCATGTTTGATCGAGATACAACTATTTGAAAATCTGGAATCTGAGGGTGCAAAAAAATCAAAATATTGAGAAAATCACCTTTAAATTTGTCCAAATGAAGTTCTTAGCAATGCATATTACAAATCAAAAATTAAGTTTTGATATATTTATGGTAGGAAATTTACAAAATATCTTCATGGAACATGAACTTTATCCTAATAATTTTTGGCATAAAAGAAAAATCTATAATTTTGACCCATACAGTGTATTGTTGGCTATAGCTACAAATATACCCATGCAACATACAGTATGACTGTTTTTGTGGTCCAGGGTCACAATTATCATACCAAGAGTGTTGATGGACAGTCCAACAGCACTCAGACATTAACAGTTTATCATTCCATTTTTCTGTGTTTGTGGCATTCCAGACCAGAGTGTGTGAGTGGTACAGAGTTGCGTGATTTGTTTAAATCTTTTTAAATGAGCAAAAAGTGTCACAATAGCTGATTTGTGCTGAAAAATATGGGCTGCTTGTCTTGTGTCAGCGTGGTCAAGGCTAAAAGTCAAGGGCATGACTACCTCCAGGCTGGCCCCAGCGTCTCAGCGAGCTAAAGCATACTTGCTAAAGGTCATCTTGTTACTGTTCTCCTCTGAAAGGTTACGGAGCTTGAAGAGGCAAGACAGATCATTCATGCAGCTGATTCATGTTTTGCGTCATCTCAAATGTTGTGAGAGCCTCTAAACATTAGCAGATTGAGGGTGAGAGAGCTGCGAAATGTCAGTGTGTGGCTTAAATTCCATTTTATAATATGTCTATTAGAAGTGAGAAGCGAGGTGTTGTCTATTGTTTTAATAGATGTAGACTTTGTACTTGTAAAGTCTTCAAGTTTAAATAAGTAAGTAAAAAAGACATGACATCATTTTAGGTGAACTATTCCTTTAAGATTTCACACAATTATTATGTTAATTGGTATTAAAATAAGGAAAATCTTGGAAATTAGTCATATGTCAGTTCCCTTACGTCACATGAGACATTTTCTCTTTGTTTTCTACCTCTCAGTGGGAGAGATATTGAGGACGTTTAGGAGAGGCTGGAGCTAATTTTATATTTTGCTCGTTGAGTGTAGAGACAGGGAGGGACGTACTTACAGGAAGGAGAAACAGAGGGGAAGAGGAGAATGGAAGGCATACATATAGAGAGAGAGAGCTCAAGCAGGATTAGACAGTCCTGATCCCAGGAGAGATCCGTTTCAATCAAATGCCTCTGACCAGAGAGAAGGGCTCACCTCACCGCTCTATTAAGTCGACACATGAGCTTACTGGTGTTGATCAAATCATCGCAACACACAAAGTGTACCAAGAGCTGGATCACTAAACAGAAAGAACTAAATACAGTACATGCAAAAACTGCCCTCTTTGAATAACCTTTTAGTTCTCCCACAGAGAAATGAATACAGAGACTATTTATTATTTCAGTTTCATCAAAGATTGGCTCGATAAAAATTACAACCAATCAGACAATTTAATATCAAGTAGTGTGTAATATGTTTATTGTTTTACCTCATTGTTGTGATTTTACACTCAGTATCATTTGATGTTTTTAACCCATTACTTTTAACCCATACTTCTGCAATGTATGCACTGAGTAAAACTTAATATTTTCTGAACAGTAAGATCAGGAATGTGCATTACAAAGTAAATGGATTCATTTAAAATTTAAAATGAATGAGAAATGGGAAAACTGTTTCTTCTAAATACTGCCTAGAAAAGAGGTAAAATGAATCCTAAAATGATCAGATAAATCCATAACTTTACTGCATAATAAGTGAATTACTAAAATTAGTTCATTGTTTAATATGTGTAGTTCAGTAAGGTGAACAGAGGGAATGAAGTCAGATGTTTTTTGTTTTTTATATATATAAAAAAGCTAAGCATATTTTCTCCATTTTGAAACCTTTTTTTCCCTGTATGTTTTAAAGTATTATGTTTTTACCATTGTGGGTAGTTTCAGGTGTCTCTCAGCATTTATTTGTTATTCATAAGCACTCTTAGCTGGAAATATGCCAAATAAGAGACATTTCTGAATAGTTGGAAGCTATAATAGCTGGAATGCTCTTTGCATTGATGGTAAAACCTGTCCAAAACATATTTCCTGTGCAAAGCGAGTAGGACGGACTCTTTTGAACAACAGCATGAATTGTCCTTGGAGGACTTTAAAGAGCCTGTCTAAGGCCTTCAATTTAATTTCCTTCTGAAACTGCTGTACACAATTTTTATTTATTTATTGCCTAGACGTACCAAAGATGCTGCTGAAATACATACTCCTAATTAGATTTTTTAAATTATTTTTCTTTCTTCCTAAATGGTGACACCTCAGTGATCATCTTCTGCATTCACACAGTTTGGGCCCTCCTGGGATTTCTTAAGTTGACACATTTCGTTGATCTTAATTGTTTGTTATCAAGCATATGTGTAAAAATAGAACCAGATTTGCACCTACAGTTTTGGTGCAGTTTCCCATGACTGATTTCCCATGGATCTTGACCCGTTCTCCTGATTATAAGAGAAGAGTGATGAGGGAGGGATGGGGATGAGAAAATGAGGCAGGAGAAGATCAAGGAAGCAGAGAGAGAACTAGAGACGGGCTGGCAGGCCATGCTTCATGCAAAACACGGATGAGTAATGTATCCTGCCTACCTGGAGTAATACAGATCCATTTCTCTGTCTCTTTCTTCTTCCGCCTGTAATGCTGTGGTCTGTAGGAGACCTTAATCAGGTAGTAAATGACCTGCTCTACTGTCTACTGTCTCATATGACCTCTGAGCCAGAGAAGCAAACCATGGGGTCATGTTTTGGCTGGTTAGCATGCCGTAACTAATACTATTTAAACTCAGAAAAGGGTTCAGATGATATAGTTAGCCATTCGAAATCCATGTGCATTACAACACATGTATTGCTAATATTTCATTTTCATTTACTAAACTCTCAAAATTCAGTTTGAGTCTTTTTGAATTTAAAGGGATAATTCACCCTAAAATTAAAATTCTGTTATCATTTACTCACCCTCAAGTTGTTCTAAACCTGTTTGAGTTTCTTTCTTCTGTTGAACACAAAAGAGGATATTTTGAAGAATGTGGATAACCAAACAATTGATGGCAACCATTGACCAATTTTTATTTATTTATTTATTTATTTATTTATTTATTTATTTATTGATTTATTTATTTAGCACGCTTGCGTTTTTCTGTTTGGGCGATAAGTGTTGAGACTTTTATTTTGACAACCCTGAAAATACCAGTGTCTTTTTCTGAAAATTATTTATTTTTTGGTAAATATGTAAAATACATATAAATGTCATTGCTGAAACTGTTGTGCAGATGTTATTTATTACACTCAAAAATAAAAGTTTATTTATGTATTTATTATTGGCATTGATAGTTCCATGAAGAACCTTCATCCAAAAAAAGTACAAAAAATATGATTCTGTTCATAGAAAGGTTGTGTATTTTATTGCATCACTTCCAAACACCCTTTTTGTAAGCATTATTTTTAAGATTTTGGCTTGATATCGACATCAAAAAATCCATATTGGTCCACCACCAGTTCAAATATTGCAGTTCCATTTTACTAAACTCTCAAAATGCAAAAAGTTCTGATGAATTAATAGGAATTTATGGTTCGTTTACAGAATCCAGATTTGTCACACTGACACAGAACTACAAACAGAACTGAACTCTGCTCCTGCATGAACCAGCCAAACTGTTTTGGCAAATATTTGGCAAAAAATCTAGAAAAATTACCCATATCTCATGTTTTCAGATTTTATCATACGTTATCTGCAAGTTTGTTGCAAATAAATCATTTTGAGTTGTATCATTAGCATAACAGTGCTAAGCTACAGCACAATAGCATAATATTTTCTGCTCATAATAATAAAGTCTGTGGAATATGCAACTGTTTCTATCTCACTAAAACAAGCGAGGAAATTAAATAAATCCCAAATCGACGCCTCCTCAGTGTTTGTGTGTATGTATGTAATATGACCGCCAGAGGCACGGAAAAGAAATAAGCACCACAGCTGGCCAACGTGCTCTTCTGTCAGGAAGCCTGTGGAGAGGCCCTTAGCAGCTCTCCCTCTCTGTCTCTCTCACTCACTCCTTCTTGTCCTGCTGGTTCTCTTATGAAAGCTACACCATATCTGGACAGGCTCTCAAATCAGGCTAATTGTGACACGCTGCAATTAGCAGCAAACCGAAAAAGATGCTAAATTTTCAGAGTCGAATTGAACCAGATACCCGTCGATCTCTATTTCTCTCATCAGCCACCAATCTGTGCTCGCCGTGTCCTAATCATGCGCTAAATCACATCTTTCGCATTTTAATCCATGACTTCTGTGGGTGCTTGGTTGCTATTTTCATAATTTTTCTTTGAGTTAGGACTTAAAAATGACTTCACATTCAAAACTCGCCTGGTTAGTACACAGCGTTTCTCTTCCATCGTGTCTTCGTCCTTCTCCTTTGCCAATTACACCACATTCAAACATTTTTCATCTCATTGTCTGGCAGCGGTGGCGCTGGAGATGTTGACCTCTGATCTGTGAGTCATCACTTCTTCACTTTAAATAAATACAGATTATTCATCTATCATGTCCTCTTCAGGGTTGTCTTTATATATATATATATGTGTGTGTGTGTGTGTGTACAGTTTTTCATTAGCTCCCCTCCCTGCACAAGGTGATCTGTTATTGCCTGTCTAACTCTGGGGTGCTGTGATGGATGTCATTTTGTGAATTATTTCTCACTGAGCTAAACCTTTATTCAGTCTTCTGCTCAAATCGTAGTAAGCAAGGGCTCACGAGTGACCCTTATCTGTTGTTTGTAGGTGCTTAGGGGACGTCCTTTTTTGTTTCTGTTTTCAATAGTGTAGCGATGTATAAAGTGCCATTCATACAGAAGTCATTTTCAAACCAAGCAGGTTCCAGTTGCTCAACATGGCAACGTTTAAAGGGATAGTTCACTCAAAAATGAAAATTCTGTTATTAATTACTCACCCTCATTTCAAAACTGTTATTACTCATTTCAAACTGTAAGACACAATTCAGAACA
Source organism: Spinibarbus caldwelli (assembly GCA_039654775.1). Classification (NCBI taxonomy): domain Eukaryota; kingdom Metazoa; phylum Chordata; class Actinopteri; order Cypriniformes; family Cyprinidae; genus Spinibarbus; species Spinibarbus caldwelli. The sequence continues at coordinate 13,538,036 of CM077266.1, read as the reverse complement.
CAAATCAAGATATTTTTGATGAAATCCGAGAGTTTTTGACCCTCCATTGACAGCAACGCAACTGACACGTTCAAGGCCCAGAAGGGTAGTAAAGACATCGTTAAAATATTCCATGTGACATCAATGGTTCAACCATGATTTTATAAAGCTACAAGTGATGGTACTTTTGTTAATGCGTGTCGAAGACTAACACAGGAGAGATGAAATTGGTTAATAAAGTCATTATTTTTGTTTTATTTGAGCACAAAAAGTATTCTCGTAGCTTCATAAAATTAAGGTTGAACCACTGATGTCACATTTTAATGATGTCATTACTACCTTTCTGAGCCTTGAACGTAGTTGCACTGCTGTTTATGTAGGGTCAGAAAGCTCTCAGATTTCATCAAAAATATCTTATGGGTCTTATGGGTTTGGAAACTCACATAAGGGTGAGTAATTAATTTATGGAATTATCATTTTTGGGTGAGCTATCCCTTTAATAAGTTTGAATTCATGTAACATTTTATTGTTTGTTTACCTTTAAAAAAAGACCATTGGGGCGCCATGACTTTTTCAATTGCTACGTTTTTTTTTTGTTTGTTTGTTTGTTTTTTAATAGTAATATTATATAATAAGAATATTTCTAATAATATTAACTCAGGAAATTTTGGGGGGAAAAAATCTCTGACTTTTAAGAGAAAATGAAAAATGTACTGTAGCAAATTGACTCAGGGTGGCAGTTCAAAAACAATGAGGGATCCACAGTACCTTAAACGCACTGTGCTGACTTTGCAGGCTAAAAAAAAATAAAAAAATAAAAATAAAAAATAAAAAACTTTAGTTTTATTCTGATGAGTCTTCAGTTCCTTTAACACCTCCAGGTAGAACTCCTGCCACAAAAGCTGCTTTATTGTCATCTGGTTGCTTTTGAAAACAGACCTAAAACTTTATTCACAGATCTTGTGTTTCTGAAGGCATTGAGTTTAGCAGTTGCCTGCTCTCCTTGTGTGTTTCTGACTCAGTTATGATTTAGTGTTGAGTGATGTCAGTAACTTTCTTCACCTTCTGTACTTTTCACCCACGTTTAGATGTAAATAGCTCTCTTCCACTTTGCCTTTCCGGAACAACTCTTCCACAAACCAAACCACATATTCTGGGCTTCAGCAAAACGCATTATAGCCAGAGGTTGCATTACAAATAGTCATTATCTGTCACTTTGACTGACTGGGTTGTATATTTTCCATCGTGGTCTATTTTTAACTGCCAATAGAACATTGTAATGCTTGGTGTTTTTTACGTGGCATTAATATTACAAGAACTTCTGTGAAAGAGCTCTTTTACTCTTCCCAGGTGCTGCTGTGTTTTGGCTTTTTCATCGTTTTCTTCATTCTTTCTATTCGTAGATTCATGTAGGGCGCTCATGCTAAAGGTTGAACGCTCCGTATGTTGCTGTGGCTGTGCCTGTCTCTCACACACTTTCTGTCTGTCTCTTCTAGGAGCCCAAGGCCAGTTCCCTATCGTCCAGAACATGACTGTGACAGAAGGAGGAATAGCCAACTTGACCTGCCGTGTGGAACACAATGACAACACCTCCCTCCAGTGGTCAAACCCTGCACAACAGACACTCTTCTTTGGGGACAAGAAAGGTGAGTGATCGCCACTAAACTCATATCTTTGTCTTGTGTGTTATTAGGTGGGTGATGGACCTCAGCTGAATGAGATTTTAACAGAGGAACTTTAAGGGATTGTGCTATTTTATTACTGCTTAGATGGGTTGCAGTGACAGATTGCTGACAGCTAGTATATAAACTGTGCAAAATCTGTTCCAAAACCTAGAGAGCTCTGTTTTAAAGCATTTTAAATCATCATAGGTGCACAAAGTCTGTTCCAAACGTCCTTTTGAAAGACCCTTCATATCAGGAACGCACCTATAATGCCTTCAAATATGTATTTAACTTAATTATGCTACCTCCTGATGCCTTGTTTTCGGTTATATTATATTGTTTTGAGGCAAATAAATCCAAGGTGGTGGTCAAGTTCAGTGAAAAACAAAAACCAAGATGGTGGATAAGCTCAGTAACTAAATAAATAAGCACAAAAATGGCGGAAAAGTATGAAAATGGCAACAAATGTTCTTTTGTTGGTTTTGGTTGCTTCGATTGTCCTCATTTGTAAGTCACATTGGATAAAAGTGTCTGCTAAATGACTAAATGTACTGTAATGTAATTGAAAAGCTCAGTGAAAAACTAAATCCAAGATGGTGGATGAGTTGAGGGAAAAAATTTAATCCAATATGGTGGACAAGCTCAGTGAAAATGTAAATCTAAAATGGTAGATAAGCTCAGTAAAAAAGGTAAATAAAAAATCGAATTAATCAAATTTGGTGGAAAAGCTGAGTGAAAAAATATTTAATATGTTGTTGAGTTGATTGAAAACATAAATGCAACATGGTGGATATGTTAAGTGACAAAAAATGATGGTGTTGGTGGAAATACTCGGTGAAAAATGAATTAAAGATCGCAAACAAAACAAGAGCAATGACATTTATAAATTGTAATTCATCCAATACTGAAAAGTATCAATAAAAATAGTGCAAAATAATTCAAAATTTGAAAGGGCCTTGTATATTTATGATTACTAGATTATTTAAATATTATTCTTAGAAGAAGATTCTCGAGACATCCTTATGATGTTTTTGATATGTGCTGAATGTTAACGTACTTGGAATATTACAAATAAACATTCAAAGAATGTTATACTTTGAGTAACAAAGGTTAGAAAAAAGCTGTGCTAACTTTTTAAATAATGTTCTAAAGAAAACTGGACAAAATATTACAAATTACTGTTCCCACAATGTTTTCAGAACAAGTATTTGTTAGTTGGGAGGGTCTTGCCTTTGAAGGCTATGTAGGCCGTAGGCAATGAGGAAACTCACTAGGTTTTGGAAGAAAGTTTCAGAATCACATTTTTATGTACAAAGATTTACAGCTGTATCTCATTGCCTGAGATAAAGAGTGGAATACATCATCTGCTTTTTCTTCCTCTCTGAGCTGGATGTTGTAAAATGGCTTTGTGTTCACCTGTTGTATGATTTGTTGGCTATAAATTTCTGTAGAGAATCAATATTGGTCTGGGGAAAGCTTTATAAGACACACTTTTACCTGTAAACACCCTTAATCAAGAGCAGACGCAAAATCAACAACTAGACATTCTCCCAGACTCCCACACATACAATCATGAGAGCGCATACACGCACATACACCAGAAAGTGGGACAGCGGCTTGATTAATGTTGTGGAATACTAACAGATTACATTTGATAAATGAGGTATGGGAGGTGAGCCATTTAAAGGACTCTCCACTGCAGCGTTAAAGATATCTACTGTTCCCAGATCAGATCAGTTCGAGCAGGAGCGTTATCACAGGCTCGGCAAATGCCCCATTCATTATGTTAGCAGAGCTTTTCGCGTGGAAGTAATCATGGAACGTATTCGATACACCCGGCGGATTGGATTTTATAATGATATTGTGGCTCTCCATATCTGAGAATTCCCCAGGTTGTTTGTACGGAGATAATAAATGTCCTTTGATTTATAAAAGATCCATGTGTCAAAGATAGCTTAGTGTTTCCTGGCCCACACAGACTCAGACGTGAATGGCGTGATCAAAGAATACTTGAAAATAGAATAACAATTAGCTTTGAGTGGCTGATTTATGCGTTCAGGTGATGACTTTGTGCTCAGAGGCAGCTGACTTCCATCTCTACATAGAGCCGCTTTATGCTGCCTTCTCCCAAACTGTCAGAAACATGAAATCCCAATGAGTGATTTAGAATGTTCTCTCCGATTTAGAAACATTTATTTTTGACTTGTTAATTCTTTGTCTTGAACAATTTTATCACTCAGAGAGGAAAATTCTGTCATCATTTAATCTGTCTCATGTCTGTCTTTCTTCTGTGGAAGGCAAACTGATTTGTTTGACTTCTTCAGAAGTTTCAGACGACAAGTAGTTTTACATCCGCAATGAAAGTACAAATTCTGTGCAACTTGACATAATCACAATCAAAATAACCTCAAAATCTGTGTTTTCAGTGTCTCAGAGATTGTTTAACATTTGACAATTTAGACACCATCAAAATAATATTATGGTTGTATTATATTATATTATATTATATTATATTATATTATATTATTTATATTTAGTCATTTAGCAGACCCTTTTATCCAAAGCGACTTACAAATGAGATATTATATTTTTTATAAATTGTTATTTTCCTTAAACACTCATTTGTTTTACAGTCAAATACTACAATAGTCATTTTGTCTTATTTTGTTTATTTATTGATTTATTTATTTTTTGTAGTAGTGGTAATATTGTTTTTATTTTTTAATAATTATTATTAGTAGTATTATTAAACACTATATTGTTTTATTTACAGTCAAATATTACAATAGTCATATATAATATATTTATTTTTTTAATTAGTGGTATTAATAAAATAATAATAATTATTATTAGTAGTATTAGTATTATTAAACACTAGATTTACAGTCTATTTACAGTCAAATATTATTGTGGTCATATTTAATATATTTTTTTTAATTATTGGTAGTAATATAATAATAATAATTATTATTACTACTACTATTACTACTGCTACTGCTACTACATTGACATATAATTACATATTTTTATCCAAATTGTGCATCCCTCATACAAGCACAGCAAACCTGGATGGTTAATAAACATATATTCAGAATTTTTTTATAAAAATCTTACAGGCCTAGTCGCAGCCAATCAGAACTTACTTTGTGTTTAATATGCAGCTATGTGGAGCAGGATTTTATCCAATAAGATTTCCCGGGGGGCGGGGCATTTGAATACCAGAATTTTTAAGTGACTCTTCTGGTTTCAATAGAATCAAAATTTGTGACATAATGATTATTTTTTTTCAGTTTGCCCATCAGTTTGTTTGTTTGTTTGTTTTTAACCAAAAATTAACGTGGATATACTGTAGTAACACACAGTGGACGTAAACAGGACCACCATTCCATAGCATTTAGTACCAGACATGTGAAGCTCATATTTTTGTTAAAACACACATAAATTATTGTTGTTTATTATTTGAGCTGTAAAATACACATCTGTATGCTTTCATTAGCTGTTGTAATACCACACTCATTATTAACGCTAGATTATTTTGTGTGGCAGATGATGACAGTGTATTCGTCAGCTCTGTAATTTAACTCCTCACCTAGGCCCTGCGCTCATCCACACCTGCCTGTTTTTCTGCATCAGTCTATAGTTAATTTGTGCAGATATGCTCTCATGCTGTGCCAACACAGCGTTTCCCACAATTACATCCTCCTGAAGCTGGTTCTGTAGGAGGAACTTTGATTGACCGAGCGGCACCTGCGAGGACGTCCATGTGTGTTTTTATGTAGGAGAGGAGGGTTGTTTGGATATGCTGTGTTGCTCAACTGCAAGAAAGTGCTTCTCATGCCAGACCGATGGCTTAATTATTAACACTACGAGCCTCAGATCTGACCCAAAACTTTCACATTTGGGAAACAGTGTAATAAGAAACACATCAGGAGGAAGCGATATTGGGGGGTTGTGAAATCCGCCTGCTAGGGATGGCGTCTGATTAGATTTAGAGCTTGGTGCAATCTTGCTGAACCAGGAGGAAATTTCTCTAGTTTGTGCCAGGAGCTGGTTAGTTTATCTTTGCAAGCTGTCAGTCTATCTGACCTCAGTCCTGACAGAAAACATCAATCACTCAGTTACTCACAAATTTAATTGTCTATGCCATATAGATCAAGCTATCGGTCTATTGTGTTTCAGTTTTGGCTCTTCTCAGCAAAAAAGCGATTCTTGGTTCTAGAAACAAAATGCCTGTTCATACCAAAATGAATGTCTGGGGCAAAAGTTTGATTAACATTTTAATTTGAATGAATGGCAGTCAATGTATATGTTCACATGCAAAGGAATTTTATAAAGAGGTTGGGGGAAAAAATCAAACTGTGATTTATTTTATTTCATTTTTAAAAAATTTTAAAAAAATTTCGCAAACAAAGAAATGCGAAGTAACACATTAAATCAAACATAATATTTTGAAGTACAAAAACTGAAATAGTATTACCCTCTTGCCTAATTTTGCTCCAAAACGTATAACATATATAAAATCATTAATTTCAACAGCTACTCTCCACATCTATTCTAATGCAAAGCATTCTGGGAATTAAGAAAGTCCCCTGACCAGTTTTAGTTTAAAGGCAATAAAAATGAATTATGTAGTTCCAACACAAATAAAATAAGTTACAATTTACTGTTTTTAATAAATGTAATAAATGTAATAATACTGTTTTTAATAAATGTATAATTTTTTGTTTTAATTAGCTTATTTTAATTTAACAAGCCGGGGGGGCTTGTGCTGGCTTTTTTTTTCTTTTTTTTTCTTTTTTTTGTCTAAAGTCAGGATGAGTTTGAGCAGTTAGCTGATTTATGTGATTTTATGTGAGGCAGTGTTGTGGCATTTTTTTTAGCCTAAGACAGCAACCACTTTTGTCTCCATGCAGATTTTTAATAGAAAACATGATTGAAGCACATAAGATTGAGCAATATAAAACGGTGTAAACAAATTGAACAATTTGCATAGCCCCAAAAGTCTGTCAGCCTGTAGCCCTTCTTTAAAGATGGTCTGTTGCTGTCCCAACAGTTTTGTCCCTCTCTCATATCACCCGGTGACGGTGTGTGCAGTGCGTGTGTGTGGGAAAAGTGCTCCATTGTGCTGCTCTTTACAGGTTTTGGATGGTTTTGCAGCCTCAAGGAAAGTGAAAATGAGGGAAGGGAGATAGGGAGATTTCAGACATTTTTTGCTTGGCCAAAGGTGGTTTGTGGGAAATATTTACAGCTGCTATTTTTGTCATCATCTGCCAGTGAAGGCCCACAGAGTCCATGCACAGGTGCAGATGTGCGTCCTCAATAAATGGCGCTCAGGCTAATCACTGCGGTCCCTCAATTACACGTTTGTTCTGCATATGTGAGGTTGTGTGCCGTCTCACACCGCTCTCGGACTCGAAAGTGATGTTAGAGGACAAGGTGCCCTTGAGAAAGGGATGTAATTACTAGAGTAAAGAGTGTGTGGCTGTAGACCACAGGCCTTCAATCCTGTGGCGCTGATTTTTGCCACATTCTCAAACAGACTCAACAGAGAGAAAATGAGCAGGATAATTCCTCTCGGCATCTACAGGTGCTCCATTATTCTCCCACTGCCAGTTCACATTATTATTCCTTCCATCTCTTCTTTGTGTTTCTGCTCCATTTTTAATTGCTTTGCATGTGTGCGCAGCTCTCGGTGGCAAATCTTGTTTGTAACTGAATGCGTAGATGTGATATGAGACACCTACAAGCGAGTTTTTGGTGCAGGCCTTGTTGGAAAAACCAGGACATACCCGGTGGTTCATCAGGCCAACCAACGTAGTTAACCAGCTTAACAAAGAACTGCTACCAGGTTTAAAGAAAATCCTTACGCTTGCTCACCAGAAATATTGTGAAATATTATTTCAATTTAAAATAATGGTTTTGTATTTGAATATATTTTAAAAATAATTTGTTTCTGTGATGGTAAAGCTGAATTCAGCACCCATTACTTCAGTCTTCAGTGTCACATGATGCTTAAGAAATCATTCTAATATGCTGATTTTGTGGTCAAGAAACATTTTTAATTATTATATTCTTATTGTTGAAAGCAGTTGTGCTACTTAATATTTTTGTGGAAACCATGATGCACGTTTGGATTTGAAAATAGAAAGTTAAAAAGAACCGCATCTATGTAATATTTTTGTTGACATTATGGATTTTTGTAACAGCGTAAGTGTCTTTCCTGTCAGTTTTAATCAATTTAATACATACTTGGCGTACATACATACATACATAAAGTATTGATTACTCAAAAATAAATATTACACATTTTTTAGATATTATTTTTAATAGTAGAATAGTATAATACATAAAAAATATCTGCTTTTATATTTTTAGACAAGTGGCCCTTATAAGGAAATCATCATATTTGAGTGTCTTTTTTTAGCATAGCTTTTATTCAACAAGTATGGTTACACAACCAATTTCTCAGAGTAAAAACTTGAAACAGAGTCATTTGTTGTTAGCATTAGTCTAACTAGCGTAGCATTATTGGCTTCAGGCTGTTGCTGCTCTGTTTCTGTGGCATGTAACATTACACAGCCCCATCTCAATACATCTTTTATCCATTGCTTTTTCTCTGGCTGTCTGTCTTTTTCTCCCGTCTTCTCGTTTCTTTTCTCCCTCTCCCTCTCTCCCGTTCTCTTTTATCCATCTTTGGGTCCTATGAATAAAATTAGCTTCTCTCGCTACAGAATATCTTCAGTGTTCATTCCACAGCGAGGGACCCGAAGAGAGCGGGAGCAGGAAAGTGTGATGGAGAACAAGCGTGCCATCTTTCTATTCATCTATCTATCTGGCCCTTCCTGGCCTTGTCGGGCGTTAACTCTGTGTGTAATGGTGCGTCATCAGCCAAATCCCTCTCCATTTAAAAAGACAATTTTATGGCTCTACAGCATCTGTTTATTACAAATATGGCTTTATTATGAGCCGAGACCTCATTTATTTCCAGCCTGGCTCATGTCGATGCATCGCCCCGTTCTTACTCTTTCTCTCGCTCAATTTTCCCCTCTCTTATTCACTCTGAAATTGATTGCCTGTTTAATTCGACATTTAGCAGCTCACAGAGAGTTCGGCTATCTCTATAGTTCTCTTGAGGGCTCCAGCAGTTTTCCGCTGCTCAATATTTCTGCGCGCTGAAAGCACGTCAATACCCACAATTCCTCTCGCTCTCCTCTCACCTTTGAGCTCGCGCAGTCTGACCACTCTTGAATTACACCTTAACGGGATTTGTGTGCTCACCGGACCAACAAATTAGCTCATTTGGAATAAGTGTTATGGCATATTACACAGAAATAATGCACAGAATACCCATTAACCATGTGCGAGTATGTGTCCGTGTGCTCATTTAAATGTCGACCTCATCCTGCCTCGCCTTTTTCTTCGATATGAAAGCGCACAATTATGTATAGAAGTCATATTTTACACTGATGACTCATCTCTCCTGACCTATCAGGCCGTGTGAGTGAATGTGATTGGCATGCCGGTGGAGGAGTAACTTCTCTTCTTGTTGGTGTGTTTGAGGTGTTTGTTGCAGTTATTCTTCACAGTTGAACACACAGGATCGATGGGAGAAAAGTGGCTCCCCGAGTTCATGCAAGGATGAACTGGTTCAGAGTAATGGTAACCGCAACACATTGATCGCCACAAACATTTAGCAGTGTCAACTTGTGGTTCATTGAAAGGGTAAAGTGATTTTGTTTAGATTTTTAATTTTTTTTTAATGTACGCATCATTTGAAAGATAAGATAAGCTTAAATCGACATATTCGTTTACTTAGTAGTTTGAAAGTGAAAGTGACATGACGTGGCCAAGTATGATACTCCCATACTCGGAATTTGTGCTCTGCATTTAACCCATCCAAAGTGCAGCAGTGAACACACACACACACACCGTGAACACACACCCGGAGCAGTGCGCAGCCATTTATGCTGCGGCGCCCGGGGAGCAGTTGGGGGTTTGGCGCCTTGCTCAAGGGCACCTCAGCCATGGTATTGAGAGTGGAGAGAGCGCTGTACATTCACTCCCCCCACCTACAATTCCTGCCAGACCTGAGACTCGAACTTGCAACCTTTAGGTTACGAGTCCAACTCTCTAACCATTAGGCAACGACTTCCCCTTAAAAAAGAAAACATGCAAAAAAAGAAAACATCATTTACTTAGCCTCAAAAAAGTTTCAAAATATCTATTTTACAATATATTTTGTGTTCTTCAGAATAAAGAAAGCCACACAAGTTTGTAATTAAATGAATTTTCTTTTTTGGGTGAACTAACAATGTTTCAGGTGTAATGTCGACATGAAACCAGTCGTTAGTGGAGTTTTCATTCATGGATGTGATGATGCTACTTTCTAGTTGATTTTAATAAATAAATAAATAAATAAATAACAATGGTAATTTAGATTTAAAGTAAGAAATAAATAAATAAATACATAAGAAGGGTAATTTAGATTTAAATAAATGAATAAATATATAAATAAACAAACAAACAAACTGTCACATTGTGTAAAATAAGACACATTTTGAGAAAAGTTGCATTTTATGAGAAATAAAGTTTTGATTGTGAAATGTATGACTTCCAACATCTCAATTATTGGCTTCAAGCATTTGATTGGACAAAAATTAAATCCTGCAAGTTATCAATATTTTTGTTTCTTGTTCCTGAAAGAGAAATACATTTGAAGTGTGTGTACACTACCATTCAAATGTTTGGGACTGGTAAGATTTTTTATGTTTGTGTCTCTTTTGCTCATCAATACTGTATTTATTTGATCAGAAATACAATAAAAACAGTAACATTGTGGAATATTATTACAATTTAAAAGAACTCATTTCTATTTGAATATATTTTAAAAATGTAATTTATGTGATGCAAAGTTTTCAGCATCATTACACCAGTCTGCAGTGTTGCATGATCCTTCAGAAATCATTCTAATATGCTGGTTTGCTGCCCAATAAACATTTCTTATTATTATCATAATACTGTTGAAAGCATTTGTGCTGCTTAATATTTTTGTGGGATTTTTGTCAGGATTAATGATGAATAAAAAGTTTGGTAACACTTTATTTTAGGGTCTCTTAACTAGTTGCTTATTAGCATGCATATTACCATGATATTAGCCATTTATTAGTAATAATTAAGCACATATTAATGTCTTATTCTACATGACCTTATTCTACATCCCTAATCCTACCCAATACCTAAACTTAACAACTACCTTACTAACTATTAACATGCAGCAAATTAGGAATTATTTAGAGAAAAGTCATAGTTAATAGTGAATAAGTGTTACCAAAAGTCTAAAAGAACAGCATTTATTTGAAATGTAAATCTTTTGAAGCATTAGAAATGTCTATCAATTTTGATCAAATGAATGCATGCTGAAGTATTCATTTCTCAGTTGAAGTCCAGGCATTTCATTGTGTTGTATGAATGTTCCATGTTGTTAGTGCACAGTGTGATCTCAGAGTTTGAGTTTGGGGAAAGTTACATCTCAAACAAGGAGCATAAAGCCCTTGTGTCTTCTCTTCCAGGAAGCAAAGGTGCTTGAAAATGATTGAGGGGAACGTCTTGTTACACAGGCCTGAGTCACGGGGATCTTATTAGAGAAGTGACCCGTCAGCTCACAGTATCACTGAGGCAAACAGAGAGAGGAATATTTGGAATTCATTATTTTCTTACAGTGTGTGCCAAACTGTCACAACCTGTTCCTCAGGAGCACGGGCCTAAACTAGCATGCAGCTTGCTTAAAAAATACTCCCCACACACTCAGACAACATTCACACTTCATGTCCGCTTATTTAGTCATCATCATCCTCTGCTGCTCATTGGTGTTGTCATATATGAAGTAAAAAAGGGAAGAGGGGAGTGTTTGGAATACAGTAGTTAGTGTGTGAAGTAGTCCACTGCTTTTCAAAACTGACCAATCAACTATCAATTTGAACTAATCATGACCCTAGTTTAAAAATTCAATACTATTTTATTTTTTAATTCTATTTTTTTAAAGAGTACTTATTATGAAATTAATGGTTTAAAAGAATATACTTAACTGTGAATTGAAAGTGATGTCTTTGGACACTTAAAGCGTTACTCCACCCCAAAACGAAAATTTTGTCATTAATCACTTACCCCCATGTCGTTCCAAACCCGTAAAAGCTTCGTTCGTCTTCGGAACACACTTTAAGATATTTTGGATAAAAACTGGGAGGTTTGTGACTGTCCCATTGACTGCCAAGTAAATAACACTGTCAAGGCACAGAAAAGTATGAAAGACATCGTCAGAATAGTCCATCTGCCATCAGTGGTTCAGTCTGAATTTAATGAAGCGACGAGAATACTTTTTCTGCGCAAGAAAACAAAAACAACAACTTTATTCAACATTCAGATTGAACCACTGATGGCAGATGGACTATTTTGACGATGTCTTTCCTAATTTTCTGTGCCTTGACAGTGTTATTTTCTTGGCAGTCAATGGGACAGTCACAAGCCTCCCGGTTTTCATCCAAAATATCTTAAATTGTGTTCCGAAGACAAACGAAGCTTTTACGGGTTTGGAACGACATGGGGGTAAGTGATTAATGACAAAATTTTCATTTTGGAGTGGAGTAACCCTTTAATTCCATGTTATTTATAATTAAATTAAAATGTATTATAGTTTAAATGATAAAAAATGCACATAGTTTAAACTTGTTTGCTTTTTGACCAACTTAAGTAGAACTTAATTACGTCTTGATATCTAACTTCATAATTACTTCTATTGTCTCTGAAATATGCAGAATGTACTAACAAGCATTCGAGGTTAGCATAGTTAACTAAAATTAAAACCATTAAAAATGTACATTTTCGTTGTTTGAATAAATTAATTCAACTGAAATAAGATAAAAAAGATATTTACATTTTTCAACATTTTTCATTTTTAATTTAACTTTGTCATGACTATATAGTTTTTATACATTTTTATTTCAGTTTTAGTTATTATAACATGCATGTAACTAAAACGGAGATAAAATAAAAAATAAATATGACAGAAAAAAATGATAATAAAAATAACAAATGCAAGCATTTGTGGTAAACTAATATACAATTTAATGTTGTAATTTCGTACATTTAAAATGTATTATACATTATAACTAGACTGTACTATATATTATAACTTTAATATCAAATAAAACTTCTAATTTGACATTATTACAAAGCAATATTAAGAAACGTATTATTAAGAAACATAGTCATGAAATTGTACTCTATTGAAGTTTACTTAAGTGCCCTTTATTTTATTTATATTATATATATACACAGAAAAAAATGACTCATTGAATTTACTAAATTTTTTTAAGGTAAGTGGTTGCAATCAATTTATTTTAGCTACATTTAAATAAAAAAAAATTAGTTGACTAACTTTCATCTAAATTTGTTTATATAAATGTAGCTAAAATAAATTGATTGCAACCACTTACCTTAAAAATTTTTTGTAAATTCAATGAGTCATTTTTTTCAGTGTGTATATATATATATATTCTTTTTTTACAAGAGAAAAGCATGAGATGGAAAATGCCTTTTTGAGTGTATATGACTGTGGCATAAGTGCTTTAAGGCGATTTCAATTTAAATATTTCTGAAAGGGTTTTGCTGTGCAAACAGTCTAACAGCTAATGATTTTAGCATGCTAATTAAAACACTGGAGCTAAATATATCAAAGCCAAACAAAAAATATTTTAGACAGAGGATGGACAGGCTAAGATGAGCTTTAACAAAAGTGGTTTTGCTGTGGCATTGTGATTTTCGGCTGTTATTTAAAACAATCATAAACCAGTTGAATGGCTCATTTCTCCAGATTCTTGTCAAAACATTTCTCCTCCCCTCCTCTCTCTCTCTCTCTCTCTCTCTCTCTCTCTCTCTCTCTCTCTCTCTCTCTCTCTCTCTCTCGCTTTCTCTGTATCGCTTCATTGAGCTGACATGTCAGTGCATTATGATTGCCTTCCTGTTCTATTAGATTTCTGACGAGTATTTTCGGCTGTGTTCTAGTGGCATTTCTTATCTCGCCCACAAACAGCGGAAGGCGGTTCACCAGGGCTCTGTGTCTCGAACATAGTGTTTTTTGTCTTCTTTTATAAACAGAAATGGAAAGAGGAGGGGAAACTCTCTTTGCTGACATGCAAGTAAGCCTATATCAGTGTCAACAAATACAGAGACTGATGTTGCTACTTAAACTTCATAATTAGCCGCCCCTTTCCACAGCAATATCAGCACCTAAAGACGACAGGCTTTTGCAAGACTCTGGTTAGCCCTGGTAAAAGAGCTGAAGCATACAGAAAACAGCTCTTACTGTAGGTGCACCTTTTCCTGAAACAAAACCGTTTTGATGCTGTTAAATAGTTTTTTATTAGTCTAGTCCCCAGTCATTGCATTGCAGTCATGGTGTACCGACTATGTGGAGTTTATTTACAATGATCCCCAAACCAAATGTGCTTTAACATTTTATTGGTCAGCAGAAATGGTTTCTCTTCGCTCCAAGTCAAGATAGTGGCCTGTAGAAAGTCAGGTAGAGAGTGATTTGTGGATAATGTTGGAAAAATATAATAGGTTTTTATTAGTTATCTGGTATTTTATTTTTAGATTTATTTGGCACCACAAAGTTTTGAAAGATAAATGAAAAATAAATGAAATGTTTATAGAAAATTCCACCAGATTGATTGATTGTGATTGGCATCACATACAATAAAAGTTCTATAATTGTCGATCAATAAGTCCAATTTTACATTATTATTATTATTATTATTATTATTATTATTATTATTATTATTATTATTATTATTATTATTATTTATTGTAATGCAGTTATTGTTTGGCAGTTAAATAATAATCAAGTGATGAATGAATTAATAAATTATTTAAATGTATTATTATTGTTGGTGATGGTGTAATAGTAATTTTTGGCAATTATATAACTATCATGTGATTAATTAATTAATTAATTAAATGTTATGTGATAATGATAGTAATAATAATAATAATAGTAATAATAATTATTATTATTATTATTATTATTATTATTACTATTGTTGTTGTTTGTTGTAATACAGTTATTGTTTGGCAATTATACAACTATGTGTTGAATTAATTAATAAATTAATTAATTAAATAAATACATAGTAGTAGTAGTAGTAGTAGTAGTAGTAATATTAATGTTATAATTATTATCATCATCATTATTAGTAGTATTAGTATTTGTATTAATATTAATTTTTTATTTATGCAAAATGTAAAATTGGACAGTTGTTTACCAGTTACTTAACTGTCATGTATAAGCAATGACTGACTGACTGACTGACTGAATGAATCAATGAATCAATGAATCAATGAATGGATGAATACACAAACAAACAAACAGTCTTATATCATCAAATGAGAACTGCATTGGACTATTTTCATTTCAGTGGGGAAAATAAATTTGCATTTGTTCCCATAAGTGAAAATGGGTCATATCAAACATAGGTATTGCTAAACGTTGTTTCTCTGTGAAAAGAAGACAGCCTGTCTTCATCCCCCACCCAACCTCTTCCACCTCTCTCTGTTTACCCAGAAGATACAAAGCCATCTCTACGTTCAGCATATACCACCTCCAAATGTATCAAATAATAAGCCAGCATGCTTTGTATTAGTTTAATGTGTGCTCTTATGAATCATTGCGGCCCATAACTGTCTGAGTAAACTGCTCTGGGAATTTATGCAAGTTAGTTTTATTATGGTGGTGTGTCTATGTTGGAAATGAGCTACAGCTCTTTGCCTGAGTCTTACCATGGTCGTTTTAGTTTAATTGAATCATGGTCATCACCGTTTAGGGCAGGATTGATTGTTGTGGTTGTGGAGCCAGAGTCAGGCATAATCTCCAGCGCAGTGTGATCTTCTTTAGAAAGTCATGAGATGCTGAAACGCTTCAAAGAAGTGACAGTGGGGCATCACATCTGTTGTCATAGCATCTGGCACGCATCTCTGGAATAAAAGCTGTCAGCCTTTTCTTTATTTCTTCCAATAACTTAAAATGACCTTAAGCCAGGTGCTTACTGCAGAGATCTGGAAGCGACAACCACATCTGAATGCAAGAGTAAATCCTTTAAATTAACACGACTGTTAACAAGGCGCATGGATGCCAGAAATTCAACCCAACTGAATTTCAGCTTTTTAGAAATTATAGCAGCCAGATACATATTATTATCCACTTATTTTAAACAGCTTTTGATACAGTCAAAGGTTGTGTTTTTGTTGATGCTCATTTTAAGTGCTTTTTTTATTATTTCACACAGGGAAAGTGTTTGGTTTTTTCAAAGAAATTAATACTTTTATTCATCACAGATGCATTAAATTCATCAAAAGTGACAGTAAAGACTTTTAAATGGTAAAATTCATACCATTGATAATAATAAATGTTACTTGAGCTGCAAATCGACATATTAGTATGATTTCTGAAGGATAATGTGACACTGAAGACTGGAGTAATGATGCTGAAAATTCAGCTTTGCCATCACAGGAATAATTGCAACTTAAAATAAATTAAAATTGGAAACAGTTATTTTAATTTGTAAAAAAAATATTTAATAATATTATTATTTTTACTGTATTTTTGATCAAATAAATGCAGCCTGGGTGAGCATAAAACTTTTGAATAGTAGTGTATCCCTATTTCTCCAACATGAGAATTGGAAAGGTTTCCAACTGTATCTGTAAATAAACAATAAAAATAAATTATTTATAATAAAGTTAAAAAGCTAAAATCAATAAAATCACATTTTAAGTAAATAACATGCATAATTTATTTCTAATATTTCGGATATTTAAATGTAACTTTAACATACAGCGTGTTTGTGTCCTTAAGATTCCTTCGTCTTTTCTCGCACCGTCTCAAGTCTCCAGGGATCAGCGCACTTGCAAATATTGAGTTCCCAAAACCGAAAAGGAAAAAAAATGAGATGCAGGCATATCTTTTCAGGCATATTGTCTCAAGAGAAGAGACGGCAAAAAGAATCTTTTTTCATGCGTATTACCTGAATGTCGAATACCAGCGCTGTGGAAGAGACCAGAAGGAGATTGTGTTTGCTGTGCCCGACGCACAGACAGAGATAATGAAAAGTTTTCCGGTCTTTTCCATTACCCCAGCAGAGAGAGTGGGAAAATGAGATACGCACTTTTGTGACATCCAAATGTTATAGTGTGTGAAATGGGGTCTGTAGCCAGGTGATGGAATTCATAATGTTTTTTCAGCGCGTGTGTGTGTGTGTGTGTGAGAGAGAGAGAGAGAGAGAGAGAGAGAGAGAGAGTATTTCAGGTGGCAGATGATGTTCTGTGATAACAGGGGTATGAAAATCTCTTTCAGCTTTGTTCAGCCACACTCTGAAGTTGGAGTCTCTCTGGTCACTTGTAAGATACCCCGAGGCCCGAATGTCATCACGTCCCTCTGCCCTCCGAGTCACATTCCGAAAGAACAGAGTGAAATACTGCAGCATTTAACGGCTGACAGCTAAGTTAAAAAGCCACAGTCTGGGATTCGGCGGCGGCTGGGGAACGCTGCTGATGAAGAGGGTACAACAGAAGAGATTTGACATTAAAGCCCTATTCATGAGAAGTGACAGTCATGGACTCCAGCTCTCAAACTGAGTGGAGGGTGTTTGAGACCCTGTCAATTATATTCAGCAATAACACAGACAGTCACAGACAAGCCTGATTCCTCTGTAGAGTATACCACGAGCCTTGAGGAAACCAAAGCAAAGACTGTGCCGAGGTTATTATCTTTAACCAAAGCTATTAAAAAGATGAAATCTAGCTGTGAAAAAAAAGTCAAGAGGGAGTTTCCAAAAGACATAAGACTTTCATAAAGATCATGACTATTGTACCATATTTAACTTGGTTTGAGGGAGGCAGTACTTTGCCTAAGGCAAATTTTTAGTGTTAAAATTAGAATTCTGATTAAAACATATAATGTGATTTATAAATAATGTAAAAGTATTATTATTCATGTTTTGTGGTACACAAATTACTTAAATTTTATACAATTACATTTAAAAATTCATACAATTTTATTTAATTATACTGCATGTAATTTTTTTATTATTATTTGATGTCATAAAATTAGTCCATGCAAAACAGAAAAAAATACTGTAGTTTTAAAGATTGCTATAGATTTCTATATTACGTGTTATAAAATCACTATCATTTTTTTTTTTTTAATCAATGCTGGATGGTCTGATTTATTAAATATCCCGAACATGATTGCTGACCATCAGTGCATTGTCAAAAAGGGCCGAATGAATTAAGATAAAAAACTTAAAAATACTGTTAAATATTTCAGCATTACCAAATTTATAGCATAATTTATTATCAATAAGTACAGTGTGCTTGTGTTGTGCATTTAAAAAAATGAAACTGAACTTAAAATTAAATATTGTTTTAAGCATGATGCCATTTCTGACCAATTGTGGTGTGTTTTCTTTATAGGCGGACAGAAGTGATGAAAACTAAAACTAATGGCCAAGTTTTAAACTAAATAAACTAATTTACATTGCAAAAAAAAAATGCAATAATGCTTCCCAAGCAGTATTTTTAATATTAAAGGAATAGTTTGCCCAAAAATGAAAATTTTGTCATCATTTACTCACCCTCATGTTGTTCCAAACCTGCATAAGTTTCTTTCTTATGTTAAACACAAAAGAAGATATTTTGAAGAATTTTGAAGAACCAAAGAGTTGTTGGTCCATAGTTGACTTCCACAGTAGGGAAAGAAATACTATGGAAGTCAGTGGGGACCATCAACTGTTTGATTACCAGCATTCTTAAAAATATCTTCTTTTATGTTCAACATAAGAAAGAAACTTATGCAGGTTTGGAACGACATGAGGGTGAGTAAATGATGACAAAAATATTCAGTTTTGGGTGAACTATTTCTTTAATACTGTGGTAGTCTGGGAATGTCATCTGGTGCAGACATGGACACTTGGAAACCGGTGATATTAACTTCTCCTCCATTGTTGTTCAGTCGTTGTACAACTAGGATGTGACCGTGGTTAGTCGATGTGGTATTTGCCCCGCCCCTGCTCCACTGTGATTGGATGATGGGGTGAACAAGAGCTGCATTTTTTAAAACATTTAAAACAAGTGCCCCTATTATGGGTTATGAAAGGTTCATATTTTGGTTTTGGGAGTCCCCAACAACAGGTTGACATGCATGCAAGGTCAAAAAACACTTTCATTTTCTTATAATATGCATTTATTTTTTACCTTATTTGCTCCCAAATGAATCGTTTAACGATTCATTTTTCCAAACCCCTCCTTTGCGTGATGCTAATCTGCGGTGTTTGGTCGATTTAATTTAAAGCAGTGTTTGTGAGCTTTAAACGCTCCAAAAGAAGCACCACTGGCAAAGAATGAATTTGCATTTTCATTCAGACCAACACGAAAATCAAGTTTTTCTCAGGTTTGCGTGCGCAACAAGTGGGAGGGCAATATGCTGATGTTTCATGTTGATGTCAACATGAACTGGCTTGGGATTCGTTTTAAAAATGACTGTTTCAATGATTCAGATTCGACTCTTTCTTTTGAGAGACAATAACTTTATACACGGTGCACTTTCAGATTTAAAACTTCGCAGGATGTTTTCATTCACTTAGAGCTGTGTTACACACTGCATGAAAGGTCATTTTCAAAAATCCATAATAGGGGCACTTTAAACTTTCAGTGACCAGAAAAAAACACTCCCATTGCAAACAAGTGGACATAAATCCTTATGCAGGAAAGTCTTGCCTCAATAATCGATAATGCAGAACAAAAATTCTTCATTCAGTATAAAAAATGGACCTGGCTGCCATCATCAGCCGTTTACGTGCTAATGTTATTGAATGAGTCTATGTTATACTCTGTCACCTGAGACAGTATTGATTACAGCTTCGCTCTGCCTACAGTCTGCTGGAGTGACTAATAGGGCTTGCTTTAAAAGACACATTTGTATTAGCAGGCTAAAGAGACATTTGCAGTGACATAGTTTCATCACAGGTTATTTGAGAAATTTGCCTCCATTTTGTACATTTGATGTCAGGAGCGAGATTTGCGTTTGAAATGCTTGCTCAGAGGAAAATTATTTTTGACATTCTTCTCAGTGCCGCTCCTGTAACGGCACAAAGGTTGTTTGAATTTCAAATGAAGCTACCCCTAAAGTACATGATTCTGTCCTTATTCCATCAATCAGAAATGTGGGAATTCAGAGTTCATGCTAAATGCTAATGAGCAGTGGGCTCATGCGATTGCTTTTTGAAAACCAAACGCAAAGGCGTCACCTTACAAATGTTCACAGGTTTTCTTCTTGCATTGTCTCCCTGCTGTCATTGTATTTTGATAGACTCATTATTTAATGAAATTCATGAAAACATGCTGCACCCCGTTCCCATCTTTGGGACTTTTCCACCTGCGCCATTGTGGCCGCGCTAAATCAAATACCCTGAGCTGAATTACCTTTTAATAGTCACATCTTTTGGCTCCTTTTTAGCCACCAGCTCCCTCACAGTCATCAGTCCTCAATTTCTTCTCACATTACCCTCCATTACGCCATCTAAATTACATTTCACAATGATTTTATGCAGATCACATGCATGTAATTTTAGAGGTAAAATAATAAACACAGCAGAAGATTGGTGCTTTTTTCCCTCCCATTTCCCATTTTAGTGATTGTATTTATTTCCTGTTTTTTTTTTATTATAGTGATTGTTTTCCTGTAATCATTCTAATGCACTGTTGTCTGTGTTAGCATCTGCCATTCACCTGCGATAGCGCAGGTTACCATCTACGGTCGGGCCTTAATTAGCTCCTTAAAAAGGAAAATGCCATCACACACCTAATTGCTTCTGTTATGCGTTCATTAAAAATGCTCAACAGAGCACGATATTGAAAAAATAATTGCAAAGGTTAGCGGGAGCATTTGTTATCAACGGTGTTAGCCACATTGAATCATTCGCGGTATTTTCTCTTGGAACGTAGCCATGTAGATTTAATGCGTGAGCCTTGCACTCATAAACAAACGCGGGTAAACAAGGCGGCCTGCGGAAAAAGTTGGCACTCGTGTAGCGTCCTGCTCTTCCATATTAAATCAGCAGTGCATTGGGATCTGGGCTGCTTAGTCTGTTTGTGTGTTTCTTTATTGCACACGGCAGGATGAGGCAGACTTTTTTAACTTTAAATTAACAAATGCTAATGATTTCAAGCTAAAAATACTAAAATGTCATCCAAGGGGAATAGTGTGTTATAAATTACTGGCTTTCTTAAAAGTTTGGAAGACTTAAGAAAGTCTCATGTTCACCAAGGCTGCAATGTGTTAAATTGGTAACATTTCATTTTATTGTAAAGGTTGAAAATAGTTAGAAAAAGAGACATTTTGGAGAATGTGCTGGTCGCTGTATATTTTCCATGCAGTTCTATAATTAATAAAGATTCAAGCTTTTAAGCTTAGAAAATTACAGACAACCCCATAAAACTGGACTTATTAAAGGTTCTAGGGATCTTTTTTTTTTTTTTTTTTTGGTTTTATATTCAACTGTGACCTTTTGAATAAGTCTGTCGTACCCTAGTCTATGTTACAGTGACCTAAAGAAAAGACTATTTTCTGGGTCAGAAAAATGGTCATGTTCACATTCTCAGTCTTTTTCCTCCATCTAAGCATGACTGACCTTCAAAGTGGCATGGGAGAGGTGAAAAAGAGAGAAAAGAAGAAAAACTGAAAGAATGAAAGAACAGAGCCCTGTTTATTTTCCGTGTCAGGGCTAGCAGATCAGTAAGGCCTGAATCCCCCAGAGCAGACTGCCTCACAGCCTCTGTACCTATCTGACTAATTACCCATAAGGCCCTGTGCTCAGGACTGTGATGTCTTTCTGTGACCATGGCAACTGTGGCTGAAAAGTTGTTTTAGGATGATGCAAAGACAGTTCTATTCATGTAGGTTTTTCTATCAAAGACTTAAGCGCATAAAATATGAATTATCCAAATAATTGCATATGCACAGTTGCCACATTCCTCATGAGATTCGTGCAACCTGTTTTTGTGCTTGTTGGCTTCTTTTTTGTTTGTTTTGGTTTTGTTCTTTCTTTTCTTGCATCCTACTCTTTTCCCACTTGCTTTTGTTCTGTAGTATACCTTGCTTTCGTTAGGAGGATTATGAAACTTGATTTTTCCAGCACTTAATAACTGTCACTTTATTCTGACAAAACTTTACTGACAGAAATAACAACTCTTAGCTCATATTTAGACCTCTTCAAAGCAATATTCCAGGTTAATCTCAATCAACAACACTTGATGTTGATTACCACAAAACTTATTTCAACTTGTCCTTCCTTTTCGTCTTCTTATTCTTCAAAAAGGCACTTACAATGGAAGTAAACTGGGCCAATTCATTAACATTAAAATACTCAACAATATAGCCACGAGATGTAAATAAATAAATGTGTTAACATGATTTTAGCATGATAAATCACTTGTTATGCCCAATTTTATTTTATTATTATTATTATTTTTTTTACTTTATTGCATGACAACATAACACCTAAAACCCTAAAATAGTTAGAACCTTAGAACTCAAATAGTGTGGTTGCACTTTACAAATTAAGGTCAATACAACAATCAAATCCAAAGTTCTGTCATGAAGGCTGCTCAATACGCAAAATAGGTTAGAGCTTGCTGTAGCAGTTGCAGCACACTTCAGAAACCCTCCACCTTCCCCAGCTCCACCTGTATAGATCTGCTACAGGGTGATTTCACGTAATAGGGGGGTTATTTCATATATGTTATACAGTCAGGTCCATAAATATTGGGACATCGACACAATTCTAACATTTTTGGCTCTATACACCACCACAATGGATTTCAAATGAAATGAACAAGATGTGCTTTAACTGCAGACTGTCAGCTTTAATTTGAGGGTATTTACATCCAAATCAGGTGAACGGTGTAGGAATTACAATAGTTTGCATATGTGCCTCCCACTTGTTCAGGGACCAAAAGTAATGGGACAATTGGCTTCTCAGCTGTTCCATGGCCAGGTGTGTGTTATTCCCTCATTATCCCAATTACAGTGAGCAGATAAAAGGTCCAGAGTTAATTTCAAGTGTGCTATTTGCATTTGGAATCTGTTGCTGTCAACTGTCAAGATGAGATCCAAAGAGCTGTCACTATCAGTGAAGCAAGCCATCATTAGGCTGAAAAAACAAAACAAACCCATCAGAGAGATAGCAAAAACATTAGGCGTGGCCAAAACAACTGTTTGGAACATTCTTAAAAAGAAGGAACGCACTGGTGAGCTCAGCAACACCAAAAGACCCGGAAGACCACGGAAAACAACTGTGGTGGATGACCGAAGAATTCTTTCCCTGGTGAAGAAAACACCCTTCACAACAGTTGGCCAGATCAAGAACACTCTCCAGGAGGCAGGTGTATGTGTGTCAAAGTCAACAATCAAGAGAAGACTTCACCAGAGTGAATACAGAGGGTTCACCACAAGATGTAAACCATTGTAAACCCAATTTGCCAAACGACATCTAAAAAAGCCTTCACAGTTCTGGAACAACATCCTATGGACAGATGAGACCAAGATCAACTTGTACCAGAGTGATGGGAAGAGAAGAGTATGGAGAAGGAAAGGAACTGCTCATGATCCTAAGCATACCACCTCATCAGTGAAGCATGGTGGTGGTAGTGTCATGGCGTGGGCATGTATGGCTGCCAGTGGAACTGGTTCTCTTGTGTTTATTGATGATGTGACTGCTGACAAAAGCAGCAGGATGAATTCTGAAGTGTTTCGGGCAATATTATCTGCTCATATTCAGCCAAATGCTTCAGAACTCATTGGACGGCGCTTCACAGTGCAGATGGACAATGACCCAAAGCATACTGCAAAAGCAACCAAAGAGTTTTTGAAGGGAAAGAAGTGGACTGTTATGCAATGGCCAAGTCAATCACCTGACCTGAATCCGATTGAGCATGCATTTCACTTGCTGAAGACAAAACTGAAGGGAAAATGCCCCAAGAACAAGCAGGAACTGAAGACGGTTGCAGTAGAGGCCTGGCAGAGCATTACCAGGGATGAAACCCAGCGTCTGGTGATGTCTATGCGTTCCAGACTTCAGGAACGTAATTGACTGCAAAGGATTTGCAACCAAGTATTAAAAAGTGAAAGTTTGATTTATGATTATTATTCTGTCCCATTACTTTTGGTCCCTTAACAAGTGGGAGGCACATATGCAAACTGTTGTAATTCCTACACCGTTCACCTGATTTGGATGTAAATACCCTCAAATTAAAGCTGACAGTCTGCAGTTAAAGCACATCTTGTTCGTTTCATTTGAAATCCATTGTGGTGGTGTATAGAGCCAAAAATGTTAGAATTGTGTCGATGTCCCAATATTTATGGACTTGACTGTATGTGCAGCAGCGGTATTTCTTACATGCTCACACCAGCATGTTGTGCATGTATTGGCAGTAGCAAGTCTTGGTACTTGCTCCACCGCAGCAGCAGCAGCATAGCAGATCTATTCCGCCAAGACCGAACACATTAACATTGTCATGTCAATCCCTCCGAGAGTTGTCATGACAGAACTAACATTAACTTAAAATGAGTAATACATTTGTAACAGTATATATTAATCTTTGTTAATGTTACTTGATAAAACAAGTTAATACAACTATTAATTTTTAGTTGATGTTAGCTTGGGTCCATTAAATAATATTAACAGACACAACATTTGATTTAATAATGTATTATTAAATGTTGAAATTAACATTAACTAAGATTAATTCATGATAACTAATGTAATTGGAACCTTATTGTAAAGTATAAGCAATAAGTATTAATAAACAAGTTTTTACAGAAGAATTCATGTAAATGTTTTTGTAAAATTATAAGCTTCATAATTTTGCATTAAAACCATAAAAACGGCCCCATTCGCTTCTGTTGTATTGGTGTCTCAACATAACTTTGATTTTTGCTTTTTATTTTATAGTCAACATTATTCCACAAATGCTATACGGGTTTAACTTGTATTGAACCCAGAATTTTCCTTTAAGTCTGTGGATTATAGAGAAATGCCATTTGAGCTTGAAATCTTCCCCCTCTTAAGTGCTCTCAGGAAGGTTTAAATAGCTAGATGTGTATGTTCAAGAGCTTGTCCTATTCATGTTATGCCCATGCATTTTTATAACACTCTGAAAGGTTCGACGTGCTTATGAATAATTTTTCCCAGGTTCAACTTTTGTATGAATAATGTATTGGAATTGCATGAGGTATTAGCCATTATAGTCCATGTTTAATACTCATTGTGTGTGTATGAGAGATATGTGCTATCAATGCGATTTGTTTACACAAATGCCCGCTAGCACTTCACAGGCAGGTTTGGCATTCATGAATTCTGAGTGATTCAGAGAGAGCAACGTTCCCTCTCTCTCTCCCTTTCCTCTGTATGCGCATGGCGTTGTTTATTGAGAAACAATTGCTCGGTTGCTGTAAGTGTAGCCTCTTTGAGTGGCATGTAATTTCTCAGTTTTCTACATGCATGAGCAGATGAAAATGTTTTCTGAAACAGGCTGTTTTGCAGCGATAGACATTCTCTGATGCTGTTGTCTCAGTGGAGTCTATCTTTAGATTTCAAGTGTGAATTTTTATTCTAAAGACTTAGCAGCAAAGATTCAATATGATAATGGATGCTTAGCTGCATTTATGCAGGCACATGAAATATTAAATTACAAAAATGTTTTTGTTGTTGTTGTTTTTGTCATTTTAATGCAGGGATGTAGCTAATGCTAATTATTTTCATGTATTATTCAGTATAAAATTAATTTAACATATAATTAATAAAATAATTCACAATTTGTAAAGAGAGCTACTGAAAATGACTGGATTGAAACTGGGGTCAAACTCAAGAGGCCCAGTACAAGTGTTCCCAAAACTGGGCCTGTTAACGACTTTCTAATTAACCATCAAGCACCAGTTTAAAGGCTTGATCTCTGTATCCACACTGATTTCAACAGTCAGCAGCTGTTGTACTACATATATCACAGCTCCAGTCAAACATCATTAAGCTTTTTCAACTTAATTTTATTAGTGATTCAACACCTCAGTGTGACTTGTGTATCTCTGCAGTTCTATATTGGCATCCATTTGAACGTCGTGTCTCTATTTTTGTTTTTCACACAAGAAAGACAGTTTTGAAATGAATTGAGAGTGGTTGAGTTTTATTTTCTTGAGTGAATTGTTTCTATAACTAGCCTTGAAGGGGTAAAACATAAGCGGTCCACAGATGATGCCATTGTGTCTGTTGTCCACCTGGCACTCTGTAACATGGCCAGCAAAGACTTGTATGTCATAATGCTGCTCATTGACTTCATTCAACACAATCATACCCCAGATCGTAGTTAACAAATGATCTTCACTTAGACTAAGCACCTCACTCTGCAGCTGCGTCCTATAGACTTTCTGAGAGCTAAGGCTGCTGGATCCACACTGTCATTCAATGGGTTATTATCTTACAAAACAGGTGCCACTTTTGTCCCTTATATACAGAAGTTCAACAATCACGATTTGTAAATAGTAAATAAGACAACAAAATTGCAAACAAAAGATCAACAAAAATAAAATAATGGGAATTTAATGATTTCTCTTTTTCTTTCATCATAAGGATGTTTTTTTTTTTTTTGGCTTGTATTATCAGATATACATATTAAAATTATACAGAAATTCTAGAAATTAAAATAAAATTATGTAAATACACATTAGATGGAATTTTTCTCTGTATACATGATCATTCAAAAGTTTGAGGTCGTTACTGTTTTTTAATGTTTTTGACAGGAGTCTCTTATGCTCACCAAGGCTGCAACTTTTGTTTAAAAATATAGTAAAACAGCACGACTGTGAATATGCCAATTTGCTACTCAAGAAACATTTCTTATTGTTTAAAACAGTTGTGCTGATATTTTTGTGTAAACAGAGATACGTTTTTTCAGGATATAGAACATTTAGAAAAACATCTTTTTTTATCTTGTAACATCATAAATGGCTTACTGTAACTTTTGATCAGTTTAATGCATCATTGCTAAACAAAAGTATTAATTTCTTTATAAAAATCTTACTTACTTCAGACTAAACTGTCTGAAGTTGTATTTCCAGGTTATACAGATATCTTGTTTCTGACATACTGTTAAGTAATTAACTATTTTATTAACATCTCTTTTGTATCACTTTAGCTTATGTTTGACTGATGTGGAAACTTGTAGAAAAATTAGCATTAATATATATTTTTATATAAATATTCACATATTAATGTAATCTTATTTTTCTAAGAAGCTCCATGACATTTACAAACCTGTAAATGTCAGCTCTCAGATTCTTTCTTTACTTGTCAGCAAAACAAAAGAGATGATTGTTGACTTGAGATAGACTCAAGCTATTTACCACCTTCTGTGCATCAGTGGTCTGGTGGAGGAAGCAATATGTATCTACAAGTTACTATGTGTCCATTTCACTGACAACCTTTCATGGGCCCTGAACATCTACCACTTTGTGAAAAAGGCACAACAGATCGTCCTTTTCCTAAAAAGCCTTAGAAAAACTGTAAACCTGCAAACATCCAAACTGTAGTAGCTGGTGTATCCTTGTGGTAAAAGTGTTGGAACCCTGGTGTCCAGTTGTGTGCAGATAAATAAAGATTTTAAAAGAAGACCAGCAGCATCAGGAATGATCCATGGTATATTCTTTCTCCTACAATCCCAGAAGTCTAAGCAGCATCCAGGCAGAAGCAATCAGACTACAGGCTGTCAGTCTACTCAAGCCTGTCTTGACAAAAATGATTTGCCTGAACTGAACTTTCCACGAAATCACCCAATCTCTTTTCTGTCTAGTCTTGTGCATTTGACTGTTATGAGAAGCATCACAATAAGCTCGACTTCACTCAACTTTTTTTTTTTATGTTTCCGATAAAAGTCTCTCTGCATTGCGGTTCTACGTTCCTTCAATCTCAGGTGAGGAGGTTTTATTCATAGATGCATTTGGAGATAGAAGCCTGGCTGCCTCGCGCCTCTGCAAGCTTCTCCCCTCTGTGAGTCATGGCAGATTTATTGAAATATTTCATGTTATATTTCTCACAACCAGACCATCGGAATTTGAGTTATGGATGACCAGTGAGATGTGCGGTCAAGCCACTGCTCAAATGCAATCACAAAGCAGTCCTCTGAATATGAAACTCTTCAGAAAGCTAATATATAATTCAACTGTATCAATCTCCCCGTGCTCCAGCTCTCTGCGCTCTGAATCCTGCTCAGAAATCTATTAGTCAGGCCTTTGATGCATTTAAAATTTGCTCTGCCTGAATAGAGTTGGAGAGTATCGCTTCCAAAAAGTTCGGGAACTTGGAAATACCGGACCCATTTATTGTCGCGTCCGCTTTCTGTATGATAAAACCGTCGTATATTTTTCCCACTTTCTTTATGGTGGTTTTAAAAAGCTGTAGACTCTGTTTTTTCCAGCATTAGTTTTGTTATAAATCTCCAGCATGGGAAATAAGCCCTCATCTCACATAGGGCTGTAAAACAGTCGCGAAAGGAGTGCAAAAGAAAGATAAATGAAAAAATTGAAAGGCCGTTTTATGGCGACCCTCACCTGATATCAATGTATGAAGGACGAAATACAAGGAAGAAAACTTATTTTTTGTAACCATCAGCTAAATGGACAATATGCTAGTGCGGGTTCAGCCCTATAGAGTTTCAAGTTTATCACAGGTTTGGGTAATAAGTATTTGTATTAGCATAATGTGACAGCAGTAAGAGCTTCCTTTCCTTTCTCCTTGACGTTCTGACAGTGTTGTGTGGCTCTGCAATAGACACGCTTACCGACAGGGCCTCATTAGCTCTCAGCATTGGCTGAGCAGCGCTTCGACACGAGGCCTCGGCTCCACATAGACACCGCATACTGCTGGGAAATCTCTCTCTCACTCCCCAAGGCAAATATAGTCCTGGCAAGTTAGTTTGCACATTTTTAGACTTGGAGAAAAGTTGCATGGATGACTTCCCTCCGACCTGAATTCAGGTTTTTCCCCAGCCTCTATTTTATGGTGGCTTTACAGGATAAGAAATGCAACTTGTGTTCTAAGTGGGTCTGTGAATGGGATTAAACAGGGGTTTAAAAACTGTGTGTGTTTCTCTACATAAAGTCTAAATGAAAATTTTATTTTTGAAAATTCTACACATTATTGCAAAGAAAATGTTTCTTTTCAGTTGTTTTCAAACTTGCTCTTATTCATCCAAATATAAATTCTGTCATCATTTACTATTATTATTATTATTATTATTATTATTATTTTGAAGAATATTTGTAACCATACTGTTTTGCTTACCAGTGACTTTCAATGTATGGACCAAAAAAATGGCAAAATATCATCTTTTTTATGTTCCAAAGGAGATTGTACTATCTCTTATTCTTTTTTTTTTTTTTTTTTTCTTTTTACCATTTTCATATTGTATTTTTACATTTTACATTTTTCATATTCATTACTCTTAGTCTATTTTATATATAAAGAAATGGCATACGCTCTATAACAGAAGATACTATAATGGCAGTCCATGCCATTACATTGCAAGTAAACCATAAACTTGCAATGTAACATTTTACTTTTTGTTTGTTTTGTTTGGCTTCTTAAACTTATTAACTATTTACACTTTATGCCTCAAATTAATTGTGTGTTTAACAATTTCAATGGTCAAGATTGTCAAGTACCAATCCCCCAAAGTGATGATACACAGGGCAACTTTTTGAGCAATGTTGCCATCAATGAGCATCCAGGTGAGACACAGGGCCCATGACTGATCTAAAGTCTCTAAATAGACGTTTTTTGCCCATTTTCAGTGGAAAAGTGCCCAAGCAACATTTCTCAAAAAAGTTTCCCCTTGTATCATCACCTTCATTCGATATCTAAAAAACACTGTTTGCACTACAAACCAGTGTGTTCATAATTAAGATAATGCTTTAAAATAATATGGTAAGACACTAATTTGCAATATCAAGCAGCAAAACAAGCTGTTTTCTACAGCTAAAAATAACTGGACCCGAATGAGACTGGAAGCCAGAAAATTTACAAATGGCCATGCCTGCTCTTACAGAAAAAATAAGGTGGATAGAATACTATAAAATAAGAATCATTTCATAGAAGGAAGTTT
Source organism: Spinibarbus caldwelli (assembly GCA_039654775.1). NCBI lineage: Eukaryota > Metazoa > Chordata > Actinopteri > Cypriniformes > Cyprinidae > Spinibarbus > Spinibarbus caldwelli. The sequence continues at coordinate 13,508,133 of CM077266.1, read as the reverse complement.
TTTCAAACACTCGATCGATGCTATAACCCAAGTTTGGATTAAAAATCTGTACTTATTTTCATATATTGTCTTACTTTGACACTGTGCTAAACTAAAGAATGGTGTGAATCATTGGTCAAAAAAATAAATAAATTTAAAAATAAATAAAGATTAGTTTTATAGCTTGATTTTTTTTTCAAAATTTCTATAGATATTGCAATATATCATTATTGTGGATTTTTGAGGCCACAATAATTGTGTAGTGAAAAATCTGATATCGTGACAGCCCTAATTTAAATGAATTCTCTCCTTTTTTAAATTTTTTTTAAAAACATTCTTAGTGCGCTGTTAATGTTTGCATTTTTTTTTTACTTATCACATTTTTGTCAACATTATGTTTTAATTTAAAGTAATTCAGTTACCTTCATTATGTGTATTTTTCATCTTTATTTGAAATCTAAAAAACTGTGCTAAAAAAAACCTCTGTTTTGCACACCTGAACTCTCAGGTATGCAAAATGAGCAGCTGATCTGACGCTAAATAACGCTTACAGTTTGCACCACGTAATCCCTGCGATCTCCATCGGGCTCAAGTCTATTAATAAGACTTAAACTTTTCACCTCGTCTTCATGTTAGGGATGCATTACAGGCGAGCAGAATTCCAGCTAGCCCGTCTGTGTGGTTAACTAAGCATGCCCAGCGGGGAAAGACGAGCACAGTTAATTTGGGATCACAGCACTAGCACACTTCAACAGCACTGAGGCACTGCAACTAAACATCAAACACGTTATTTAAACCTCGCTCAGACAGAAAAGCGCAGCGGCCTGAAAAACTGAGTATCACTTTGGGCTCCTCTCATATATGAAATGTGATTTTAAAAAGCAAACTCTCTGAAGTCTCACAACTTGCGGAGCATGTCATATTTCGGTCCCTTCCGCACCCAATCCTCCGTCTCTAGGGAAACAACGGCTCAAAACAGCCAGCGAGACACAGGAGGAATATCTCCAGATCATAATGGGCCAATGTACTGTCAGATTTTATGACCCAAGGCTAGTGTGGAGCGTAGCATGGTGCTTGTCTTCTCAAGGCGATCCTGAAAGGCTCTAACAAAGCCCGCTCTTTGAATGACACCCAAATCCCACTGTGACACCCCATCACTACAGCCAATGGTGCAGTAAATTCCCCTGCCAGCGTGACTCAACCTAGCAAGGTATCAGCCATAACACCTGCTGTCTTCCCTGGCCGCTGGATCCGCTGTCTCAAGGGCACGTTTTTGAGGTCAGGCGTCTGTGCGTATGGAGCATGTGCACTCTGATGGATAGTGCGTGTAACAACATTACCTCTCGGTTGTTTGGCAAGCATGTTCGGCTGGGGAGATGTTCGCAGCGTCAGGCTGCTCCGGAGCAATCTGCGAAACCCGCCACTTAATGTGTATGGAATACAAATCACCATTAAGCCATGCTAAGTGCTAGTTCAGCAATGCTAACATAATTTACCACAACAATAATAGCTGCAATCTCCATTGCCCCAGGGGAAATTGATTTAATATAAACTATTAGGTGGTCATTTTCAAAGAGATGTGTTGGCACGGATTCAGAATGCAAGGTCGCACTTTGTAACAGGATATTAGCCGTCGGCGTTTTGGAGCAGACTGCTAACGGGCACGAGCGTTTATGATACTGCCTGTGATGCTGTGAAAAACTCATGGGGAGCTCTTGTTTTTTTATGTACTACCGGTCAAAGGTTGGGACGTACTGGACTGAATTTATGTTTCTTGTGAGTTTAAAAGCATTTGGATGTAAAGCTGGGGTTTCAAAATTGTATAGACTACTCAGACTCAGTCAAACCAGTGACCCCCAATTAAAAATAAAAAAATAATAAGCTAAGCCAGTTAACAACAATGTATTTTTTATTTGTAAATAAAACAAACATTATTTGATTATGTTTTAAAGAAAATACTGTTTCAGTCTTTCTACTTAAAAATGTCATGTTTAATTCAATGTTACTTGCCATTCCTTTGTTATTAATTTCAAAATGTTTTTTTTTTTTTTTTTTTACTATTTCTGATTGAAAAATTTTTCTATATATTCTATATATATATATATATGTATATATATGTATATGTATGCATGTATGTATGTGTGTGTGTATATATATATATATATGTATATATATATGTATATGTGTGTGTGTGTATGTATATATATATATATATACACACACACACACACACACACACACATATATACATATATATATATATATATATATATATAAAAGATTACATAATCTGTTGTGCTATTACACTAAAATATTGGTGTAGAAACAACTTTCAATCAGAAATAGTAAAAAAAAAAAAATTGAAATTGAAATTGAAATTAATAACAAAGGGACGGCAAGTAACACATTGAATTAAACATGATATATATATATATATATATATATATATATATATATCCGGGTCACAGCAGCCTTTAGGGGGGCAGTCGTGACCTAATGGATAGAGAGTCGGACTTGTAACCCAAAGGTCATGGGCAGAGGCGTCATGCCCATTCAAAGTGAGGGGGCACGTGTCCCCTCAGATTTCTGAGCCAAGTGGATTTTGAATGCAGCTTCCAAAAGATAAGAAAAAAAAAATCTGCATTTGGCGCTTTGGCTGGCGCTGAGCCAGAGACAGACGCATTTGTACAACGCTGCATTATAACCAATCACACATGATTCTGTTGAGCTTATGAATGCAATGGCCAATCAGAGACGTTCAGATGAGTCATCACTAAAATGGTCGTATTAAAAACATTTTATGGCACGACACCCATATCTGGTACTTAAGTAAAAAGTCGAGGTTTTATGTATAGTTAATAGATTACACCCATCACCATTTATTGATCAAATAACAATCTATAAAGGTGCAAAACGCATTTACTTACACATATTTGAGAATTGAGATACATAATATATATATATATATATATATATATATATATATATATATATATATATATATATATATATATATATATATATATATATATATATATGAAGAGTTCATTTGCAAAAACAGATAACTCGTTTTTAACAATTCTCAGAAATCATGTTTTTTCATTGTGCATTCCAATTAATCTCAATCAAACAGCAGCTGGGTTATTTTGACTAGGTTAAAAAATAATAGCTAACTAACACAATAAAACACAATAAAAACATGATAACATAATAAAAAACATGATTTTTTAAAATTTTAAAAATGGAGTTATCTGTGTGTGTGTGTGTGTGTGTGTGTGTGTGTGTGTGTGTGTGTGTGTGTGTGTGTGTGTGTGAGAGAGAGAGTGTACCTGTTTTTCTATTCAGGTGGGGACTTAAACCTGAATACACACAGACTCATGGGGACTCGTGTCACGGTGGGGACCTAAATTGAGGGCCCCATGGGTAAAGAAGCTTATAAATCACACAGAATGAAGTTTTTTGAAAATCTAAAAATGCAAAAAGTCTCCTGTGAGGGCTAAGTTTAGGTGTAGGGTTGGTGTAGGGCAATAGAATATACGGTCTGTACAACCATTGTAAAACAAAGAAAAACCATTACGCCTATGGAAGTCCCCACAAGGATAGCGAAACAAGTGTGTGTGTGTGTGTGTGTGTGTGATTTCATTTATTAAATCTGATTAAATTAAAATAATACTTTTTTGTATAACATATCTTTGAGTTTCAAAAAAACAACATCAGACAGGTTTAAAAAAAAAAAAAAAAAAAAAAAAATATATATATATATATATATATAAAATAAAAAAAATAATAATAAAAAAAATATTTCTTACATTCCGTAACTTCACACATCTAAAGCTTCTTCAATATCTCCATTTTTAACAAAGTCCAAAAACACCTCCCAGATATCAAAAAATTCACAGAGTTTCTTTCTTATTACATATGCAAGTTTTTCAAGAGCCAAACATGTTATTAAGTTTTTCAGCCATAGTCCAATGGAAGGGCAAATGGTATAAATTAAAATATTATTGAATAATATTGGTATTCATTTTATTATAATATTATCATAATATTATATTAGTATAATATTTAATATAATATTTAACAAAACAAATAATAAACATGTAATTTAAGGTATAAATAATAAAAAAAATAATATATAATTTATTTCAAATGTTTAGCCTGTTTAAATAGCCTATTTTCTATATAGCTTTCAAGGCCTCATATTTCTTTACAAAATAGACAATTTATTTAAAACTAAAGGGAAAAAAAACAACAACTGTGAAAAGCAAGTTTTACTTGGTTTTGGTTTGACTTTTGATTTAACTGACTAGGTGGGTCCAAACTTTTGACTGGTTGTGTACATTGTCAATATAGATTTCTTCTGCAAAAAGACTGAGGCATTATGAAGCAAAATCAATTTATCATCTTCCTGTTGTTTTGAGCAAACTGCACAATGTTGTCCACTAACATGTCTTGTATAGTCATCCAGGCATAAGAGAAAAGAGAAGAAGATGGGAGGTGGAATAACAGACCACGAGAGAGAGAGAGAGAGAGAGAGAAGAGAGAGAGAGAGAGAGAGAGAGAGAGAGAGAGAGAGAGAGAGAGAGAGAGAGAGAGAGAGAGAAGAGAGAGAGAGAAGAGAGAGAGAGAGAGAGAGAGAGAGAGAGAGAGAGAGAGAGAGAGAGAGAGGAGGCAAGAAAGGGGCAATGGTTGTATATTGTTGTTTGGACTGGCAGAGTCGCTCTGAAGCCTGGTGCTGCTGAGATGTCAGTTAGAGTTACTGAGATGTGACGGCCTTGGGAAGAGTCCCGTCAGATGAGATTTAGAAGCTGGGCTGACCAGGGAGAGCCGGGAAGGTTAGTGTAGTGAATTTATTTTGTGAAGGGGCACTGGGTGACATGGAAACGATGGGTAGATACTTCTTCTGCTCATATTGATACTACCAATGAATTAAAGCATAATGAATTGTATTATACGACCGTCACGATTCGTCGATTTTATGTGATTATTCGAATTTTACAAATAACGCTTGCGCATTATATTAATCTACTTTCGCGCTTCAAAAATGCGCTCTCGACATTTGGCAGTAAAATAACGCCATATTACTCTGTTTATTATATGTAAGTGTGAACTCGTGAAGTGATGTTTGAAAAATAAGAAATAAGGAGATTTAAGAAATAATGTATTTTGTTTCAATTCAATTGATTGGCCACATTTCTGTGATTTCTGCTTAGTTTTCAGAGTTTTAACTTTGTTTTATTCATTTAATTAATGACACGTACATTTGGTATGTTGGGTTAAGTGTAATGAACGCAGAGTTTTAACGTGTGCTGCAGGCCAGCTTTATGCACTGTGGCATGAATAATTTGTATTATATGTATTTTATATTTTGCTTTTGTTTATGCTATTGTTGTCACTCTCGGTCATTTTACTCTATATAAAAAATGTGGTTATATCAATTGTTGCGAAACAAATCAAAAACTATGAAATAAAATAAATTTTTTTTTTAATTTTTAAGTCAAATTAAATGTGTTTATCAAGTTTTTACAGCATTATGGTCTGACACTGCAGTAATGCAGATCATGTCTTATTAAAACAGTATGCAAAAAATGACAGGTCAGGTAGTTGACAGTGCTGAGCTGTCAGGGTGGAAGGCTGAGAAAATGTAAGTGGCTTCCTCGTCCATCTGACTTCCCATTTCCTTCTGTCCGTGTCAGTGCGCTAGTTAAATCTTGCGCGGAACAGGATGGATTTCCTCTGAAAGAGGCTTGATACAGTGAGATGTAATGAAAGAGCTCATTAGCAATTCTGAGGGTGGTACTTATTTATCAATCATGCCCTGATTTATGGTATAATTAAACATGATAATTAGATGGTTGTTCAATCACTGCTGAATGGATGGCACTATTTTTCTAACGAACATCATTTGTTAATGAGGGGAAAGAATGGGTGTAACTTTATGATAACGGCTTGTCAGACTCCGTATAGACTCTGATCATTTCCTTTGTCATTATCGCACCCAGAAGAAATTCCTCCACATTTCTGGTGCATGAATCCGAACTGGAATGTAATATGGTTATCAGTGGCATTTTTCATTTTTACCAAGCTGAAAAGGAATGACAAAAGCTTTAGCACCATCAAACAGTCGTTTTTTGAGTTACTAGCCCCAATGAAATGGAAATTAAGCGCAGATTAAGTAACAACGTGACTGTTAATTGTTTGTATTTGAGTGTGTTTCTTAGCATCCCATCAGCCCTAAAGAGGAATGAAGGACCTTTTCTTCACTTCAGTCAGTTTTTTCTTCTGTAATCCTGTGTGTTTGAACTGTGCGGTCTTTGATGAGAGGTTTTGCAGATGAGAAACTTGTTTGGTGTCTTCGTTATGCTATGAGAGTTTATTATCAATTATAAGAGACGTTCTTCAACTTGTCTTACTTTACTCCGGCTCTAATGACCTTCCCCAGCAATTTGAGGAGATGCGTCATTAATTAATGGCTTTGGTGCAACAAAATTAGCACTTTAGAGACTCGACAGGAAACTTCATCAAAGTGTGAAATCCACCAGAGAGCAATCTGACACCATTTCCCTGCCGGCATGGGAAGAACTGTGTCTTAATCAAAGGGCATCTGTGTTTTCTCTAATTTTTCCACATCTTTGGTCAAACCTTTTGTGTGCTAGCGTGATCATGTGTGCATAAGAGGCATTTTGAAGATCAGAACTACTTCATGAATATTACAAGATCAACAGTGTCAATAAATGAAACAGATGTCTCTCTTATGAGATCATAGATGCGTGTCTATCAGTTCACTTCGGCCGCTTTGCCAATATGGCATCGCTTGTGAGAGAAAACACATGTCATGTCTAATGCTGTCATTCTGGATGTGCCAAAGCACGCGTTCATTATATTTTGATAAACAAGCATCAGCACAGATTCAAGCTTGTTTCATGTTTTGATTTGCTGAGCTGTGCCGCAGCATGCAAGTGCAGGTTAAGATGCAAACCTGTGAACTTCTGCCTCGTTGTTTCGAAGGAAATGCGCAGGGCTGTTTTTTCAAGTTTCATGTTCAGTTTGGATCTCAAGGAATGATCTGTCTGAAGTATTTAATACAGAGTTAGAACCTGTTAATAGCTGTTAATAATCTCCCATGTAAAGAGAGGAGAAAGTTAGGATTTAATTTATTTCAAAGTGATAAACTTGGAATATTATTATTATATTAATAATATGTTATATTATATTATATTATATTATATTATATTATATTATATTATATTATATTATATTATATTATATTATATTATATTATATTATATTATACTATATTATATTATATTATATTATATTCTTTTATATACGTATATTTTTTAACTAAAAAAATTAACAATTTGTAAAAATGTAACAAAATGTAGTTAATAAATAATAAAAAAATTCAACAAACTAAATTAATAAATAAATAATGAATACATTTTAAATAAATGAGAAAAATTACATAAATAATAATTATATTACTATGTAATTATATTATAATTATAATTATATATAATTATATTATTATATAATTATTACAATAAATTATTACAATAAATAAATAAAAATATTTAAATAAATAAACAATACATCTAACAGTACAGTACTATAGTGAGTAGGGGAAAATGGAATAATGTAATGTTGTAAAAACAAAATATTCTACAAATAATATTTTACACATTTTTATAACATTAATTGTTCTCATTACACTGAAAAAAAAAGATTTTTCACTTGTGAAATTGATAAGTAGCTTTTTTAAGCAGAAAGATTGAAATAATATTTTGTAAATGTTTTATTTATTTATGTTTTACAGTGTTTACATTTAGTCTTTATACATGAAAATATATAGATACCTTTTAAAATTTAGAAAACGGGTCCCTTGATGATCATATTTGGGGGTTCGTGGCAAGAAAAAAAAACCTTGTCTCAGAGTATCCCCTTTAGTCAGAGTATCCCAGATTTAGTCCAAGATGGTTAAATATCCCTCCCTTCTGCTCTACAGAATGGGAACAGAATGTTTATTTGGCATTTCCAGAACTGACAGAAGTTACTGGCATTTTTCTGAAGCATCTTAGTTCTGTTCAGCAGTCGCATTCAGTCTGTGGGATTGGGCTTAGGGCCCAAGAATAAGCAGCATAAGCTTCCAGATATTTGTGGAGTGAACAATGGTCATCTGACCATGTGTACAATTCAGAGTCTGTTCAATATGTATGTGTATGCCCAGCAAAGCCTTCGTTCAGCTGAATACTTGTGATGCATTAGATTCAGTAGAGAGAGCATCTACGCCTCAACTCATAGAGCCAAAAATCAGAGACAGTACGGTTTGAATTCTGCAGAGAGTTTGTGTGCAGGAGTGTGTGCATGTTAGTTTGTTCCAGGGGTGATTCTTGAGCTGTGCCTCCTCAAAAAAAAAAAAGAAAGAAAGACGAAAGAAAAGAAAAGCGAAAGTCATTTATTATTGTACAGCCAAAATCATTTGGCTGTACAATAATAAAAAATAAACAAGTACAGTGAAATATGAGATTAAATAGCATGGAAACAACTAGTTTTTCTCAAGTAACACTGTCCAACAGTGACATCAGTGAATGAAAGTCTTGCTCGATTTGTTTAATGCTGTAAATGATTCAGGATAGTTTCAGGCTGATTCAAATGGATCTTTTTAAACTACTGATTAAAAGAACTGATTCATAAGAGTTGTTTAAGCATTAAATGAAAGTTATATGAATAAATTATGTTTTAAAATATATTAAAATAAACTTTTTATTTTTTTTAAGTTTTGGAATATGGAAGTGGAATACATAGAAGTAGACTACACTGGTCATGTTGTATGTGTTTGATTCACTAAAAAGAACCAGTTCATAAGAGTCATTTGTTCATAAAATGGAATAAGATCATGGGAATAAATTACATTTTAAAATATATTAAAATAGAAACTTTTTTCCTATTTTCTACAATTTTTATAGTAATAGTTTAATAGTTTAAATAATATTTCACAATATTGCTGTGTTTTTGTTGTAGTTTTGATCTAGGAGACTTGGAGTTATACTAATATAGTTGGAATATAGAAATGGAATGCATAGAAATAAACAAAACTGGTTTATAAAACATGCTATGTGTTTCTGATTAAAACAAAAAAAAAAAAAAAACTGGTTCATTAGATTCATGCTTCCAAAACGGACTACACTGGTCACATTGTATGTTTTTGATTCACTAAAATTAACCAATTCTTAAGAAACACATGTTTGAAAAACAGACTACACTGGTCATGTTGTATGTTTTTGATGTATGTTTTTGTCACTAAAAAAAATGTGCATTATAGTTATTTATTTGGGAATCAGACAAAACTGAAAATAGTTCAGTAAAATTTCAGTCTTGGGAGTTTAATAAACAATATTGAGTACAAATACAGATTGTGAAGATTTTTTTTGTTTGTTTTTTTCAGCTCAGCAGTAGTCACATCTGAATCAAAATTAATTTGAAATAATAAACTTTTTTTTTTTTTCCACTGCCATGGTGGTCCCATTATTTGAAATGCACTTCATTTGGGACAGGAAGGACAGGAAGGCATTAAAAACAGCCTGTACCGCAAGTTCTTTTTTCATTCCAGTGTTGGCCTGCCGCTCTTCCTGTAATAAACCTCATTATGTTCAATTACCTCAGAGATGCTGCTGTCCAGAGGGAGCTGCACTCAGACCTCTGGGGAGCCGCATCTGAAAACACACGGTCAACACACAACATCAGTTAGGCTGTTTTATTACAGCTACGAGAGGCCTCGCTGAGGTGTGTAGGTGGGCTTGTGGGATGTTTGTTTGGAGACCCAGAGTGTGCCTGCGTGATTCCACTTTACACTTTAAAGTTCCTTTAACATAGCAATTGGTGTATACAGCTGGATGTGGCTGAGAGCTTTAACCTGCTGTGATAGCATAATGAAATATTTAGATAATCAGTGACTACATTTGTCGATTTTTCTAACTGAAAATAGTGACACTACTCATTTTTTATTAAATAATGTAGATTTTCCTGTAACACAGTACCGTTTTCCATCCACATAAACACATCCAATAAACAAGTCCAGTTCACTTTAGTGTATCTGTGTGTTTGGAGATTTCTTGTAAATGAAATCATTCACTGACTTGTTTGTGTCCTTGTTTGTTTATATGTAATAACCATTTATATATATATATATATATATATATATATATATATATATATATATTATACAATATCCTGATTATTTATGGGTTAACTGCATATTATCTCAAATAATTACACAATTTAAAAGATATTTCCCTCTTAAATAACTTTCAGTGTATATCAGTTTTATTAGTGGTGAGTTTTGTTTTAAAAGAGAACCTTGACTGTGGTTAAACTACTTTAAATGAGTATCTGGAAACTTGGGAAGCTACAGTTTAACATTCTATTCTCTAACACTACTGCATTCAATTTAAAGTTTTTAGGTGATATGACAAGGCTAACGGCTTAGGCATTGACCAACTTTTTTATTAAGAGAGCTTTGAAAGGTCACACTGATGACTGACCATGAGGATGTGTTCTTTCATTTCTCCTGAGAAAAAAAAGATCCATAAAGCTCATCGGCGAATATTCCGGCAGGTTGTTACAGAGCGTCAATGAGGCTCAAAATTTGAGTGAGTTTTATGGAAAGCAGAAAGTTAGAACTAGTGACCTTGTCTCCATTGATTAAACTGTGCCGCCACATGGCGGATATCTTATGATCTTGCCAGACTTTTTCCTGGTATAGTCATTATCATTAAACAAAGCATGTTAAAGATGCCTCGGGAATTATGGCCCATTAGCCTTTGACCTTTGCATTAGTACTTTGACTTTTCCATTAGGCCAGTGTGATGATGGACACTAAAAGGTGTAATAACTTAAACTGTATCCTTAGGCCTATTTTACACAGAGGTCACAATCATAATAAGTCTGAACTTTACTTTTATTCATACTGGACTGGGTAAAAAACCTGCAAATGTCATAAAAAGCGAGTTTGTAAATGAGTAGGTGAGCTCAAGGATGTGTGTTTCAAATCGATGAATGCTCATTCTGTACACTATTGACTGAAATGATGTTAGATTTGAATCCTGACTGATCCATATTCCATTTGCCCTCTGACTGAAAGCCATCATAAAATAATTTTTCCCTGCAGCAAAGAATTGATCTTCATACTCAGCACAATATTTGAACATAATCATAGACTGAAATGTTCACTTTTTTTTTCATTATATTTTAGGTTAAATTGCAATTTGTTGATGTTTCGGTGCTTCCACGTATTGTTTGTTGGTCAGTATTCATGATTTAAAACTTGGGGTGGTTTGGGGAAGTCACAGAGAATCCGCCGCTCTTGAGTAGGGCACATGCTAATGAAGGTGTCATAATTAATGGTGCTCTGTTGATTGTTTGTTCCGGCAGCGCTGAGAGATAACCGGATTGAGCTGGTTCGAGCCACGTCGCAGGAGTTGACGATAAGCATCAGCGAGGTCACGCTGGCAGACGAGGGGATGTACACCTGCTCCCTCTTCACCATGCCTGTCAAAACAGCCAAGGCTTTCCTCACCGTCCTGGGTAAGACATCATTTAACACATGATGTGTGTGGGATTACATCCGAAATCAGCCAGCTGAAGCATTATTTAGACTTGACGCGTTACTTTCCAAAATTTCACAAGCCAGTTTTGTTAACCTTAGTCCTGAATTTGGTGCAGTCTATCTGCCTTTTTAAGTGCCACTTTTGCAGTTTTATGCCTGAATTTTTATTGAAAACTTTTTACTCAGTGTCTTTAGAATTTAAAGAAAGATATTTATTTAAAGCGCAAATCAGTAAGATTTTTAAAAGAAATACTTTCATGCAGCAAGGATGCAAACTGATCAAGTGACACTGAAGACTGGAGTAATGATGCTGAAAATTCAGCTTTGCCATCACAGGAATAAATTACTTTAACATAGAACTCTACTTTTTTTTTACTTTAAAGTAGAAACGAGTTCTTTTAATTGCGATAATATTTTAGAATATTACTGTTTTTACTGCATTTCTAGTTTTGGTTTTTTTTTTTTGTTTTTTTGTTTTTTTTTTAAAAAAAATTTTTTTTTTTTTTTATCTTACCAAGCCCTTTTGAACACTGGGATATGGATGGGTGCATTTATTGAAGGAGAGGAATATTGCTATATTATTACTAAATGTGTGCAACCAGTCTAAACTGGGTTACAGTGAGACCTTTTGAAGGCAGCTACACTGAACCATTAACAAGTCTAAAGAAAAATTTGTAGTTTCCAGAAAGTAGATAGATAATTAGAATTTTACCTCAGTGGGGGCGTTGCAAATCTAACTTTGGCCTGGATCAGGATTTAATTAAATGGATTCACCCGGTCGCCTTCAACAAAGACACAGATGATCACAGAACAGTGTTGAGAAATGACACAGAAAGAAGTTTAATTAGTTTCCTCTATCAACTTTTACTACTTTTGTCAATCAAAAGTCAAACAGACTTTCTATCAAGTCCCAAACATACCAGAGTTAATGTCAGCTGTGACAGCCCACAAACAGTGCTTAATGCCATATTTCTGCATTAATTAGAAGCCCAATTAGCTAGTCTCATTTTAATTAGTTGGCGTACACCATTAAAATCATTATGGTTGTACACTCTGTCAACAAGCCTGCATTGCATTAATGTTTTGCTCATTGTGAATACATGAATGGTTACAATTAATTTCCATGTTGTAATTATTATCTTGGAAAAATAAGCCGTAATATACAGTACACAATGCTTATTTATTAATTAAACATGTTGTTACATATGTTGTTATGGATATTACGCATATGTTTGTCACATATATAATGGATACTGTAATTTTTACAAGTACATTTTTCTGAATCAACATTTTGAATCTTGATCCAGTAACATGTCTATCAACCTCTAAATTGCAGATACGGCAGACTAGCGCAGTCTGGCGTACTTTACTGGGCCTGGACAGCGTCGCTGCATCTGAATCCACTTTTAAACCATCAAAAGTGTGCTGGACTGGACTAAATGTCGATTAGAACACTGTTCTACGTCATTTGATTAATTACAGCTGCCGCGATCAATTGGGAATGTGCACAAACATTGAAATACGACACACCAAAGTGGTGCGAGTGAATTTGAAGTGGTTTTGTATAAAACATTTGTGTATCAAATACCAAGAAATGAATCAATCAGAAGCAACAGCTTGGCATCTTCAGGTTTTTCTTGATCTTGGGGCAATATTCAGAAACAGCACGTCATCCAGTGGAGGTTACAGGCCACGCTGCAGTAGAATGATTGATGTATTTACTCTGTTGCTTTTTAATGCATAGTACATTGTGGTTGTTTTTGCTTTGATTTATTTCTTAGGAATGTGATTAAGGCCTCTTACTCAGGGGAGCAATAAGGCCTGTGAACTGAATGCCAAACGTCTGATCTCATCTTCAATCAAAGGAAACCCAATATCTAATTTTCCTGACTAATGTTCCCTATTGATTTTTCTTTGTCTCAGCCCGCTACCTCAGAGAGGAAGCTCCTGACACAGTAATGTATTTGTGGACCACATAATTTCCTGTGTGCTTGAAATATTTCATAAGATTGAAATGCTGATTACTTCTGAATGTGGAAACAAACATTTGAGGTTCACCATCTTTGTGATGGTGAAAGGATACATTATGATCATTGCTTTGAATCAAGTCACATGAATCTTTTGTATGTTATAATTTGGGGTTTCATGTGTACATAAACCATCAGTTAAATGCTGGAGAGGGAATCTCCTGTGTGAATAAGCCTTTTGACAGATTGACATCTCAGTTTAAAAATGGATTGCTGTGGATTGTAGGCCATTGACAGACTGATTTTTAATTATTATCTTTTATCTTCATTTAAGCAAATGTTGATACACTACATTTCAAAATTTTGGGGTCAGTAAGATGTAAAATTAATAATTTTAATAATACTTTTATTCACCAAAGATGCATTAAATTGAACATACGATGACACTAAATATTTTTACATATATATAAGATAGATAGATAGATAGATAGATAGATAGATAACCATAAACTTTTTAACAGTAGTGTATATGTGATTAATTACATTTTAATTTGATTAAATAATCAGCATATGTAATTAATTCAATTTTAAATATAAAATTAATTGACAGCCCTAGTAATAAGCTCTATTTTATTGAAGATACTGTACTGTTTTTAAACTCTGCAATAATATGATCAAATAACCACTGAATAAAGGGTCTAAATTTAAATTAACCTCATTGAATGGCAAAAAACCCCAGGCAAAATAAAAGAACTCGGGTAGCTCATAGAAGATGATAAATAAAATATCTCTAATCTTTTTCCATTAAATTCACGCTTACCTACTGTTCATATTTTGAACTCGCCAAAGTGCTAAGCTACCTTTCTCTCTTTCTCTTTCTCTTTCTCTTTCTCTTTCTTTCTATTTCTCCTGATTATCTAGGTGTGCCTAAGAAACCAGAGATCAACGGAGTCACCAAACCTGTGATGGAGGGAGATCAAATCACTCTGACCTGTGTGACCTCTGGCAGCAAGCCTGCGGCTAATGTCCGATGGTTCAAGAATGAGAGGGAGATCAAAGGTGAGGAAAGTTGATGGAATATGATTGAACTCACATTAGCAATTCTAAGACAAATCACAAATAGGTTTTACTGCATTTAAGTAGATATTTTAAGCTCAGTATGGAAGAAAGCCTACTGTAGGTTCGGTAAAATATGCAAGTAACAACTCATGTAGCATCTTCTCCACAAATCCATCAGCATATAAACAACATCCCCTCTCAGTCAGACGGGAGAGAGGGGATAAAAACATGCAATGACAGCAAGTGAAGAATTCTCCAAGTAGAAACTCACTCCGCCATGCATACAATGCAGATGGCATTGAGTGCCTTTGTCGTGCGTTTGCAGCACTTCTAAAAATACAGCGGTTCTAATTAGCAACGAGGCGACGTTTCCCATGCTGACTGATTATTGTGTCTCCGGTGGACGGAACCTTGGGGAGAGGCCTTTACAGTGGAACCCCAGAGGATGAAGTATGTCTCAACGGTTTTTATGTCTTTTCAATGACTTTGCAGGGATTAGCTTGTTTATCTGTCCATTGCTGTATTTTGTATTAAGCAGCTATAAACTGTATTTAACCATATTTAATGTACATTAATAATAACTCAGGGCAGCAACAACCCTAATAGGTGCATACACAGCAATAGGCGCATATATACGTTTTTCACTGCCTTGCTTGTCTTTTTTTATGCAACCATGCACTAGTTTATTTATTTGATATTTTTGTCAGTGTATTTTTGTTTTGTTTACTCACTCAATTGAATATTGTACTGGTTTCGCTTTTCTGTGCGATTACAGTACTATAAATGCGTACCAGAGCTTTCATGCTTCAAAAAGGATGTAAAATCCATACAACTAGATTTGTGTGATGGACAAATTGAAATCTTCACAGATAATTTTCCCCTCCAGTGAGCTGTTAATTTCTGCAACCAAATCAAGACCAATTTTGTGATCCAGATCAACCAATTAATCTGACTCATGAGAATCATGAATCGTTCATGAATCAGACATCACTATTTCTCTCAAGAACGCACTGTACTAAGAAAAGCCTTGGAAGTTGTGTGGTCAAGTTGTGCTTTATACATACTTTATGGTTGTTTTTCAGTTATATTGGAGCTTGATAGTCCATGTTCTCATTCACTTGGAAAAAGTCACCTTTTGTGCTCCACACAAGAAAATAAAGTCTTACGGGTTTGGAACAAAATGAGGAAATTTTAATTTTTTGGGTGAATTATTCTTTTCATCTATAACCAAGAAAGAAAGAAATAAGAGGAGTACCTAAAGCCTGAGTGAAAAAGTTTAGCCTCTTATCAGTGTCTAGTCAAGGGTTCTTATAATTTTGACTTCGAACGGGGATCCTGATTAGGCTTCTTATCAGATATTACGTCTGCCGTCAGTCCCTCCGGTCATTTGATAAACAGACAGAATTTGTGGGCAGGGGAGGATTTTCAGAGCTTATTTCATTTCATTAAGGGATCAGTGATGTTTCAGATGAGAACGGCAGAAAAGTAAGCTGCTTTGTTTAAGATTCCTTTAAGAAACTGATACCTGATCTCCTTATGCGTGACTCGGGCTCGCTGTAGTCACAGATAAATGATACAATCTTCGTATTCATTACCAATCTTGGTGTTTAGGTTAGGTGTAGATCTATCGTTTAATTAACAGTGATGATTTAAAGCAACAAAACAATAGATTTGTATACAAGAAAACATGAATTTAGCCTTGATAGATGTTAAACATTTTGAACAAAACTGCAAGTGTTCATTTCTTCACATTACTTCATTGTATGATTGATTGATTAATTCAGCAACATTTTTCTCCAGGTCAGAGATTAATATAACCATTAACACTGAAAGTTTCGCTCCCTCTCTGACTCTGAGAGGTTTTTTTTTTATTATTATTTTTTTTTTTTTTGTCTTTTTACTTGGTGGTCCAGTAGTGCACAACACAATGAAATCACCACAACACAACGCATAGGACTAATTTCATTGTGTTGTGGTAATTTTGCTGTGTTATGGCTTGTTTCCGTTGTGTTGTGACTTGTTTTTGTTGTGTTGTGACTTGTTTCCAATGCGTTGGGCTAATTCCATTGTGTTGTGCTAATGTTGTTGTGTTGCGGCTTGTTTCTGTTGTGTTGTGGCTTGTTTCTGTTGTGTTGCGGCTTATTTCTGTTGTGTTGTGACCTGTTTCCATTGTGTTGGGCTAATTTTGTTGTGATGCAGCTTGTTTTCATTGTGTTGTGCTAATTTCATTGTGTTGCGACTTGTTTCCATTGTGTTGTGCTAATTTCATTGTGTTGCAGCTTGTTTTAGTTGTGTTGTGGAGATATGATGGAGGCCACCATACTTTTGTAATGCAGGTGCAAATTATTATATGCAAGTCTGTAACAAAGACACATTTCATCCATCAAAAATGATAGAATGGCATTACCTAATGGGAATTTTTGTGAGCAGGTGGTTTGAACGAGAAAGTAGCATGTGGTAAATATATTTAGATGCCACATGTAGCTTGTTGTGTGAACTCAGGAAGGGGTTTGCTAAGGTCTCTCTGACTCACGTCAGTCCACAGTCTCATAAAGACTGAAGTTTATGGGTTGATTGCAAAGTGTCAGTCTTAGATATTTTCATCAATAATGTGTGTTGTGATGGATGGATCCAATAAGACAAGAACACATTTCAAGGATGCATGAAAAAGAGTGGACCCCAGAGGGATGAAACACACAAATATAAACTCACAGGATGTTTATCATATATTTAGAACTTTCAATCAATTACTACTGTTGTTTTATTTATAATATTATACATAAAAATAAAATATTATATATATATATATATATGTGTGTGTGTGTGTGTGTGTGTGTATGTATGTATGTTTTTTTTTTGTGTTTTTTTTGTTTTTTGTTTTTTTTTGGTCACTTGCCCATACAGTATATAGCAACATGACAACACATTAAAGCCCTACACAGAATAAAATACCGGAGACAAAAAATAAACAAAAAATAACAGTTTTCAACAGAGTCATTCTATTTATATTGTTGGGTTGTCTTGGTTTCATGGCAGAGAGGTGTAAGTAAACAAAAGGATATTGCTTTTCGGCTCTGCTCACTCCAATTGGTCGTTCTGTTGTTTTCCTGTAGAGCTTCTCTCGGTCTGCTTTTGTGTTTGCGGCCTTCCTGTCGCTGTGTTTGTGAGTCGTGGCAGCTGTTGTCATCGCAGTTTTCAGCACTTCTCCACTGCCGTGTGAGGCTGAACTGCGATAAACGCATTTATTTTGGAAGCCTGGACTGGGAATAGCAGTTGCATTATTGTGGGATCTCTGGGACTGTAGCAACGCTCAGCCTGGTATTAAATTTGTGCCGGTCTCCAGGATGCAAGACATCTCACACTTTCTCTCCCCGAGTATGCAGAGCCCAAGATGTTCTGTGTTTGTGTGTGTGTGTGAAATTGACCGCTGTAATGGAATCCAATATCACCACCTCTCACATTCTCACATGCCCCTCTCTCTTTCACACACTTTCTTTCTCGCTCTCTTTCTATCTCCGGCTCCTTGTTTTCATCATTGGAGTAAAAGTGTGCATCTGTTTATTGCATGTTAAAGGGGTCATATTATTCGATTTCAAGTTTTCCTTTCTCTTTGGAGTGTTACAAGCTGTTTGTGCATAGATAAGATCCCTGAAGTTGCAAAGACTAAAGTCTCAAAACCAAAGAGATATTCTTTATAAAAGTTAAGACTTGACCATGCCCCCCTAAAACGCCTCATTCAAACACGCCCCCACATGTCTACGTCACAGTGTGGGGAGATTTGCAAAACACACCGCCCAAATGTACATGCAATGAAAGAGGGCGGGACTTTTATTCTCACTGTAGTGTTGTTGCAGCGGTCAGCGCCATGTCATGGAGATGCTGTTTCGTTGTGAAAGCGAAACTACTTTGTTTGGGATTCCAAAAGAGGACACAACTAGAAATCAGTGGTTAAGTTGTATTTACAACACTGTTCCAGGACAGTTCAACCCGAATATTCGAGTGTGTGCAGCACATTTTACGGAGGACTATTTCCTGAACCTGGGAGTAGGCTGCCAGCTGTGCTCAAAGACTGGTTCTATAAAGTGGGGCAATTCCAACTTTGCAAGGACAGTCTGGCGCTTCTGACTCACAGCCTGTAAGTATGTTTTCATATTTAAAGAATTTGCCACTGACTATTCAAACGCGAATTTTGAGCTGTGTAGAGTAGTGCTTGTTGTTTGTCGTTTCTCCGATCACAGATGCAGACATGGTAATGTTTACGCGGCGCGGCGCGATGCAACGCAACGCGTAAAAAGACAGTATAAGTCATTATAATCAGTAATTGTGTCCCCACTGGATGCAACAAATGCCTCATTGTAATGGGTTTTATTGTTTTTGTGTCATCACGCCGGTACACGGCATCACAATACGGTAAGGGGCGTAACAATTCCGTCTCACGCTTGAGGTATTCGGCCAATCACAACGCAGTGGATAGCTGGCCAATCAGAGCACGCCTCGCTTCTCAGAACGATGAGCTTTGTAAAAATCGGCGCGTTTCATACAGTGGGTCCTAATGTCTGAGTAAAAATCCTTCTTTTTGCATTTTTCTAATCTAAATTTTAAACTGCAAATTATATTATCAGCTTAACAAGTGAAAAGTGAAAGGTAAAGGTAAAAGTCTTAGTCTTTGGTTTTGTCCTTCTTCGTACTTTAATGAATTCATAAATTCTAAATAGTTCTTGTTAGTTTTATGTAATAATGTTTATTTTTATATATATACCACCATTTAAAAAGATTGGGATTAGTATTTTTTTAACAAATTAACTTCTATGTAGCAGGGATGTGTTACATTGATCAATGACAGTGAATAGTTCACTGATAATAACTGCCAAATGTTTCACTGATAATAACAAGAAATGTTTCATGAGCACAAAATTATTAAAATGATATCTGAAGGATCATGTGACACTGAAGACTGGAGTGAATTAAACTTTGCCATCATAGGAAAATGAAAAATTAGATAATAGAAAAATTATAGAAAATCATAGAAAAATTACATCTGAAAGTATTTCAATATTGAAATTGTAATAATATTTCACAATATTACCGTTTTTACTGTGTGTGTGTGTATGTGTATCTGTATGTATATTGTGTGTATATGTGTATATATATATATATATATATATATATATACACATACACACACACTCACTACGGGGCTGTTGAATGCTTGAATCTGATTGGCTAAAGAATGTTCTAATATGTGCAATTATTTTTAGGGAAATGCATGGCTAAAGTAGTTCCAGGCAGGCAATGACTGCATTACATGTTCATATCATTTCGCCAGATGATTTCAGTTATTTCAAAGGTCCTTACAGCTTACAACAGCAAAAGAATCAAACTCCACAAAAACACAGACCAAGCAAATAAATATAGTACACAACAAGATAAAAATGACAAGTTATTTCCATGTTTTTCCCACAAAATTACCTTTTATTATGTATGAAATTAAAGCACATACAAATACACACAATACATATATATATGTGTGTGTGTGTGTGTGTGTGTGTGTGTGTGTGAATGCAAACATGTACAGGTATTTAAAGTGTGTGCATGATGGCTTTCTTACCCCCACAGCTTCTTCTTACATCATGTTGAGTGCAATCAATCAATAGTCATTAAAAATGGAATTCTAAAATGCCTCCTGTGTCTTGGCAGAAGCATGAATAAAACATGCACCATAACAACATTTTCCATCAGCCCTTCATCCCAAACCTCTGACAGCACCCTCTTCCCAAAGTCTCAGAGTCTACTTTGAGTTTGCAAATGCTGTGTGTAAAAAAAAAAAAAAAAAAAAAAACCTATTTGCAGTATTGTTGACTTACTTTCCAGTAAAAATATCTAAAAACTTTTTAAAATAAGATACATTTAATTGAAAAGTAAAATACTTAAAAATGTATCTTGAAGTTTTTTTCTTCTTCTTCTTGTTTTTCTTGTTTTAAGCATAAATCTAACAAAGTTACATGAGGTTTTAGTGATGTTTATACTTAAAACAAGAATAAAACCCCATTTTTCCCATGGGGTAAGAAAAATTAACTGAAGAGAAAAGTCTTATTCAATGCAATTTTGCTTCTAAAGTAATCTTGTTTTAAGGATGTTTAGATATTATTACTGGAAAAAAATGACTGATTAAGACCATTATTTTTTGCAGTAAGATGATATCAATATGCTCCTATAGAACTATGGGAATGTTTCTCTTTTCCTCCTCCAGGATGATAAGGGTGCATATCCATCCCCAGACCTCCTTGAGGGAGGATAACTCTCCCGAGGAGAGCTATGAGAACATGTAACAGATTAGCCGACAGGAAAATCTCCAGAGCAGATGAAAGAGAGAGTGATCGTCGTCTTCTTTTTCCTCTGGGGGTTTTGCTAAAAACTCTTTCTTTCATTCCATCTTGCTGTTCAAATAGAAAATGGCAGAGTAAGGCAACATGTAATGATGATTTGTCTTGCACTTTCATTGTATGTACACACAATAAAGCACACAAGCAGCCACAAAACAATGAACTAACATCCACTTCTTAAGGCAATACAGGTATTTTCATGCACTGGTCAACTAGTCAACATCCAAAATACACTTTTTAAATTATTTATTTTACTGCACTTCATCTATTTGCATCTATATTTCAATTACAATACATCTTTAAAAGCATTTTCTCAGAATGCACTAAACCGTAAATCTTCAGTTTAGTTCATTACATTTTTAGTTTATATTATATTTAGTATATAAGGTTTTAATGGAAGGGTTTTTTATATATCACCTGATTTTATAATTTTTTTTTTTTTTCTTAAAAACATGGTGAAAACCTTTGATACCCTTGATTCTAATATATCAGCGAAATGAAAAATAAAGAATCTTGAACCTGGCTCAAATGTTCAGATGGAAATGCAAATGAGTTTATAATTATTTAGATAATGCATCATTTTCGTATTTAAATCAACATTTCAGAAAACTTGTAATACAAATATGTTTGCAATTAATGTAATCAATCAGCTGGGAAAGCGTAGTGATATCTATTTGTTAGTTTTTTACCCAGGTCACCTGGGGTGTCTTGCCTTAACAACCACATAGCAACACCCTGGCGACCAGCAGAACACCCTAGCGAACAACCACTCAGAAACCTTCAGAAAATGTAAAATCTAATTGAAACTGCATTCATCTAACTGAAACTATGTGTATATTGGTTGTTTGTGTGTAAATACATTGGCTGCTCTCTTTGTCTGTGTTTCACAGTGGTCAGTGCCTTCAACCAAGTTACACACAAAACATCTGCTTAGTCCTGGCTGGTGAAAACAAACGCCCAGCTGCCTAGATAAAAGCTCAAAGCCGAACAAGAGAGAGAGAAGTTCTTAGCGCTGCTTATGATAGGCAGGGAGACCGAAGACAGCCGCTGAGTCTGAACACACAGCGCTCCTCGCTGTTTAAGCTTCCTCTTTCATCCTGACTGCGGGGGCCGGGAATCAGAGTCCAACTTCACAGCGGCGCACAAGCTGGATAATCTCTAACGTGTGAAGAAAGAGAGGTCATTCAGATGGTAAAGTCTGTCTTGTTAGAAGTATTTGAACAACACGACATGGCCTACATCAGACACTTCAAGATAGGATGCAGGGTGACCGTGAAGTAATTGTAAACATGTACCAGACTGGAAAATGGTTTGAAATGTGGTGGTTGGTCAGTTTTACTAATGGAGATTAGAACATGGTTCATTACAAGGTCAGAGATGGCGTCAGTCCTGCCCTAAAAATATCAGATTACTGTGCTTTTGATTGATTTCTGGACAGAGCTTTAATTACTGGTCAGGGGTTCATTTCTTGTGTGATAGCGTAGTTTGTTGTTTAACCAGCGTAGTACAATGCATCATTGAAGAAATTAACATACTAATCATGACTGTCCTGAAACCATAATAACATGGACACACCTTCGTCATTGGAACGATAGTTTCAGGAAGCACAGAATCATTGAACTATGTTAGTAACATTAGAATTTCGACCATAGTTGGCTAACAGTGTTTTTGGGAAACAACATTCCAAGTTAAGAGTTATAGTTCCAACACACAAGTTTGCGAATGTTCTTTGGAACTATGGCTTTAAAAAACAGAATCATTGAACTATAACGTTACTCCTTTGCGACCATAGTTGGCTAACAGTACTTTTGGAAAATGCACCTCAAGTCAAGAGCTGTAGTTCCAACTGCACAAGTTTGTAATGTTGTTTGCGAATGTTCACTGGAACTTTGGTTTCAGGAAGGACTGATTCATTGTACTGTGTTAGTAATGAAGGAACTTGCAACAATAGTTGGCTAACAATGTTTTTGGGAATCACACCCCAAGTTGAGGGCTATAGTTCCAAACACACAAGTTTGCAAATATTCTTTGGAACTATGGTTTCAGGAAACAGAATTGTTCAACTAAGTATTGTTACTAACTTGCAACCATAGTTGGCTAACAATGCTTTTGGGAAATGTACCTCACATCAAGAGCTGCACAGCTTTGTAATGATGTTTGCGAATGTTGGAACAATGGTTTCAGGAAACACTGATTCGTTAAATTAGTAAAGAAGGAACTTGCAGCCTTACTTGGGTAACAGTGCTTTTGGGAAGCACACCCCAAGTCAAGAGCTGTAGTTCCAACCACACAAGTCTGTGATTCTGTTTGCGAATATTCTTTTAAAGTATGGTTTTGGGAAACCCAGAATCATTGAACTATATTAGTAACAGCAGAATTTTGACCATAGTTGGCTAACAATGCTTTTGAGAAACAACGCTCCAAGTCGAGAGCTCTAGTTCCAACCACACAAATTTGCAATGCTGTTTGCAAATATTCTTTGAAACTATGGTTTCGGGAAACGCAGAATCATTGAACTTTCAGTAACAACGGAATTGCGACAACAGTTGGAAAACAATGCATTTGGGAAAACCCCCAAGCTGTTAACAGATTACTGTGGGCATGGCTGTGTGGCTTGTGGCAAAACCTGGTGTGGGCATGGCTTGTGCCTACCAGTGTGTCTCTACCACCTGTGGCGAGTCCATAGTAACACTGATAAAACTGCTTATCCTGTGAATGTGCAGTTGCGTCCTAGAGGAGGTGATATCATCACACTGTTAGCAGTCAGACAATGTGTGTGTTTGTGTGTGTGTGTCAGAACAGGATCATTAATTCCAACCAGGCTCAGACAATCGCATCAACAAATCCCATCTCAGTCTAGCGTATTTGACCCTAGTGAAAGAACTGCCAGCAGGGAGACTGTTTGTGTGGATTAGAGAGATAAAATTGCACGGCACCAGAAGGAGCTTTTACATTGACACCCACACTGACCATTTATGAAAGATATTTGAACAGTGAGCCATGGCAGAGGACCGTGCCGTATGAGTAACTGATATTTATAGTGATCCTGCTTGGGGAATGGGGGCGTTTGTTGAAATAATGTTGTCGTTATCGGTTCTCATGTCTCTGGGACATTAGGATTAGTGGTAGATAGATGAGATGGGCATTCAGTCGCTCGCTGCAGAGCTCCACTCACGTATGGAGAAACTCCTGAGTCTCTCACCACAGGCAGAAGATTATGGCGCATAAATAAACACAAACTGACAATTTTTGTGAGGAAATTCAAAACCGTTGCCTCGAATTTAAGCTCTCACCATGCAAACACACAGCCGACAGCCAGCTTCAGTCAAATACACACATAAATATCCCTCCATCCACTAGGAATGACCACTGTGTTTAGCCTGAGAGCAGTTCACGGTGATCGGATAAAGAACGCTTTTGCTCTCTCCCCCTCACTCTCTATCTTTTTCATTCTCTCTTTTTATATCCCTTTTGCGTGCTCGCTAATGGGCTTGCAAAATGGGGTAGAGGCAGCGGAGATGAGCTGCACACCTTTGTGCCTCCTGTTGTTCTAAATACCTCCTTTTTAGGTGGAAAACAGCATTTGAATTCAGAACTGCTCACAGCTGAAATGAAATGCTAATCTCACCCCACGTTTTATTCTTTCCTGTTCTCGACTGCTCTCTGGGCTCACCATATGCCGTAGCTATCGCAGAGTTCCAGGAAAGCATTGCAGTTCCAGAAGGAATGCAACACTCAGCCTCAAATCCGAAAATTAGCGATATTTCACATTAAATTGAGTCACGTTAAATTGCATCCAACTATGTACGTAATTACACATGCTGATGTGTGTGTAATGAAGATTAGATACAGTTTTAACGTTGTTGTGTGCATTAAATGAGAGCTTGTGTGTGTGTGTGCACTGGTGAGTGTGCATCTGTGATAATGTTTCTATTACTGGTTTGCCTTCATAAATATTAATGTAAAACATGCTGACCTTAATTTCAGTTCTGTCTGCTGGCAAATCTCTCCCCTCTCACCCACTCACTAACTTACTGAGAGGGACAATAGAAGTAGACATTGCCGACGTACCCTCATTATGCTGTTCTCCAGAATGGAAGGATTGTTGAATGAATGAATGAATGAGTAGATGAATAAATAGATGATGTAGGTGAATGGGCATAATAGATTTAGGCAATCAAATCAGTAGAAAGCAGATGATGTTCTCATTTCGTTGAGATCCTAAAGTGTTGCTTGAGTTTGAGGGAGGATTGCAAAATTCAGGTGAAAAGTCACATTAGAGAAGGTGTGTGATTGGCTGATTACGCTGTCAATGCAGTAATGGCTGTCTATCATTTTCACTATCGGTCTGCAAATTGGAATGGGTCAAACTGGTGGAAATGGACAAAATAATAACCCTAAACCCTAAACTGGAAACTGTGAGTGAAATATTTTTAGCGAACAAGCAGCTCGGGAAGCAGCACCTATATGCCTGTTATATTTGCCTCTTAATAAAAATAAAGTGATTATTAATAATAGGTTAAAAATTATTTAAAAAAAAAAAAAAACAATGTAAAAATGTTGGTTCTAACAGTATTTATTGGAACCAACTGACATGGAAGTATTTTCACATTAGTTAAAAAATATACTTTTTTATACTGTTTTATAAACAGTGAAGTACTTTAAATTGAATTATACTGATCAAAATAGACTGTTATGATATTGTTTGCATGATGACAGCGTAAAGTAAATGGGGTCCCATAAGCTTTCAACTAGGAAACCGCATAATTATTAAAAATAACAGGAAGGTGAATTTACTAAAAATCCCAAACACAGCAAAGGGACTTTGCCTCCTCATTTCAGAAGATCACCACTTGCTACTGAGTTGTTCCTGTATCGTGCGCTGAAGTTGATCTAAAGAAACTTGTAAGGCATGCTGGGAATCTTCACAGGATCTAACCATGGGGTGGAACAGACTTTCCACTTCCACATCTAATTGCTGAGAGTGTTTGTCTACTCTCAAATGAAAGTTTTCTCGCTCCGTTCGCATCCATACAAAGTGTTATTCATCTGAACGCTCTTATGAACAGACTAACAGTCTGTTTGTTTGTTGGATATCCAGAATAAAAATTTACCCCCAACCTCTTGACTGCATCCCAAGACTAAGAATACCATAGAACTGTACCTTCCTCTCTGCATGTATATATGTGTGAGTGTTCGCGTGTGTGTTCAGGTTTCTAAATGATATCTTCTGCATGCTCAGATGCTCCTGAGCGGGTGGCGACACCCCCAGAGGAAGTTGATTGACAGCTTGGCAGTGATAGCAGGAGTGATTCAGGGAGCAGAGAAAGTGAGGGGGAGCAAATGGAAAGAGAGAAAGAATAAAATGATTCGTATAAGCAAGAACTGTGTGGATCCGTACCTTACGATTGGACCTGAGTCTGAAGGTTTTGGAAGGAGTGAAGTCTTTTGTGATTCTATCGTTGAATCTACAAACTCAATCAACAAAACATGATTTGCATGGTGCACTAATTTATTCCTTTTTTTCCTTTGTGTTTCAGTAACCACACAGTTGAAATTACATTTTAAATATTTTAAATTAAATTAAATTATGATGTAAATGAGGTAGTTTATGCATCCTGGTGTATAGAAAAACATCCCTAAAATGGTTTGATCCTGTGTTTTGAAAGGTTCTATGTAGATTTCTGACTACATATGGAAACTTCTCGAGGTTCCAAATTTTATAGAACCCTTTTAAATTCGATAGAACTGTTTCTTCTAAGAGTGTTTAATATGGTGATTCGATGTAAAGAGTGTTCTTGATTTTACATTCTCTCTGCTGTTGGAGAAAATGCTCTTTTTCTGTTGTCCTTACATTTGTTTCAACAAATGTTTGACAAAAGTAAAATAGTAATTTACACTCTTAAAGATGCAATAACATCCTTTTAATGAGAAATTGTAGTATTTGTTAAGCTCATTGAGATGCAGTGGATTAATTGCCCTGGATTTGTATTGTAAGTGCTACTAGACGGCGGTGTGTGCAGCATAAGCCTATAAACGCAGAGGCCATTAACACATTGAAACAAACAAATACAAAACACAATCTGTTGTTCAACTAATGGAGTTTTCAGAGAGGAGTAAGGAGAGCTGTTAACTCTGATAAATGGCTCATGTGCAACGATATGCATCAACCCTAATTCTATAGAAGAAAATGTAGGCTAAATTAATTAACATTCAGTGAGGATTTACTTTGTAAACTGATTAAATGAACCTGTCGCAATTACAAAAAGTAACTCATGCTTCATTTGCCATGAGAATTCAGCTCAGTTAAATGCAAAAAACAAGAACTGGATCAATATTTTTGACTTTGAGAGAGTCAGATAAGAGTTCAAGTTTTACTTTTACCAGTTTTATCCAGTTTTGGATGTGAGGAAAGATAGAGGCAGGATTCAAGAGCATTCCAAACACAGTGATGTGCATCAGTGGGTGGAAATAATGAATGCAACTCAACTCTGCCTTCACACAACTAAAGTTTTCTATTGAAAGATAAAGTCTTAAAGAAAAAGAGTGGTGCATCTTTCTGAAGCCCTGTGTTTCACAATACTTCAAGTTCTCACTGTAACTTTGACTGTAATGTATGTGAAACTCTGAAACATATGACAAACATGTTTCATCTTTGTTATGCTGTTCTTATTGCCTCTTTTAGGTGCCAAAGAGGTGAATGCCAGTGGCAAGACCTTCACAGTGAAGAGTTCCCTGCAGCTCCAGGTGAACCGGCATGATGACGGTGTGGCCTACACCTGTAGAGTGGACCACGTGGCCCTAACTGCCACCCATGAAGAGACAACACATGTTTTGGAAGTCCACTGTGAGTACAAATGGGTCCTGACTCAAACCAGCATCCCATGATGGTCAAAACTATATTGCTTAGTATAAACCATAAACCTAAATCTACAAATGTGAAACAGTTTGAAGTCTTTTACTAAGTAATGAGTTAAATTGCTTTTTTTGAGAAACTGATCAAAATGAAGCTAAAAATTAGACTTAATTTTGATTTCATTGGGTTTTCAATGACTTATTAAAGTTACTATGAAATGTAATTTTGGCAACTTTTAATTCTGAAATGTGGTGTTGTGATGCAAAGATTATGCAATAATTACAGACAAAAATAATTTATGCGTTAGAGTTTCTCTTTGAAGTGCTGACATTTAATCAATCTACTGAGATGCAGTGGAGCATTTGGGCCTGAACAACATCACATCATTTACCTTTTGATCTCCATCGAGTGTCATTCCTCCGCTTGGATGCTGCTGTCTGAAACAATATTTCTTTGTTCGTCTCTCTGTCTCTGTCATAGATGCTCCCTATGTAGAGATCAAACACTCCATACCAGCCCCACTGGAGGGGCAGTACCTCAAGCTGGAATGTGTACCTCATGGAAACCCCTCGTAAGCATCCACAATTTATCAGCATCTCACTGAATTATAATGTTTGCAAAGAGTTTGGGAAGTTGGGAAGCATGCAGCTTATAACCACATGCTTGCATTAATGTGATGACTCATAAATGTAATTCTGTTGCAATTAAACAGCTATATACAGGTGCATCTCAATAAATTAGAATGTCATGAAAAAGTTCATTTATTTCAGTAATTCAACTCAAATTGTGAAACTCATGTATTAAATAAATTCAATGCACACAGACTGAAGTAGTTTAAGTCTTTGGTTCTTTTAATTGTGATGATTTTGGCTCACATTTAACAAAAACCCACCAATTCACTATCTCAACAAATTAGAATACTTCATAGGACCAATAAAAAAAACATTTTTAGTGAATTGTTGGCCTTCTGGAAAGTATGTTCATTTACTGTATATGTACTCAATACTTGGTAGGGGCTCCTTTTTGCTTTAATTACTGCCTCAATTCGGCGTGGCATGGAGGTGATCAGTTTGTGGCACTGCTGAGGTGGTATGGAAGCCCAGGTTTCTTTGACAGTGGCCTTCAGCTCATCTGTATTTTTTGGTCTCTTGTTTTTCATTTTTCTCTTGACAATACCCCATAGATTCTCTATGGGGTTCAGGTCTGGTGAGTTTGCTGGCCAGTCAAGCACACCAACACCATGGTCATTTAACCAACTTTTGGTGCTTTTGGCAGTGTGAGCAGGTGCCAAATCCTGCTGAAAAATGAAATCAGCATCTTTAAAAATCTGGTCAGCAGAAGGAAGCATGAAGTGCTCCAAAATTTCTTGGTAAACGGGAGCAGTGACTTTGGTTTTCAAAAAACACAATGGACCAACACCAGCAGATGACATTGCACCCCAAATCATCACAGACTGTGGAAACTTAACACTGGACTTCAAGCAACTTAGCCTATGAGCTTCTCCACCCTTCCTCCAGACTCTAGGACCTTGGTTTCCAAATGAAATACAAAACTTGCTCTCATCTGAAAAGAGGACTTTGGACCACTGGGCAACAGTCCAGTTCTTCTTCTCCTTAGCCCAGGTAAGACGCCTCTGACGTTGTCTGTGGTTCAGGAGTGGCTTAACAAGAGGAATACGACAACTGTAGCCAAATTCCTTGACACGTCTGTGTGTGGTGGCTCTTGATGCCTTGACCCCAGCCTCAGTCCATTCCTTGTGAAGTTCACCCAAATTCTTGAATCGATTTTGCTTGACAATCCTCATAAGGCTGCAGTTCTCCACACTTTCTTCCACACTTTTTCCTTCCACTCAACTTTCTGTTAACATGCTTGGATACAGCACTCCGTGAACAGCCAGCTTCTTTGGTAATGAATGTTTGTGGCTCACCCTCCTTGTGAAGGGTGTCAATGATTGTCTTCTGGACAACTGTCAGATCAGCAGTCTTCCCCATGATTGTGTAGCCAAGTGAACCAAACTGAGAGACCATTTTGAAGGCTCAGGAAACCTTTGCAGGTGTTTTGAGTTGATTAGCTGATTGGCATGTCACCATATTCTAATTTGTTGAGATAGTGAATTGGTGGGGTTTTGTTAAATGTGAGCCAAAATCATCACAATTGAAAGAACCAAAGACTTAAACTACTTCAGTCTGTGTGCACTGAATTTATTTAATACACGAGTTTCACAATTTGAGTTGAATTACTGAAATAAATGAACTTTTCCATGACATTCTAATTTATTGAGATGCATCTGTATATAGCCATAAATTCACACCAAAAACAACATTAAGCAGCTCTTAGCCGTTGGTACAACTGAAGCTAAAATAAGGCCAGTGTTTTCTAATATTCCCAAAGAAAAAGACTGAGAAACCTTTGTTAAACTCTCTCAGAGAATTTTGCATTTTCAAACCCTTTGCTGTAACTTTGTGGTGTTGCCTTTCCATTGATTTTAGAATTAAATGAGTCATATCATAAGGAATCCAATTTTCCTTGATCTTTTGAGATCAAGGCGATCTTTTGTGAAAAGTCTTCATTGTACTAGGAAAACATACTGTAACTTTCAGAACTCCAACCCTTCAGTGTGTGGACAGTTAAGCAGCAAAAATGGCTTGCTCTGTATTTCCATAATATTCCAATATCATATGAATACATCTGAATCAATACTAACAAACATATTATCACTCATATCCATGTCAACAATGCCTGTTCGGTGTACAGATACTCAGTCTACCCAGTCACAGTGATGTAATAATGAGGAAGCAAAGCCAAGGTTGCCAAACTTTGTGTTGTTACAGGCTGTGTGTAGCACCTAAAGCTCTACACATCTTTGTGCCAAATGTGCCAAAGATTGTTACTGAAGAATGGAATATTTAAAAACTAAACTAAATAATGATGAAAATAAATAAATACAAATCTAATTATTAAAAAGTATGGGATATGACCTTTTTAGGTGAGTGAAAATTTAATGAAAAATTCAATGAAAAGAAACTGAATTATGTTTTTAATTAGAAGCTAAAAATCAATGTTTCATCAGGCCAGACCCAGTACTCTGGACTAAAGACGGAGGAGAGCTGCCAGACCTGGACCGGGTGATTGTTGAAGGAAGAGAGCTCACCTTCATGGCACTGAACAAAACAGACAATGGCACCTACCGCTGTGAAGCTACCAATCACCTTGGCACCAGCCATGCTGAATATAAGCTGGTTGTTAAAGGTGAGTGACAGACAGATTACATTAACATGTCTTTTAAAGCTAACACAGTTCTTGCTGCTCTCTTGGAAAACATCTGCTTTGTTAATTAAACCTACATTTCTACCCTTCTAATAACCATCATGTTATTTTAAAGCCTTTGAAAGATGAAATGCCTTGAAACGATTGCTGGCCTAAAGAATCCAAAATATCTAACAATTAATTCAGCCAAAAATGGAAATTATGTCGCCCTTTACTCACCCTCATGTTTTTCCAAACTTGTATAACTTTTGCAAAGCTCAAAAGAAAATATTTTCAACAATGTCAAACCCAAACTTTCAAGCATTATTTTGCACAGCATATTTGCTTTAGTCTTTCTATGAGCAAATTGACCAATGTTTTGGTCTGATTTGAGAGTCAATAAATTATTCAATTTCAATCCGTTCATCATGCAAAGTACTCGTATTGTTTCAGAAGACTTCATACAAGTTTAATTTAATTTAATTTAATTTAATTTAATTTAATTTAATTTAATTTAATTTAATTTAATTTAATTTAATTTAATTCATAATATTGCATCGGAAAAAAAGATCATATGCACTTGAAAATAAATGACAGAATTTTGACAGCCTGAAATATTCCTTTAATTTAGTGACAATTTTCCAAAGACATATAATCACCTTGGCGTCATAAATTCTGCACAAACAATGTGTACATATGCAGCAACCCACTTTTCTCTGTTCTTCTCCGACTTGGTTTAAGAGAATAAGTTTCACCCACTTAACATAACGGCAAAGTATTTTGGGTCTCGATACACCCTGAGGTTCAGAGGCTACACTGCATCCACATCTGCCATCACTTTCATCAGAGGCAGCTGTGCGGATATACGCTCACAGACTAAGAACGGATATGACTGTGGGCATCGAGCGGAAGTCTCTCCAGCCCCCCTGCTTCTTGTGCCTCTGCCTTCTTGACACTAAACCCCTCCAGGCTGGAAAACTCTTCCTCCACCTCTCAGTTTGAGAAGTTTCTTTTCTCCCACTTTCTCCTTCTATCTCGGCTTTTGTATCCTCCCACAGGGCGTCTTAAGAAGATTTGATTAGCCATTATGGTGCAATATAGGGGTCTAGCCAGTGGCTCATTGAAATGTCAGAACACTATAACAACAAGGAGAACCAAAGCTCTTAATGATGTTGATACTATAAAACTGACACCTTCTCTGTAGAAATAAAAAGCTAATTGGGTGTCACAAATATAAAGCACCATGTCTGAATTCGTTACTGTCTTTTTAAATGGCAAAACATGATGTCGTCCTTCCAACAATGATTAGCGCAAAACCTGGAGCAATATAATGGTCACTGTCCTTCATCAGATCACCTACCTTGTATTGTGCCAATTGAAAACACAATATAACCTGTTCAATATGCAGCTGATCGCTTTATATTCTAGGCAGAGGGCTGCCATGTCAGTGGGGTACTTGAGTGAGAAGTATAGTCAATATTATTATTCAAATCTCACCCTTAATTAAAATTGGGCCATGACATTTAAATAAGATATTAGAGCAGGCCAATAGTATCTAGACTGTTTGAACAGGTTTGAACACTTTAATAAATCTCTGAATCCCCCAACTAAAAAAATCTCATGATCTAGTCTAGTTCTAGTTCCATAAGCTACACTTTTAAAATGAAAACAATTTCTGTTATATAGCAGGGGGGGTTTTAAGCTGAACTGCTGCAACGCTAGTTCATCAAACAGAAAAATAATGAATGTTTTTAAAAGTTTCCCAAACACCTTCGCTGTCTATCATTGGTTGGTCAAACCGATAACACACTCACTCTATTGGTCGAGTTAGTGTTGCGATATTGGGCTGGCCAGATGATCAAACAAAAACAGCAATGTTTTGATAGCAACAGAGACTGTGTTTATACTTTTTGGAGAAATCAGCCAATGAATGGCTTGTTTGTATTCTCTGCATAGTAATCTAGGATAGAAAAAGGTTTTTAACATCCACAACATTACTCAATCACTTCCACCAGACAGAGAAATGCTTACATCCCCACCACCTGCAAAGAAATTATTCAAGTAATTATCTTTCTAATAGTGAAATCTTGTGCAAAATGACTTGCGCTTGAGAAAATTATCAACTGTTGTATGGACATATTAAAGCTGAACAGGTACATAGCTGATAATTTCACAAGTGCAAGTGATTTCACACAGGATTTTATTGTTAGAACAATAATGACAATAAAGGTCTTTGCACATTTTTCTGTTTGGTTAAAGTGTTTCTTCATATCCCTGGGCAGGAATCTTCTGTTATGTGCTAAATAACTTTCAAAAAAGAAATCTTTTATTCATTCAATACGAAATGCATTATGAATAATCTACTTTGGAAACACAAAATATATCCCATTTGATCATTTTCAAAAACTCCCAAGGCTCCAGCCATCAGTAGTGGTGTTTGATAAGGCAAACACTATTACTATTGCTGTTACTCAGAGCATTTGTTGAAATTCATAACCCTAGGAATATCAACAAACCCTTTTTAATACTAAAAGTATTAAACTATGACAATACAGCATGTGTAATTCATCCTGCATTGTTTGTGCTAAAAATGTGAATGATACGTCAAATTATACGGTTTGCTATTACTTTTCTACATGATTGGACAGTAAAACCGCTTGAAACAAAGCCAATAAGGAAACCCCCAACACACTAAAAAATACTCAAAATACTTTAGTAACCTTAGTAGTTTTTTGCATGGCCAGGAACCTCACATCTGCTTTTTCACATCTAGCCGTGAGCTGCTGCTTACTAATGTCGGCTCCTGAAACCTGTGGTCTGTCTAATTTCTAGTTAGCCAGAGCTGGTAGCTGCTGTGCAATTTTGAGCTATCAGTTGGATTACTCTGCTTGTCTGCTTGGGTCCATAAGTACGAAGGCAGACTGGTGATTTAGCTTATCAACTTGAGCCCAACTCTCCTCTTGTGTCCTTACCATTGTGCTAAACATGCTTTATGCATGCAAAGCGGCTGCCAGGATTAAGCTGATTGTGGAACCAGAATCACGTTCAAGAGGCTTGAATGATACCTGCTGTTTTTAAAAGCATAATCACTCAATTTAAATTGCACTTTGAAATTGTATGAAATTAAAATAGATTGGTGTGAACTTTGCTTTTGCCTTAGAACATTTTAGCGTGGCCCCCTCTACACAATGAAACAACATTCCGCAATGGATCCTGACTCCATTCGACAAAGATGTTAATGCTTTTTCATTATCAGCATAAATTTATTAATATTTAACATAGAGTTTGAGCAATAACTAATCATTATCCACTTTGATTTTCTGTCATGCTCTATCTAATAAATATTTAATTTAAAAAATATATATATAATAATGTTTATCTTTTTTTCATTTCCTTTATTGTGTAAAAGTTGGCATTTGCGCTGTCTGTGGAGTATTTATTAATATTTTGAACAGTTTTTATCTGGTCTGTCACCCTATCCTAATTAATTTTAGCCATCTAGTAAGGGTTGACTGTTACAAGTGTAAAACTAAATACCATAAAAAAGCATGTTTAGGCCTTTTTAAATGGGCCTAACTCTTGACCTCAAAGAAAACACCAACTGATTAGCTGTTTTATATTTTTAAAGATGCACTGATATTGAGCTCTGAACTGCCCTGATATAAAGATATATGATCAGGAACAAAAAGCTTGGTATGGTGATTGTTCTCCACATTTTCTCCAGCATGTTGGCTGTGCAGACTGCTTTTGATAGTTCATCAAATATTGATGCTTTTCTCCCTGTATGCTGCTTGCTTTTCCTATCATTTTGTGAGCAAAACTGTCACTTTGCTATCATCGTGAACGGTTTGATATATTATACACACACCAAACCCATTATCCGTAAACATCTTAAAGAAAAACATTCATTTCTGGAATGTCAGCTATACTGTACATGCCGTTTATTTTAATAATTTATTCATGTGTGCATTGTTAAATTAAATCCATTCAGTTTTTATCTGCAGTCTGTCAGCATGACAACTATTGTGTTTCATTTGTTCCATTGTTATAGGAATGTTTTCTTCCCCTTGTCATTATTGTTTTGTCTTTTGTCCGTCCTTTTTTGTTTACATGTTTGTTGTCATTGTTGTTTGTCACGTACAACAGATGCCCCCACCACATCGTCACCATCCACAACTTCCCCTGCACCCATCCTCCCAGACACTACAGGTCCCTTAGACTCCAAGCATCTCAATTCTGCTGTCACCGGTAACAGAGGTACTGTACAACCCCACTGCCCTTCCTCCTTTTCCTCCTGGTCTCCCTCACACATCCCTTTACCTCTCTTTCTTTTCCCCAAGCCAGTTCCCTCTGAATGAAGTCCGCAGCTCCAAGGACATCTGGAGTGTTTTTGTACCCAACAGTCACTCTGCACCTTTGTGTGTCCTTGTTTAGTTCCTATCTCTTCCTTCCACCATCCACTTGTTCTAACTATGATTTCTAGCATCTCATATGTGACAGTTTGAACCCTTTGTGTGTCATTCAACCCATCTTATTAAAGGTATGAATCAACAAAAAATGAAAATTTTAATTGTTTACTAAGACTTTTGTCATTTCAAACCAACATGCTATTATTTTCTTTCCATTAGAACACAAAAACAATTTTCACTCAAAATTGCTACTAAGTTTTACAAATAGTTACAAATAAATGGCATGTAATGTGAAATTTTGAAGTAGAAACACTAAAACAGTATTTTCTTGTAAAACGTACTCCAATGATCCTCAAAAAAAAAAACATTTTTTTACATAATTTCACTTCCGTTGAAGCTCCTAAAAGTTATGACTCAAAAAATAAAAATGTGCATCCAGGGCAGTTTTCACCTCAGTCACGGAAAATACCTGGTTTTTGCATGCCATATAACGTCAGACAGCATATGGGTTTGGGACAACTTTTGGGCATCAGTACATGACAATCTGTATTAGATTCAACTTTGTTCACCTTAACTATACTCTCTCCTGGAGTTTGTGCATCTTTAGAGGGTCTGAACAACAGTCCCCATCAGTTAAGTGCCTTGACACTAAGCCTGTAGGCATATCTGTACCTTGTGATATAAGTGTTCTTTAGACCCTTGCAGTGAATGTCCAGTCTCAGGGGTATCAGGGTCTGTTTTGTTTCTTGTTTATGAATGTTTCAGCTAAATATAGACAGTGTGATTTATAAGGTGTATCTAAAATTTTTCACACTCCCCATGGACTCTCCATAAGGTCGTTTGAATGTCTACCTATTTTCGTGTGACTTGTGAGGGGGGCAGCCCTGTTGGTGCAACTTTAAGGGAAGTTTGTACACGGAAACAGAAAGGCTGTGCTTGTGTTGTATCATGATTCCTCACGGTTCCATTCTTCAAAGTGGCTTACTTGGTTAAATTTGAGGATAGCTTGGACTAAACATGAGATTTTGTGGTCTTTGATACAAGATTAAAGTTTATCCTGCATCAGTATGTTCCTATTCCTGAAGATATCCCAGTTTTATGCCAGGTTATGCTGAAATTATCCTTTAAAACCAGAATGGAATCAGCAGCTTGTGAAGAAATATCGCACATATTCCCTCTGTCGAAAAGGATTTCTCTCCAAGCTTGTAATGCTGAACGTCTGCGGTGTTAACGGATCTTATTTCTCTAAATGCATTAGCAGCTCATTCTCCTGCCCACGATCAATGGGGGCGTACCAGCGGCGAATTTCTGGCCTCATCATTCTGCCAGGCTTAATGGGAATAATAACTCTTCCTCAAAGAAACACGGGGCCCAGACGATGCTATCAGTGCATCTCCCGTCCCTGTTAAATCTGCCAAAAGTGTTTTTATGGCTTGCAAATTAGCTGTGACCTTATGAAGCTGAAAGGTTGAATAAAGTACCGAGGTTGGTGAGAATTTAAAATATTTACAGCTCACTTTTCATAATCAGCATGAAAGTGCACTGCAGTAGACCCCTGCGCCGTTATTGTCCCACGGAGACACTTTTACAGGGATAATGATTGGTCATGCCTTTAGTCTTTAGACAGGGAAAGAAAAGTGCAGAAATTTCTCTGTTTTAGCAAGGGTCTGAGTCTGGGTTCATTAGCCAAGGCCAGAAATGAAAGAGAAGACAACAAAGCGCAGCAATTTTGCAACATTATTACAAAACTTTTTAAACTTGTCCAGCGTCTGGCCAGAATTACCCAGCTTAATTGGATTTCACTCCAGGACATAAACAGAGAAAGGGCTATCTTGGAAGTACTGAAATTTTTGAAGCTTTGAAATACTGTATGTTGGCTTGAAAAAAAACCCAATTATTTCAAATTATGTCCTATTATTTCCGCTGTAGGTCACTGTGGATTCCTCCAAGACCTTTTTTCAAAAAGACACGTTATACATGGCTGGAGACTACTAACCTCCTGCAAGGAGTCTCACAGTGCGGAGTAGAACATATGTTTCTTGAAGCGTTGACCAGAAACCCAGCAATTACTCAACATGGCCACACCACAGGAGCGCAATAGGGAGACGTGAGCCTGTCAGTTGTGGCCTGGATACAGCCTTGTTCATGGGCTGTAATCCCAGTAAGAAGCAAACAAATGAGCAATCCTCAGAGTCATTTGCAAGTTCCAACACTTTGTTCCTGGTCGGCAAGCAGTATGTGCCGCCCTGAAAAGCATTGTTCATCTAATTAGCGCTTTACGAGAAGTCTAGAGCCACGTTTGAGTTTCTTGAGTTATTTCTTCAAGTCACATGACTGCTTGTAGCTGCGAATGTGTGGATCGCAAGGCAATTCTGCATGATTAAAATGACGAAGTAGCCATGATGATTTTTTTATTTAAAAAAAAAAACATTCTGCACATTCATATTCCAGTAAAAATGATGCTACAACCTTAAACTGAAAACCTTTTATTTAAGAAAAATAGGAAAAAACCTTTAAAATGAATTTCATATTGTTCCTTAATGCATTTGACATTTGTTACCCATGTGAAAGAGATAGAAAGGATTGTGTTCTTTTTGTTTAGCAAAGTACAAAGAGTACACAAGCATGTAGTTTTATGATTGAAACAAAGTGATGGTGGGAAATTTCAGCATTTTAAAAACCTTTTTCCTAACAACAACTACAAAAAGAATAAGAACAAGAAAAATAGCAAAAATACCCATCTTTTAAATGTATGAGTACAATATACAATTGCTGTTATAATTGATATTTTGTCTGAAATTCGAATGATTTTTGCCAGTTAACCTGAAATATATGCTCATGTTTAGTATTTCCTGCATACTTAGCACAGTGAAATACATTTTGTGTTAGGTCAGTTATGTGTGACAGCACAACTAGGGGTTTAGGAATGATGTGAAATGGACTTATTATAACTTATTATAAAGCTTGGCTTATGAATATTAATTAGGTGACTTTAATGTTTGTCCTGTTTGTCCTTGCTAAATAGCAGGTAAGTGACCACTAGCCATAGTAAATGACCACTTACATAGAGGCTACTGTTTGGTCTAAAAGTCTTCAAAATTGCAACCAGTGGGGACATAATTATGGATTATAATGACTTAGACTGTCTTTTTACGTGTCGCGTTGCATCGCACCGCGCAAACATTACCATGTCTACATTTGGGATCGGAGAAACGATAAACAACAAGCACTACTCTACACTGCTCAAAACTCGCATTTGAATAGTCAGTGGCAAATTGTTTAAATATGAAAACATACTTACAGGCAGTGGCGGTTTTTGGCATGGGCGAACCGGGCAGCCGCCCAGGGCGGCATTTTTTCATGACATGTGGGGGGCGGTTTTCTATTATCTATCATATAACTGTGTGGTAAATTCATTGCGTCACTGCAGCGGCCGTTAGAAGCTCCGGTTCCTATAGAAACCTGAGGCTAGAGCAGCCAATACGCATGCGCATTGGCTGGTCTAGCCTGAAAAAGGAGCTTTTTAAACGCTATTTGAGCATAAGAAAGAACATTTATGGGGCAGTTTGTATTACCTATTTCAGTAAAAATAGGTAATACAAAACGATTATGTGGAGTTGTTATAGTGATATTCTTATAGTAAAACATGACTGTTTGTGCAAAATTGTGTGTGGGGGGGGCGCTCAGAGGGGGCCCGGAGAGTAATTCAGTGTAGAACCGCCACTGCTTACAGGCTGTGAGTCAGAAGTGCCAGACTGTCCTTGCAAAGTTGGAATTGCCCCACTTTATAGAAACAATCTTTGAGCATAGCTGGCAGGCTACTCCCAGGTTCAGGAAATAGTCCTAAGTAAAATGTGCTGCACACACTCGAATATTTGGGCTGAACTGTTCTGGAACAGTGTTGTAAATACAACTTAACCACTGATTTCTAGTTGTGTCCTCTTTTGGAAGCCCAAACAGAGTAGTTTCGCTTTCACAAAGAAACACAGAGTCTCCAGGACATGGCACCGGCGGCAGCAACAATACTACAGTGAGAATAAAAATCACGCCCCCTTTCTTTGCGTATACATTTGTGCGGTGTTTTGCAAATCTCCCCACACCGTGACGTAGACATGTGGGGGCGTGTTTGAATGAGCCGTTTTAGGGGGGCGTGGTCGAGTCTTAACTTTTATAAAGAATATCTCTTTGGTTTTGAGACTTTAGTCTTTGCAACTTCAGGGATCTTATCTATGC
The DNA here is from genome assembly GCA_039654775.1 of Spinibarbus caldwelli. Lineage (NCBI taxonomy): Eukaryota > Metazoa > Chordata > Actinopteri > Cypriniformes > Cyprinidae > Spinibarbus > Spinibarbus caldwelli. The sequence continues at coordinate 13,468,396 of CM077266.1, read as the reverse complement.
ACAAACAGCTTGTAACACTCCAAAGAGAAAGCAATCATATGACCCCTTTAAAATATAATTATTATATCCCCAAAAAGTGGAGGGGAACACTTTAAAATATCAAAAAAATATATATAATATTTGCAGTCCATCTCTGAGATTTTTACAGACATTACTTATCCTGTATAAATTAACGCTAAACATTACAGACAGTTACTTTAGAGACATATATCCAGAAAACGAATCCCAAATAGGGTTTTAGAAGCACTGAGAGAGAATTTCATCTTGGAAATCATTCATCCTGCTGCTTATTCTCAATAGAAGGATTAAAATGATTTTGAACTTCATATCAATGAACATCTCAGAATCATTGATTTGAACTCCAAGAAAGGTGTGTTCCAGAATGAAAAAGTATTTCCTCGAAGGGGCTGCCAGAGGACACCAGCAGAAGCCGGCTCTGTTTAAATGGATAAGTCAAAGTTTCAGCTGCTGTGTCCCTGGAGGGTCAGTTAAATATTGAGAAAGCAGTCCTGAGCGCCCTCCTCTCTCTCCTTTCTGAAAATGACACAACACAGGAGGAATTAAAATGTAATGCAAAGGTCTTTTTCCTCGGTCACGCAGCGCGGTTACTGATGATCTGTCACATTAAGTCATGTCGAGGCAAGACTTATGGTAACAATTTAAAATATAACAGGAAAGGAAAAAAGAAAAATCATTAAACTCTGCCACCGAATATGAATTACGAATAAGACTCTCTTCATTCATTTTGTTTCCGTGGAAAGGAGACACTTTAAGTAATCCTCTGGAAGCCTTGAGCTGCTTTAATTTGCTGAAATGAACACTCGCCATTTCCCAGCATTCACTGCAGATCAAGGTTGAAGCACGATGGCCTAATTATGAATGTTACAGTGTAACGTCTCCAAATCATTCAATGACTTGCCTGCTCGTGTATCTCAGTGGAGAACACCTGTATTTGTTTTCTTTTTTCTCCCTATTTGGGTTCAATCATTCTGGCTCTCTCCAGACACTTTTTTAACCACAATTAGAAGCCGTAATTTGTTTTGAAAATCTAATTAAACTGTGCTGGCCAACTCAGCGGCCCACGTTTGGCATTAGATCAACTCTCAAGAGCATCCGGTATGGAAATCAGTCCTCTAAAGACTCACAGGTCATTTAAGAGGTTGCTGTGCTGGGCAAAGGGATATGAAAGACAGACAAGGAGCATATAGCTATTTTCTCTTTTCTGCATGGATGGAGAGTGGATGGAATGGTTTATTTGGATGTTTAATGCTTATTTCCTAGATTGGGCCCTCATGAGGGCCACACAGCTCAAATATAACAGCCTCTTTTTCTTCCTGGTAACAGTTTTCCATTAGACACAATTGTCAAATGTTCTTTCTCAGCAGAAAATGGGGAATAATTGACTTATTAAACAGTGCATTACGCCATTATTTATCTTTATTTATATATTTACAGAGTCCTAGAGACATCTAATAGTATTTAATTGGCTGGCTTTTACTGCTGCCGGTGCGTCATGAAGAGAAGTGAGCCTGCACATGCAGAAAGAGAACAGGAACTATAGGATCTTCAAGTCTGAGGCAGAATACTCATATGGCTTCCTAGAAAGAAATGACACTGGAAAATTAACTGGGAAATCAGCCAAAGCTATGCTTTCAGATTGTTCAAGAGCCTGTAAAATACTCATAAAATACTTGTAGGATGTTTTATTAACCTGTTTCTGCAGGCTTGTGGATCCTAAGAAGGTCTATAATAACTAGAGAAAGCCATCCGTTAGCATTCCCATTCATCTCAATGGCAGTTTCTCAGCTGGTGTAGGTTTTTAAATGGTCATCAGTGGAGAAAAATGCTTTTTGTCCACAAAACACATCCACATTTTCATGTGGAGTATAGCACATTTACCCTAAGATAAGTCAACATTAATCTTCTGTCTCTGATAGAACATTCACAAACCTCCAAATGTATAGTTTTATTTTAGATCAAATTAAAGGGATAATTCACTCAAAATTGAAAATTCTGTTGTGAATTACTCACCCTCATGTCCTTCCAAACCCATAAGGAACACCTGCTCCTGCTTCAGCAGCACCACACGCATGCATAGTGCTCTCGCGAACGCACAGCGGAGACTGACACGGAAGAGAAGAAATTGTTGAATAAAGTTGTTATTTTTGTTTTCTTTGCTCAGAAACAGTATTCTCATAGCTTCATAAAATTATAGTTGAACCACTAATGTCACATGGAATATTTTAACGATGTACTCACTACCTTTCTGGGCCTTGAATGTGGTAGTTACATTGCTGTCTATGCAGGGTCAGAAAGCTCTCGGATTCCATCAAAAATATCTTAATTTGTGTTTCAAAGATGAACTAAGGTCTTACACATTTGGAACGACATGAGGGTGAGTAATGAATGACAAAATTTTCATTTTTGGGTAAACTATCCCTTTAATATAAACCTTCATATGTATTTAAAGGTGAAGTGTGTAATTTCTGTGCAAATGGAGTCACCAAATGGAAGTGAAAAAAGGTTAATGTTACTCTGTCTGCCATTGGTTGTTTAAACAGAAAGTCCCACCCAAAACTAACACCACTGATTGAAACAATGTATCTATAAATGGCTTATTTATAGTCATCACTGCATATTATGTTAAACAGGAGAAAAACACTTACACTTGCATTTAAAATTTGCATATAAAACTCTCTAAAATATTAAAATATATGAGCAAAATAAATAAACCTTATTCTTAGGCATACATTTGTAAATAACCCTTTTAAATGTGGAAGTTTGCAGATGTTCTCAGACACAGATTACTAATGTTGATGTATCTCATGGTAAACAGCTTAATATCCAGCCGAGTTTCTAATCAAGTCTAATGAGCTCACACTTAAACTTATAATTTGGTTAATAACACTATCTTTCCATTCCACTGCATTTTACAATTTATGCCTAATTTGGTTTGCTTCTGGTTGATTGTGGTGGAACATTTGAATCCAAGAGTCAGAGCAAATCATGCATACAGCAATCAAATCATAAATGCCATTGAATAGCTTTTGCTGGGTATTCATATTAGGTGATTTATTGGGAGGTTTCCATTGAATTTGCCTTCCGCATAGAGGGCGGTGTTTTGATATGTTACAATTCTTACGGTAGGCCAACCGTTTTTCTGCACCTTTCAATTTGGAAGCACATCAGCAGTCGCCCTGTAAATGTTAATTTCCAGTGTTCGATTGTACCATGAAGGTGAAGCTTTCCAGTTCAGCACTTTCTCTGTCACTGTCCTTCAATAGCTCGCTGATGTAAAGAAGATCACCGAAGCGTTGACGTTCGCTTTCCTACATTCACTTTACACTCAGCCCATGCTCACTGTCTCCCTTTAAGGCATTTATACAAATATTACAGAGATTACCGTAAAAATAATCTCCCAGACAGCATGTGCCAGTCTCCTGAATTAGCATGTGGAGTTAATGGTAACGCTCACCTTGAAATGTCATCCCGACAAGAGCGCAACATGGCCGCCCCTGCTGCTCCTGCCCCCCGAGGCCTGTTCATAACCCATGCCATGTGGATTTGTTAAAAGAGTGCTTCCTGCATGTTTCTCCTCTGAAACCGTTTCCTTTAAGTATTCATGTGACCGCAGGGGTTTCGCACGCGCTGGGTGCTGTTGCTGTTTTCAACGTTGTTTAGCCGCTGCTGGATTGAAAGCCTCTTCTCAGATGCACCGCTGCTGGATTGAAAGCCTCTTCTCAGATATGCCGCTGGCGAATTTATATCCCACACCATCAGAGCGGTGCGGTTTCACTGCTGTTAATTTGTTACATTTGCCAGAGACACACAATGCAGGGGCCAGGGGAAGAAATTATGAATATTAAAATAGGAATGTGCATGCAGTGCTTCAATATTAAATCATAAGGGAAGGACTGTCGTAGGCCTTATTAAAAGATAATGTGTGCTGGGGGAGAGGAAACATATCACTTCTCTGCTGGTGGATCCCACTGTGTTAAGCCCATTGCGTGTCTAAGGACAAACGCTCTGATGAGTTAAGCCTGTGTGCGGTGCACAAGGACAGAAAATGAGAGGCTAAGACAGAGAAATAGTAAGCCAAGTGTAGGGTGCAAATTGCAAGGGGTTTGGGGAAGAAGTTAAACTTGAACTCTACCTATACTATACCTTGCTCTATAGAGGAAGTCAAAAAGAAAGATCATAAAGTACATATCCAAAATAGCTTTAATTATATATATTTATATGAGGAACGTTTCCTCAGATGTTCAACACTAGAGGATTTTGAACACTACATAAAAATTGCTTTTAAAACCTTTTATATATATATATATATATATATATATATATATATAATGAAGTAGCATGATTATTGAGTTTTCTTAAAATTAGAGTTTTTAATTTGTGGCATTTCTTAAAATTAGATGGTGGTTAAAATTGGTCGCCTTCCCCCTTTTATGCTGTTATATAAATATTACAAGTAGTTATGACACTTGGATACCACAAGACAATACGGCTTGCATAAGACAAACTTTAAAAGTTTACACCCTGAAAATGAAAAAAAAAAATAAACTGACCCCAGTAGACTTTGATCATTACACACACACACACACACACACACACACACACACACACACACATATATATATATATATATATATATATATATATATACTTTTTTTTTTTTTAAGTTGCTTGATTATGCAGGAATGTGGTGTTTTCTTAACATTAGACCTTTTAATTTGTGACATTTCCCCCTTTTTCATTATTTATCACTATAAGAATATATATAGACAATACGAGTTGCACCTCCATGGACCTCAAAAAGTTGAAAATGACTTTTAAAAAGTATTTAAAAATCCTACAAAATTTGACCCACCCCCTCTGAAAGTCATTGTATAATTCACACACTGGGAAAGTGTGAGATCTGGAGTTGCATGCTACTCTTGTTTTGCTTTGACTAATTAAATGAACCATGTAACTCCTTCTCTCTAGCTGTAGAAATGATCCTTAATATAGTTAGAGATTACCAGGCCTCTCACAGTGTCAATGGAGTCACACTCAGCATGGCAACCCCACTGTGTGTTGATAAAAATAGAGCGAGGACAGACAAAGGCTAATTATCACAACACTGAGGGATGTACTTGAGATTCACAGTCTAATGTACAGGGACACAAGTGTCTGAACACAGTACTGATATTTAGAATATCAGTGCCAAGAATTTGTTTTGTTACTTTTCCTAATTCACTGAGAACTAGAGTTCGGTGTGAAAACTCTTGTTGAAGAGGCATAAAGGTGAGGCTGTTTGATAGCCGAACTGAAGTCACACACACACACCTGCAGTGGAGATACTTTTTGGGACTTAAGTTTGATTTATTGATGTCATAAAAATTGAGAGAGTTTAATACCACAGCCTTTCACCGTTGGAAATTCAGAAACATGCGCCTGTCAGATACGAGTAGCCGTTCCACATTTCATATTTCAGCGAGCCGCTAAAAGGGTGATAGAGATCTGCACATATTTTGTTTTTTTTATTGTGATTGATTGTCATAGGGAAGTCAGATGCAGCTTGTAGGTTTTTATACTCCTCCTGTAAACACAACAAAGAGAAGAAATGCTATTATTGAGAGACAACGAAAAAAACAGCCAGTCTATGAAATGTCAGTTAGAGGGATGGAGTCGTGCGCCCAGCCGATGTCGATCCGAGGTGGGATTCTCCATTACTGAAATGAGAGCTGATGGACTGTTTGAATGCCTCTCTGGCCCTGAGTTTATTCTGGCTTTGTGCGGCTGATACAGTAATTGCAGGCAGTGATTAGGAAGCTCCCGCTGCACAAAGCACAGCCCGGATTAAATGCATGCGCTGTGGCAGATGCAACGCATGCTGTCAATTATAATATACCACTCCAAATGGCACTAAGCAGGGACATAACAAAGAACCACAGCTCAGAGAGAGAAAGGAGACGTGCCCATCTTATAAATTAACAATATGCTTGGAGGTTCAAGAGCATTGTCTGGTCAGGGATGAAATGAAGTAGCCCACAATTTTAACAGCAGATCTTGTCTTCTGTAACCTAGAGCCTGTAACCAAGAGCTTTATTCTACTCTGTAATCTCTTAAAAATAAAGGGTTTTTTTTGGTATCTATAGGGGCTTTCGCACCACATAATTCTAGGAACTCAGTTCTAGGAGCGTGGTGGGTTTCGTGATAACGGAGATGGAGTGTAAACGCACAAATTATGTGATTGAAAGAGCATGAAAATCTGACTAAATCCCCTATGACAACTTGCAGTATATAACAGGTAAATGACGTTATCGGAGTAAATATTTTTATATGATTTTTAAAAAATGAAGCGTAGCTGGTTTTCCGTTTGCATTTGGCCAGTCAGCGTACACTTACATCACTGGTAGTTCCTATAGAACTTTGGACCCTACTCTGAAGTAGGAGATAAATTAGTTCCCCCAAATGGAGTTCCTAGAACTAAATACATTCCTAGCTCCTGCAGTGCAAACATGCAAAAAAGCGTGTACTTCCACCCAATGTTCCCTCTAATTTTTTTTCTTGCTGAGCTAAACTTTTCTCTATTGGGCGGACATTTCGGGCTACTGAGCAAAAACATTCTTTATACCCTGTGTAGCGCGCACACAAAAAAAGTGTGTAACTTTTAACTTTAATGTGCTATTTATATTTGATTTGACCCTTGATGTAACTAAATGATGTACATTTTACGTTACCTGAGAAACATTTTTTACAGTATAATGCACTGCCATTCAAAAGTTTGGGATAAGTAAAGTTTTTTTAAGAAGTTTCTTATAATCATCAAGGCTGTATCTATTTGATAAAAAAAAAAAAAATACTGAATATTATTTCACAAAATAATATTGTGAAATATTATTGCAATTTAAAATTTTTCTATTTTAATATACTTTAAAATATAATTTATTCCTGTGAAGCAAAGCTGAATTTTCAGCATCATTACTCCAGTCTTCAGTGTCACATGATCCTTCAGAAATCATTCTCATATGCTGATTTATAATCAAAGTTGGAAACAGTTTTTGCTGCTTAATATTTTTGGGGGACCTGTGATACTTTTGATAAATAAAAAGTTAAAAAGAAAAGTTTGGGGGTCAGTAAATTCATTCTTTCTTTCTTGAAGAAACTTTATTCAGCAAGGATGTGTTAAATGGATAAAACTGATAGTAAAGACTTATATTGTTAGAAAAGATTTCTATTTTGAATAAATGCTCTTCTTTTTAACTTTTTTATTAATCACAGAATCAAAGAAAAAAGTAACACAGGTTCCTATATATATATATATATATATATTAAGCTGCACAACATTTTCAGTTGTAAATCAGCATATTAGATCAGCAACACTGATAATAAAATCAACATATTACAATTTCTGAAGGATCATGTGACACTGAAAACTGGAGTAATGATGCTGAAAATTCACAGAAATAAATTATATTTGAAAGTATAGGTATTGAAATAGGAAACCAGTATTAGAAATTGCAATAATATTTCACAATATCACTGTTCTTTATATTTTTGAAATAAATACAGCCTTGAAGAGCAAGAGACTCTATTAAAAAACAAGGTCAATTATTTATTAGGTTTATAATATAGGCCTAACATAATATAATATAATATCAAAACAAACTAAAGCATTTAAACTGTTAGAATAGAATAGAATAGAATAGAAACTTCTTTAATACATGAGGACGTTTTATTTCACATGCCATTGCGTTTGCGTTGGCTCTCGATTTAAGCTCTGTAGTCCGCAACAATTGAAGTATTCGGTTTCTACAGCGACTCAATTGGTGCACATCATTCTCTTTCTATGAAACCTGTAAACCGCATTCACCGGTTCTAACTCTATAGTGGCACCAGCTCTATAGCGGTTTGCCCGGGCATTGCAATCCTTTCGCTTGGCTTTCCCAACTCATTTTTGCGTGTGCGCGGCACATTATATCTTCTGCACGGCCGCGGTGGAAGAAGTGCGCGCGCAGCTTAGGGGGAACATTGCTTCCACCAATAGTTCTAAGAACTATGAAAAGGTTCCTCCAGTGCAAAAGCCCCTTATGGTTCCATGAAGAACTTTAAACATCCATGGAATCTTTCCATTCCAAATAGGGGAAAATATTCCAAAATGTCTTGAGATTTTTTAAATCTTTACACTGAAAAAAAATGTTTCTTTTAAGAACTGTTCATTGAAAAGTTCCTTGGGTAACCAAAATGGTTCTTCTATGGTATTGAAAAAACCCTTTTGGAACCTTTATTTTTAAGACTGTATGGTCAAAAAAGTATACAGATACCCAAATACCTCACAAATATATGCATGTTGAGCATTACACCTCAAAACCATTGGCTTTAATAGGAAGTTGACCTTCCTCAGCAGCTTCTGGAAAGACGTTCCTCTAGGAAATTTGTGACCCTTCTGAAACAACTTTTGACCATGTAGTGTATGTTTGTTAGTTACAAACAGCTAACGACACAGTGTTTGTTGTGGCCCATGTCTTCCTCTTTACTTTCATTCTAGGCATGCATAGATCCCTGTCAGACCACCTTATGGCTCAACCTGTCAGTTCAGACAGACTTTAAACTCCTTGACCAGGAGAGGGCTAAAGCTTTAGTCCGAAATATTTGTTGTCAACCTTCTGATGTTTTGGAAGGTAAAAAAAAAAAAAAAAAACATGATGAAATGAGAAAGGTTACCAACTATGTTTTCTCCTCCTCTTTTTCTCTCTTACAGATCCTAATGCCCTGCCAGGCCCACCAGACCACGCTCTGATTGGTGGAATTGTCGCTGTTGTCGTCTTTGCCACTTTGTGCTTAATTATTGTATTGGGACGCTACCTGGCACGGCATAAAGGTAAGATTTTCTTAAATTTCTGTAAAATGTAGAAACCGTAATACTCAAAAATACATCATCATCTATAGTGGGCTTCACCTGTGATTCAAAACTTATAAATAAACAGTATTTTGAATCATTTAAGACAAAAGAAGTTTTTGTAAAATGAATGAAATGAAAAAATAGGGGCAAAAAAAAAATACTGAGACATTTTGGTTTATATAATATTTTTTTTAATGAAAACAAAATAAGAGATTTATTAAAATTTTAATAAAATAAATAAAATTTAAAACATTTTATATACATTATTATTATTAAATATTACAGTTATATACACTTGGATATTAGAATATCAGCATATTAGAATGATTTCTGAATAATCATGTGACTTTCAAGACTAGCATAATTACTGATGAAAATTAATTAAATAACAGGAATAAATTACATTTTAAAATATATTCAAATGGACAACAGTTCTTTTAAGTGCAATAATATTTCACAATATTACTGTTTTACTGCAATTTGATCAAATAAATGCAGTCTTGGTGAGCATAAGATACTTCCTTCAGAGACATTAAAAAAATCGTAATTATTGCAAAATTCTGACCGGTAGTGCATAAAAATTATTTGCATTTTCACAAGTGGTCTCAGACTTTTGGACTTAGTAATTCTTTTACATGGAATTGCCATTTTGAAGTTTCCTGCACTTTATTAGTTTCCTTTTTTTTTTTTTTATTACCAGAGTCCACATAAATAGGTATTGTATAATTTCAGTGATGTTTAAAAAAAAAACTCCATATCAAGACCTTGTGTGTGTTTTCCAGGCACGTATTTGACAAACGAGGCCAAAGGAGCGGATGACGCCCCGGACGCAGACACAGCCATCATCAATGCTGACGGCAACCACGCACACGCAGAAGAAAAGAAAGAGTATTTCATTTAGACTGCAAGTGGCACTGCACTCCTCTCTCTCCCTCTTCTCGTTCCTTCCCTCCTTCCCTGCACCGTGTAGGAACTTCTTCAGACAGCAGCGGAAGCTTCTTCTCCCCCTTCTATTCCATTCAGTTTGTTGTTTTTCATTTCAGTTTGGATTTCTTTAGCTTTTTTCGATAACAGCTCACCTCCTACTTTTTACGAGCAACTTATTTGCTGAAGATGTCACCTTTTGTAATCATTAAATAGTCGTAGAACACCCCAAAGTAGTACGAAAAAAGTCCAAATCTCCAAATATGTAAAAAAGGAAAATAATCTGCAACCATTTTTTCAGTAAGGACTCACCCTTCATCCTCTCACAGTGCCTAAATATACAGATGTCCTCTGAGTTTCAGTCAATGCCTTCATGTTTGTCAGGCCTCTGATTGGTTGCTTGCTTTTTATCTTCAGCGTTATGATTTTTAAAAATGTTTTGTGCTCTGTTACTTTTTTTTAAAAATAATTTCTACTTTGATTTTGGTTGTGATTCATGCTGAATCTGTTTATTGTGATGTTTCTCCCAAAAAAATGATGTACAGTAGTAAAAATATACTCAGACTTGAAGTGAGGGAGGTTCCCTTTTTATTCTACAGATTTTTAGGTGTTAATAATGTTATCAGTACGTAGCAACGCTCCATTTTCCAAATTACCATTACATGATGTGAAACCAACAGCTCACACTATGGCTAAAATCAGTATTTTGTACTTGAACTGTAGATATTGGTACGTAAATGAATAGCTTCACAGAAGGTCTCAGTGTGCTCCACCGAAAATCACCTTGTATTTTTAAATTAGTTGAAACTGTTAGGTTCACCAACACTGGTATAAACCAAATAAACCATAGCAGGCTAGTGAATTAGCAACCAGGCAAAGAAAGAAAGAAAGAAAGAACAAGCCCAGTTGTGTGTTTGTGTAGTATGATGCTGCATCTTCACTGCTTGGTTCTGCAGCAGTCTGATCGACCCCCATACGCAGCATTTTCATAACCACAGATCCACAAATATACCATCCTTTTAGCTGTTTACACAACCGTTGTGCCGAACACAGAAAGTGATATTTAACAAAAACAAGTAGTGTGCAACTATTTCAGTGCTCTTAAACCTGCACATCACTGGTCAGATATATATACAGTTCATTAAAGATCCCAAAAACGTATGCAAACCTAAACATTATAATAACGTTGAGAGAACGTTGCCCATGCATCTCACTCATTTTACAATGTGAGGTTTAGGCCAATCAAAAAATAAGCACAAATGACTCACATCAACTCATAAAACATTCTAATACAGCAATTGTGAAGTAAAAAGAACTAACTTTCATTACCCAAACTGGACATCAGTACGGTTTATGGTCACTGAAGTCACAGATTATGTTAATGTTTGGAAGTGTTTTTGAAATTACGGTATCTTTTTTCTGTTCTTTTGTTGATTTCTATGATGAAGAGACAACCTTGCTAAGGCTGTATAATATATCTGCTAAATGTGGTAACTAGTGAAAATTGTTGTTAGACTTTGGGATCCCTAATTCTATCAAGTTTGTATATTAGCTGATCTAAATATTGGTGGGGAAAATCGTTATTTTTTTCATCTTTTTTGTCAAGAAAAGATTCTCGACAACTTCATAACCTTTGCTTTAGCTCAAGGTGTGTATATACTGTACAAGTATCACATTTTGGTAAAACATTCTTGAAGGAATGTTTTTGTTTGACTCACTGTAAATTATTTAATTTTACTTAATTGAAAACCACTTAATGAGTTTGACAGCATTTGTAACAGCAATGGAATAATTAATGAAACGGCAACGCTATGTGTTTGTTGAATGGGAGACTTTTAAATCACCTTCACCTGATGTTCATTTCCTGTAAATGATGACAATTAGTGTTCATACTTGCTTTTGCAGTCCGTCTCCATTCTAACATATCAAAGCTTATAAAACCCACAGATGGTCAAGCTTTAAATTTTATCATTTTAGTCATAATGCACCACAATAACACATATCACTTCCATATACAAGTATGTTACTCAAATGTAATTGTCTCGTCACATGTATCCCTAATATGTGTGAATTTATTAATGGCTAGGAATATGGAATCATTCGACAGAGTCACTGGGCTGTGTGTTATCAGTCAGATTACATACTTCTTAAGGCCATTTATCAGTGCACAAAAAACAATTTAAGCCTTATGAAATGAAACATAACCGCTGACATGCTACTCAAGCCATGATTACCTTTAATTTATTTCTCTTTTCCTTCTACTTCCTCTCTCTTTAACTGGATTGGCTAAAAGCCATCTGTCTGGCCTAATAACTGCTAACAATGTTTGGTACTTTTCTGTCTGATTGTGACACTGACCTAATGCTGCCTTTGTGGTCAGTAAATCACATGCTATTATCAAGAAAATATATCCACTTGCTCAGATTTTGACCCGTTACAAGACATACTCGATGTTTCTAAGAACAAATAAATCAGCTTCTTTTATCACCATAATTTCCTTTGTGTTTGTAGTGGGAGCTTCATGCTGTTTTGTTTCAGCGATGACTGGTCACCCAATGCCTGGTTGTTTCTTTTCCTTCAAACTCACCTTTATAAATTGCATGTTATATTGTCACCTCATATTCACGTTTTTAATGCACCAACACATTTCCAGTTTGATGTTTTTGTTCAGCTAGTGACTGCAGTGGAATTTACAAAGGGTTCATAGCTAAAATGACGGCCTAAAATGTTTGGATTTAAAGTCTTGGATAAAAAGTGGGATTTATTCTGTCAATCAGTGTTTTAATTTCCTATTTGAATCCCTAGTATATTTACTATAGCTGGTATGGAAAGATTGTGATTATGAAAATACAGACTACAAGCATGCTAACAGCAAGCTATACTGAAATCAGTTACATGTGTATTAATTTGAATTGGTCACTTATGAGATTCTTATCTCATAATTGGTCACTTATGAGAAGAGTAATGATGCTCCCTGTGTAGGCAGCTCACTAGGTTTTAGAACAGAGCTCAAATTTTGTCAGTTAGATTTACATTTTTGAGAGCCTGCAAGTGACAATTCATCTACAACTGCTGTTTCACTATGTTGTGACTACAGACATGATCTGGAAAAAAAAAAAAAAGGTTCCATATTTTTTATTGGGTTATTTCTCCACCTGACAGACTATAAAAATATAGATTAATTAACAGGCAGATTTTGTTGGCAGAATAATGAAATCCTCCCTAAAATGGACCATTTATGATGGCAGTGAAAAGTAAAATGCATTCACTCTCATCAACTTTCATTTACTGAGTTCGGAATATTTCATTCACTGAAATAAAAGCATTTGTGTATTAAAAACATTTAGCAAAGAGTCTTTTTAAAAACTGGTCAGAACAGAAACTGTAACACTGTTAATCAAAAATGTTAATTTATGTCACCCAGTTACATTATTTTAAGCCTCTACATTTTTTGCATCTCAGGTATGAAGCGTTTTTTCTTTCTACTTTAACACATACAGGTACCTCATACCAATTAATTTCTGTTTGCTCAGTCATGCTGTTTAAAACAGCATTATAATCACACTAATATCTCAGTGTTTATTTAATGCTCATGCCAGTGTGTGTATATATGCTTGTTTCCAATTCATATCACACAAGCTGTATATTGTTTAAACACATCCGCATAATAAAGCAAAGCTGTCCAGTTGCTGTAACGATCTGTTGTGAAATTTAGACCAGAAAAGATGCACTCTAATTTAGCTTGTAAATGTGTTACACTATGAGGGCAGTTGTCATAGTACGGACACGCTACAAGTAGGTCAAGATCAAATAGTTTGAAGGAAACGCTGTTTTCACAGTTTTTCGCATGACCTTGCTAGAATTAGCTGCACTGACAACAACACGAAACACACAGTTCCAGAAACGTCTGTAGTTCAAATGTAAAAGATAAATAGACAAATGCTACTTAAATTTCACCATGTTCCTCTCACGCTGTAAAACTCTTCTGCGTGCCAGTGAAGCAGATGTAGTGGGTAGCATACTGTGCACTGGTAGATCGAGTACCTGGTTTTTACGCGAAACGGCCTCCCTAGCTCTTGATAAGATAGTGGCTTCAGAACACGAAGGGTTTGTGCTTCTTGTAGCAAGCTGAAATGAAAACGCCTCATTTGGTTTCTTTTCTTTTTTTAATGTGTTCCTTGGTGTATTCATTTGGTTCGAAATTCGATTTTAAGCCTAATTCACATGTATGGAATGAAATTGTTAAATAAATAAATGCCAAAATTTCCTGTCTGATCTTCTTACTGTCCAAACACAACACAGTTCATCTGGATTTTCTCCATTCATTTTCTACTGTCCGTCCATATACAGTATCTGCACAACCACAGCAAGATCAACCACCCAGAACAAGCATCCATTTAGAACAACCAAACAAATACCTGCTTAGCAACACCCTAGTAACAAACCACCACACACAACACACTGCCTGTCAGCACCCTAGGAACCACCAAGAACACCTTAGCAAGAAGCAATAACATGCTTAGCAACACCCTAGTAATAAGCCTCCACAATAAAACTGCCTGTCAGCACCCTAGCAACTGCCTAGAACACCTTAGCAACAAGCAATGACATGCTTAGCAACACCCTAGTAATAAGCCTCCACACACAACTGTCTATCCACACCCTAGCAACCACCTAGAACACCTTAGCAACACCCTAGCAATACCCTAGTAATCAGCCTCCACACACAACTGCCTATCAGCACCCTAGCAACCACCTAGAACACCTTAGCAACAAGCAATTACATGCTTAACAACACCCTACTAATCAGCCTCCACACACAACTGCCTATCAGCACCCTAGCAACCACCAAAAACACCTTAGCAACATCCTAGTAATAAACCACTATCAGCACCTTAAGCCTCGTTCAGACTGTCAGCCCAAATCCGATTTTGTGCATATCCGGATGGAATCTGATTTGAATAACTGACTGTCCACACAGCATATCGCAACTGTTCATTTTCCAATTTGTGTGTCCATAAGCGCTCTTTCATTTTTACTGAATGTGCATTGGTTTCTATGGTAATGCCGTTGCCTTGTTATGCCTACGCTAAAAACCACAGTAACAGCAATACAGTTGCAATACAGATGTTGTCTTGCCATTGCGGTTGTGCTGTATTATTATATTTCGTCTTGTGAGGCAGCGGCAGAAACGCAGGAAGCTTGAATGTGCGGCTTTATTCCATGCTGCCATCTCCGCTAGTTTCCTTTTTTTTTTTTTTTTTTTTGTCTCAGCTACTTTCAAAACATGAAGAGGTACTGATACTAGCAGTGTATTGTTTTTTTCCCGCTTGACTTGCACTTTGCAACGACGCGTGTCTTTTTCTGCAAAGATGTTCAGCATGTTTTCTGCAAAAAACGTCCGACGTGTTTACGTTGTGTTTACGTTTTTACGTGGCATGAGGACGTGAAAAAGCTACGCTAAATCCGATCTGACCTATCAGACTGAAACGGATTTCCAGAAATGTGATTTGAATAGGATTCCAAACCACATACGAATGTAGCTCAAAAAAGATTTGCACTAATCGGATTTCATGTAGTTCGTTGCCGTTCAGACTATCTAAATATGATCGGATTTCAATCGGATTTGCACAAAAATCGGATTTGGGCTGACAGTCTGAACGAGGTTTTAGAAACCCTCTAGAACACCTTAGCAACAAACAATGACATGCTTAGCAACACACTAGTACTAAACCACCACACACAGCTCCCTATCAGCACCCAGGCAACCACCTAGAACACCTTAGCAACAAGCAATGACATGCATAGCAACACACTAGTAATAAGCCTCCACACACAACTGCCTATTAGCACCCTAACAACCACCTTGAAAACCTTAGCAACAAGAAATGACATGCTTAGCAACACCCTAGCAACATGCCACCAGACATAACTGTCTGTTAGCACCCTAGCAACCACCTAGAACACCTTAACAGCAACCAGTGGTATGCCTAGCAACAAACCACCACACAGAACTGTCTATCTGCACCCTAGCAACCACTTAGAACACCTTAGCAGCAAGCAATGTGCTGCCTAGCAAAACCCTAGCAACATCTCACCACACATAACTGTCTTTCAGCAACCTAGCGACCCCCTAGAACACCTTAGCAATGACTTGCCTAGCAACACCCTGGCAACAAGCACTCCAGCAACCACCGAGACCATGTAAGAAATAAGCAATAACCTGCCTAGCAACACCCTAGCAACAAGCCACCACACAGAACAGCCTATTAGCACCCTAGCAACCATATAGAACACCTTAGCAACAAACAACTAGCCAGAACTACCTAGAAACAACCAAGAAACACCGCTAGCAGCCATCAAGAAGACTATAACAAGCCGCCACTTACACCTGCCTAGCAACACCCTGACAACCACCTAGAATGGCCAGAGTTTTCTAGACAAACTTTTATTTTCTAGCTACTCTTTGCTTGTAAACTTTACACATGTAGTTTTTGCAGACTTGCGCCACAGGTTTGTCCGAGCTGCAGAATGTTCTGGACTGTATGGACATGACTGCTAGCATGGAGACAGATACAGACTCTGTGAGATGAAAACAGCAGCCAACACCTGAGGGGAAGTGAGACAGCAGCACTCAGGGCAGGAAACCGCCATCACTGTGAAATCACCACAGGGGACGAGTCTCCACTCCCACACCGAGGTCAACAACACCACAAAAACCACGGTTCCGTTCTTCGTATGTCGCTAACTCAGCTGGATTTGATTGTTGACAATTTCGCTTGATCTTGGATTGGTTGGTTCTTCAAAGCTCATCCTGGAGTTGCTGTCATAGCAACAGGTCCATCAGCTTAAACCTGCTCGAGAGCAGGCTTATTTCATGTAAACACGATTAGATCGCATCTTTTTAAGCAGAATTGATCCTTAAAATCTGTCCCAGCCACTGCTACTTTATTAGAAAAGTACCCTACTGGTCCAGGAACAGTAATTTAAAATAACAACAATTGAAAAATAATATAATGTAATGTTGTGTAGTTTATAATACTATAGACACAGCCAGTTTTACTCATTGAAATATTCATGATAAAAATAATTACTATGTAATTGTATTGGAGTCTTACACACATACAGTTCATCAGAGTCATGTATTAATTTGAGCGGTGACCACTGATCTATATATATATATATATATATGTGTGTGTGTGTGTGTGTATGTATATATATAGATCAGTGATGGTGACAGATATTATGGCAGTGGCTTGATGGGGCGCAGGAGATGCAGATAACTTGATCTTGACCCTTAAGAAACTTTAATTAATGCTGTCAAGTAACAAATCTGTTTCAAAGATAAAATTAAATGAATTGCTAAGTACAACATTGAAATAAAAATGTACAGCCTTTACAAATACTAGAAATCGTAAATATAAATAATTGGGAATCATTTAATTTTTTTTTAAATAAAATAAATACAGTGCACATTTCATTTATCTATTGTATCATTTATGTAGTTTTGTTCACTTGACTGTTACCTTATAAAAGTGCAGAAATTTGTCAAGTTTTTCGTCAGGTGTCTTTTTTTATTATATGATATCATTACGTTGCTGTCTAGCCGCCAGCCAGTCGCTGCACTGCTGATCGTGGTTTCGAGTATCGATACATCTGCCCTTTTTGGGGAACACGAGAACACGCAGTAATCTTACCATGCGTTCCATTCGGAAGGGCTCATCCCTATGCCCTCATCCCTATCCCCCTTCAAAGGGGTTTACCCTCCGGAGTGATCGCTTCGAAGGGTTGAAGGATGTAGGGGACCAAACAACTGTTTCTTGAAGTGCCCTTCTGCGTCATCATACGGAAGCGCCGTCATCATGCAAAGAATCTGTGCAAAGTATCATGGGAGCCCGAAGTGTCCATCAGTTGTACCCTTCGAAATCCTTCATTCCGAAGGGCCCTTTGAAGTGGCTAGTTTTGAGCACTTTGGTTTGGAACGACCCTTCAATATGGCGGCCATGATTGTTTTCACTACATGTGTTTTTGATATTTCCCGTTTGGAACGCACCGAGTGACAACTTAATCCAGATATTTTAATCAAATCCGCAAATTTGTTTGAAGAACCAAATTAGCCAGAGATCAGTTATCATGATTAGAAGATCTGGCATCTTTCAATTCATCTCAGATGTATTAAGCGGGGTACGAAGAACGGACTCCACCTCTGCCATTTCAAATGGCCTCATGGTTTGGGTCTGTTATGACTCGGCAGATTAAGACTGGACAGAAAAAGCATGCAGTATATTTAGCTGAGAAAAGAAACTTAATTGTTGTAATGTTTTTTTTTTTTTTTTCTGCTTCTTTTGTTTGCTTGAATTAGGGCAGTTCTGATGGTTTATATTTTGCAACCCAGAACAACCACACAGGCACAAATGTAACATCTGTCATACACCAGTATAAGTGATGAAAAAGAAATTTAAAAAAACTATTGTATTTTAGAACAAATTTTATACTATTATAGTATATTTTATATATAATATTATAATTTTATAGTAAAAATACTATAATATATGACCCTGGAGCACAAAACCAGTCATAAGTTGGACGGGTATATTTGTAGCAATAGCCAGCAATACCTTGCATGAGTCAAAATTATTGATTTTTCTTTTTTGCCAAAAATCATTAGGATATTAAGTAAAGATCATGTTCCATGAAGACATTTTGTAAATTTCCTACTGAAAATATATCAAAACTTAATTTTTGATTAGTAATATGCATTTTTTATTTATTTATTTTTTATTTTTTATTTATTTATTTATTTATTTTTTGCACCCTCAAATTCCAGATTTTCAAATAGTTGTATCTCAGCCAAATATTGTCAAGTCCTAACAAAGCACACATCAATGGAAAGCTTATTTATTCAACATATATATATATTTTTTTTTTAATAAGAAGCACTGTAGCAAAATAATAATAATGATAATAATAATAATCAATGCTTTCAATGCCTCCTGAACCGCTTCTGCTTCAAAACAGATTTTTTTTTTTTTTCTTTTTTTTTTTCCCCCAAAAGTGTTCTGTGGTAAATAAACAACATGCCACAGGTGCCGTTGATATAGTTTAACTTGTTTTGAACCCAGAAGATTCCTTTAATAACACTATTATCAGAATAAGAATCAACTACTTTTTAATTAGGCAAGTTGAATGAACTCAGTTACTTCCAATAATTGTTGTGAGGGTGAGTAATCATAATGTTCCTTGAAATCGACAAAGTAGAATTAAACTAAACTAAACAACATCAACATTTCTGGAATTAATGGATACCTTATCCATCTAATTCTCAATACCAGATAAGTCTTCCTATAGGAATCTTAGGTTTAAATGTGTACATTCCTATACTGAGTGAGAACATTTCCACATGGTGTTGAATATGGAGGCAGAGTTGAATGTGTTTTTTGTCAGGTGTGAGAGAAGTGAATGATGTACTGAGAGTTTCACCTTTCCCATCAATCATTCACCGGACATGTAACCTTCTCCATGGTACTTTGGAGTGATGGGAATGCCATTCATGACAAGAAACCTTTTAAAGCGGTTTAAGACACTGTTAAGAATATTTTTTAGCTCTTTATCTTTCGATGCCGTCCGAATATTCTCAGTCCTTGCATTCATGAAGACATGGGCCCATGGAAAGAATTATGATCAAGACGCCAATTGTCTTTTCACAAACTTCTTCCAAGTTTATTGTTACATCCATACATTATATAGTCTCATTGCTAGGGGTGGTGCAGTGGTACATCCAATGAGAATTATACACCACATCTGTGTGGTACTCGGGCCAAGAAATATACGTTATATAAAATGGAAGTCTGGCAAGAAAGTTCTGGACATATTAGGGATACACTTGGACAGAGAGATCTACATCTTGATGCCAAATGTCAATAGTACAGCCTAAACTCAGTCACCTCCAAACTAGGAGGCACCCCCTGCTCAGTTGAACATTTGAACCTGGATGTATGTATGGATAAGAGAGATACAGTCAAACAGAAGAGAGAGAGAAAACACAAACGGGAGGAGGGAGTAAGACAGAGAGAGAATGGGGAAAAACACGTATGGGTGGAGGGAGCGATCAGAAGAGAAAAGGAGTGAGAAGGAAGGAGGGATTGCATAGAGGCAAACTCACAGAAACATCTGGCAGAGAGCATGATATATTTTAACAGTTCCCCCATTTGTTTATATAATAAACACTGTAAAGGCTCTCTGCCCAATTCCCCTTCTCTTAACATTCAATCAACATGTTTCTCATCCCACTTAAAATCAGCACATATAACAGTTCTAGTCATCAAGGCACTTACGAGCATCTTTTACCAACTTGTAAATCAAGACAAAAATCATTCTGAAGTATTCGCTACTTCCCTTGCCTACAATTCCTAAGCATTCCTAGACATATTCAGTAAACCTTCATTAATCAGCATCCGTATCAGGGATGTATGGGATGTATGCAACACGATATTCCTACGGTAACACATAAGCCTTGTAGCTTTTCCTTGGCCTCAGATTTAACAATATGGGTGGCTGGTCACTAACACGTTCATAGCAGATGTATGGTATATCTTCATTATCTAGCCAGTTTTCCTCACCCATCTCTTCAAAGAAATATGTAGAGGTAAGCAGGTTTTCAGTACAGCCAGGCATATTACCAGTTTTGCAGCCATGGCCTAATACTTTTAGTAATAGTCTTGCAAGTTCTAATTTCCTTCACCTAATTCCCTATCTAAACATTATATATTAGATTGCAAAAATTTCAATGCTTTACATTACATTGTTCACATCTTTGGTTTCTAAAAGGTTATGAATACCTATTTATTACCAACCAGATATCCGTAAGGTATGAGACCTTAACCAGGACAATCAGATTTGGGCCAATTTAAGAACTAACCCCTATGTCTCCTGGACTTCTGCTGTGTCGAGGACTTACTACAGCTCTCAGGCTTTTAGTGTCAGGAGGCCTTCTAGATGTGGTCAGATTTTTCCACACATATAATGTATGCTACCATTTTAATTTTAGCCTGTGATAGGAATGTATCCATTGTAAGTGTCGAG